>LR812543.1:26032462-26402462 GCA_903798195.1 Danio kyathit
TAGGGTGTGCCCTGTGTCCCATCCACCACTACCTTACAGAACACACCCTAATCCTATCTCTAGGTTTTACCTGGGGTGAACAGACAGCCGGTCCCATATATTCCAGAAGGCCAAGGTGCACAGTAATAGTGTCTCCCATCAGCCCTGATAGTCATCCTCTCAAGAATGTAGTGCCCCAACATTTTTGCCTTGTCTTACATAGGCAGTCATGTTCGTATTGTTCTACATGCAGACTGTGCTATAAACTGGCAACTCTACCAATACTGGTCCATGAACTATGGGCTCTTTGATAGCCATCCTGCTTAAATGCAATGCCATGACATTTCTAATTTTGAAGGGACATTCATAACTTGATCCTTCAGACTAATGCAAGATCCTGGATGCACACTATAACAGAGTGTGCAATGGGCCCGTAGCTGGTCAGTTCCACCCAGAGTGTTTCACCCCGAGCTAGGAACCGAATAGACATAAAGGCCAATCAGCCACATGTTTTTATTTTATTTCACATTATAGCAAAAACAAATTAAAATATTTGTGCCATGTTTCGGCAACTTAGGGTGTGCCCTGTGTCCCACCCACCACAACCTTACAGAACACACCCTAATCCTATCTCTAGGTTTTTACCTGGGGTGAACAGACAGCCGGTCCCATATATTCCAGAAGGCCAAGGTGCACAGTAATAGTGTCTCCCATCAGCCCCTGATAGTCATCCTCTCAAGAATGTAGTGCCCCAACATTTTTGCCTTGTCTTACATAGGCAGTCATGTTCGTATTGTTCTACATGCAGACTGTGCTATAACTGGCAACTCTACCAATACTGGTCCATGAACTAAGGGCTCTTTGATAGCCATCCTGCTTAAATGCAATGCCATGCCATTTCTAATTTTGAAGGGACATTCATAACTTGATCCTTCAGACTAATGCAAGATCCTGGATGCACACTATAACAGAGTGTGCAATGGGCCCGTAGCTGGTCAGTTCCACCCAGAGTGTTTCACCCGAGCTAGGAACCGAATAGACATAAAGGCCAATCAGCCACATGTTTTTTATTTATTTCACAGTATAGCAAAAACAAATTAAAATATTTGTGCAAAGTTTCGGCAACTTAGGGTGTGCCCTGTGTCCCACCCACCACTACCTTACAGAACACACCCTAATCCTATCTCTAGGTTTTTACCTGGGGTGAACAGACAGCCAGTCCCATATATTCCAGAAGGCCAAGGTGCACAGTAATAGTGTCTCCCATCAGCCCCTGATAGTCATCCTCTCAAGAATGTAGTGCCCCAACATTTTTGCCTTGTCTTACATAGGCAGTCATGTTCGTATTGTTCTACATGCAGACTGTGCTATAAACTGGCAACTCTACCAATACTGGTCCATGAACTATGGGCTCTTTGATAGCCATCCTGCTTAAATGCAATGCCATGACATTTCTAATTTTGAAGGGACATTCATAACTTGATCCTTCAGACTAATGCAAGATCCTGGATGCACACTATAACAGAGTGTGCAATGGGCCCGTAGCTGGTCAGTTCCACCCAGAGTGTTTCACCCGAGCTAGGAACCGAATAGACATAAAGGCCAATCAGCCACATGTTTTTTTATTATTTCACAGTATAGCAAAAACAAATTAAAATATTTGTGCCATGTTTCGGCAACTTAGGGTGTGCCCTGTGTCCCACCCACCACAACCTTACAGAACACACCCTAATCCTATCTCTAGGTTTTTACCTGGGGTGAACAGACAGCCGGTCCCATATATTCCAGAAGGCCAAGGTGCACAGTAATAGTGTCTCCCATCAGCCCCTGATAGTCATCCTCTCAAGAATGTAGTGCCCCAACATTTTTGCCTTGTCTTACATAGGCAGTCATGTTCGTATTGTTCTACATGCAGACTGTGCTAGGGACTGGCAACTCTACCAATACTGCTCCATGAACTATGGGCTCTTTGATAGCCATCCTGCTTAAATGCAATGCCATGACATTTCTAATTTTGAAGGGACATTCAGACTAATGCAAGATCCTGGATGCACACTATAACAGAGTGTGCAATGGGCCCGTAGCTGGTCAGTTCCACCCAGAGTGTTTCACCCGAGCTAGGAACCGAATAGACATAAAGGCCAATCAGCCACATGTTTTTATTTTATTATTTCAAAGTATAGCAAAAACAAATTAAAATATTTGTGCCATGTTTCGGCAACTTAGGGTGTGCCCTGTGTCCCACCCACCACAACCTTACAGAACACACCCTAATCCTATCTCTAGGTTTTTACCTGGGGTGAACAGACAGCCAGGTCCCATATATTCCAGAAGGCCAAGGTGCACAGTAATAGTGTCTCCCATCAGCCCCTGATAGTCATCCTCTCAAGAATGTAGTGCCCCAACATTTTTGCCTTGTCTTACATAGGCAGTCATGTTCGTATTGTTCTACATGCAGACTGTGCTATAAACTGGCAACTCTACCAATACTGGTCCATGAACTATAGGTTCTTTGATAGCCATCCTGCTTAAATGCAATGCCATGCCATTTCTAATTTTGAAGGGACATTCATAACTTGATCCTTCAGACTAATGCAAGATCCTGGATGCACACTATAACAGAGTGTGCAATGGGCCCGTAGCTGGTCAGTTCCACCCAGAGTGTTTCACCCGAGCTAGGAACCGAATTGACATAAAGGCCAATCAGCCACATGTTTTTATATTATTTCACAGTATAGCAAAAACAAATTAAAATATTTGTGCATAGTTTCGGCAACTTAGGGTGTGCCCTGTGTCCCACCCACCACAACCTTACAGAACACACCCTAATCCTATCTCTAGGTTTTTACCTGGGGTGAACAGACAGCCGGTCCCATATATTCCAGAAGGCCAAGGTGCACAGTAATAGTGTCTCCCATCAACCCCTGATAGTCATCCTCTCAAGAATAAAGTGCCCCAACATTTTTGCCTTGTCTTACATAGGCAGTCATGTTCGTATTGTTCTACATGCAGACTGTGCTATAAACTGGCAACTCTACCAATACTGGTCCATGAACTATAGGGCTCTTTGATAGCCATCCTGCTTAAATGCAATGCCATGCCATTTCTAATTTTGAAGGGACATTCATAACTTGATCCTTCAGACTAATGCAAGATCCTGGATGCACACTATAACAGAGTGTGCAATGGGCCCGTAGCTGGTCAGTTCCACCCAGAGTGTTTCACCCGAGCTAGGAACCGAATAGACATAAAGGCCAATCAGCCACATGTTTTTATTTTATTTCACAGTATAGCAAAAACAAATTAAAATATTTGTGCTAGTTTAGGCAACTTAGGGTGTGCCCTGTGTCCCACCCACCACTACCTTACAGAACACACCCTAATCCTATCTCTAGGTTTTTACCTGGGGTGAACAGACAGCCGGTCCCATATATTCCAGAAGGCCAAGGTGCACAGTAATAGTGTCTCCCATCAGCCCCTGATAGTCATCCTCTCAAGAATGTAGTGCCCCAACATTTTTGCCTTGTCTTACATAGGCAGTCATGTTCGTATTGTTCTACATGCAGACTGTGCTATAAACTGGCAACTCTACCAATACTGGTCCATGAACTATGGGCTCTTTGATAGCCATCCTGCTTAAATGCAATGCCATGACATTTCTAATTTTGAAGGGACATTCATAACTTGATCCTTCAGACTAATGCAAGATCCTGGATGCACACTATAACAGAGTGTGCAATGGGCCCGTAGCTGGTCAGTTCCACCCAGAGTGTTTCACCCGAGCTAGGAACCGAATAGACATAAAGGCCAATCAGCCACATGTTTTTATTTTATTTCACAGTATAGCAAAAACAAATTAAAATATTTGTGCCATGTTTCGGCAACTTAGGGTGTGCCCTGTGTCCCACCCACCACTACTTTACAGAACACACCCTAATCCTATCTCTAGGTTTTTACCTGGGGTGAACAGACAGCCGGTCCCATATATTCCAGAAGGCCAAGGTGCACAGTAATAGTGTCTCCCATCAGCCCCTGATAGTCATCCTCTCAAGAATGTAGTGCCCCAACATTTTTGCCTTGTCTTACATAGGCAGTCATGTTCGTATTGTTCTACATGCAGACTGTGCTATAAACTGGCAACTCTACCAATACTGGTCCATGAACTATGGGTTCTTTGATAGCCATCCTGCTTAAATGCAATGCCATGACATTTCTAATTTTGAAGGGACATTCATAACTTGATCCTTCAGACTAATGCAAGATCCTGGATGCACACTATAACAGAGTGTGCAATGGGCCCGTAGCTGGTCAGTTCCACCCAGAGTGTTTCACCCGAGCTAGGAACCGAATAGACATAAAGGCCAATCAGCCACATGTTTTTTTATTATTTCACAGTATAGCAAAAACAAATTAAAATATTTGTGCCATGTTTCGGCAACTTAGGGTGTGCCCTGTGTCCCACCCACCACTACTTTACAGAACACACCCTAATCCTATCTCTAGGTTTTTACCTGGGGTGAACAGACAGCCGGTCCCATATATTCCAGAAGGCCAAGGTGCACAGTAATAGTGTCTCCCATCAGCCCCTGATAGTCATCCTCTCAAGAATGTAGTGCCCCAACATTTTTGCCTTGTCTTACATAGGCAGTCATGTTCGTATTGTTCTACATGCAGACTGTGCTATAAACTGGCAACTCTACCAATACTGGTCCATGAACTATGGGCTCTTTGATAGCCATCCTGCTTAAATGCAATGCCATGACATTTCTAATTTTGAAGGGACATTCATAACTTGATCCTTCAGACTAATGCAAGATCCTGGATGCACACTATAACAGAGTGTGCAATGGGCCCGTAGCTGGTCAGTTCCACCCAGAGTGTTTCACCCGAGCTAGGAACCGAATAGACATAAAGGCCAATCAGCCACATGTTTTTATTTATTTCACAGTATAGCAAAAACAAATTAAAATATTTGTGCTAAGTTTCGGCAACTTAGGGTGTGCCCTGTGTCCCACCCACCACAACCTTACAGAACACACCCTAATCCTATCTCTAGGTTTTTACCTGGGGTGAACAGACAGCCGGTCCCATATATTCCAGAAGGCCAAGGTGCACAGTAATAGTGTCTCCCATCAGCCCCTGATAGTCATCCTCTCAAGAATGTAGTGCCCCAACATTTTTGCCTTGTCTTACATAGGCAGTCATGTTCGTATTGTTCTACATGCAGACTGTGCTATAAACTGGCAACTCTACCAATACTGGTCCATGAACTATGGGCTCTTTGATAGCCATCCTGCTTAAATGCAATGCCATGCCATTTCTAATTTTGAAGGGACATTCATAACTTGATCCTTCAGACTAATGCAAGATCCTGGATGCACACTATAACAGAGTGTGCAATGGGCCCGTAGCTGGTCAGTTCTATCCAGAGTGTTTCACCCGAGCTAGGAACCGAATAGACATAAAGGCCAATCAGCCACATGTTTTTATTTTATTTCACAGTATAGCAAAAACAAATTAAAATATTTGTGCTAAGTTTCGGCAACTTAGGGTGTGCCCTGTGTCCCACCCACCACTACCTTACAGAACACACCCTAATCCTATCTCTAGGTTTTTACCTGGGGTGAACAGACAGCCGGTCCCATATATTCCAGAAGGCCAAGGTGCACAGTAATAGTGTCTCCCATCAGCCCCTGATAGTCATCCTCTCAAGAATGTAGTGCCCCAACATTTTTGCCTTGTCTTACATAGGCAGTCATGTTCGTATTGTTCTACATGCAGACTGTGCTATAAACTGGCAACTCTACCAATACTGGTCCATGAACTATGGGCTCTTTGATAGCCATCCTGCTTAAATGCAATGCCATGACATTTCTAATTTTGAAGGGACATTCATAACTTGATCCTTCAGACTAATGCAAGATCCTGGATGCACACTATAACAGAGTGTGCAATGGGCCCGTAGCTGGTCAGTTCCACCCAGAGTGTTTCACCCGAGCTAGGAACCGAATAGACATAAAGGCCAATCAGCCACATGTTTTTATTTTATTTCACAGTATAGCAAAAACAAATTAAAATATTTGTGCCATGTTTCGGCAACTTAGGGTGTGCCCTGTGTCCCACCCACCACAACCTTACAGAACACACCCTAATCCTATCTCTAGGTTTTTACCTGGGGTGAACAGACAGCCGGTCCCATATATTCCAGAAGGCCAAGGTGCACAGTAATAGTGTCTCCCATCAGCCCCTGATAGTCATCCTCTCAAGAATGTAGTGCCCCAACATTTTTGCCTTGTCTTACATAGGCAGTCATGTTCGTATTGTTCTACATGCAGACTGTGCTATAAACTGGCAACTCTACCAATACTGGTCCATGAACTATGGGCTCTTTGATAGCCATCCTGCTTAAATGCAATGCCATGACATTTCTAATTTTGAAGGGACATTCATAACTTGATCCTTCAGACTAATGCAAGATCCTGGATGCACACTATAACAGAGTGTGCAATGGGCCCGTAGCTGGTCAGTTCCACCCAGAGTGTTTCACCCGAGCTAGGAACCGAATAGACATAAAGGCCAATCAGCCACATGTTTTTATATTATTTCAAAGTATAGCAAAAACAAATTAAAATATTTGTGCAAAGTTTCGGCAACTTAGGGTGTGCCCTGTGTCCCACCCACCACTACCTTACAGAACACACCCTAATCCTATCTCTAGGTTTTTACCTGGGGTGAACAGACAGCCGGTCCCATATATTCCAGAAGGCCAAGGTGCACAGTAATAGTGTCTCCCATCAGCCCCTGATAGTCATCCTCTCAAGAATGTAGTGCCCCAACATTTTTGCCTTGTCTTACATAGGCAGTCATGTTCGTATTGTTCTACATGCAGACTGTGCTATAAACTGGCAACTCTACCAATACTGGTCCATGAACTATGGGCTCTTTGATAGCCATCCTGCTTAAATGCAATGCCATGACATTTCTAATTTTGAAGGGACATTCATAACTTGATCCTTCAGACTAATGCAAGATCCTGGATGCACACTATAACAGAGTGTGCAATGGGCCCGTAGCTGGTCAGTTCCACCAGAGTGTTTCACCCGAGCTAGGAACCGAATAGACATAAAGGCCAATCAGCCACATGTTTTTATTTATTTCAAAGTATAGCAAAAACAAATTAAAATATTTGTGCTAAGTTTCGGCAACTTAGGGTGTGCCCTGTGTCCCACCCACCACTACCTTACAGAACACACCCTAATCCTATCTCTAGGTTTTTACCTGGGGTGAACAGACAGCCGGTCCCATATATTCCAGAAGGCCAAGGTGCACAGTAATAGTGTCTCCCATCAGCCCCTGATAGTCATCCTCTCAAGAATGTAGTGCCCCAACATTTTTGCCTTGTCTTACATAGGCAGTCATGTTCGTATTGTTCTACATGCAGACTGTGCTATAAACTGGCAACTCTACCAATACTGGTCCATGAACTATGGGCTCTTTGATAGCCATCCTGCTTAAATGCAATGCCATGACATTTCTAATTTTGAAGGGACATTCATAACTTGATCCTTCAGACTAATGCAAGATCCTGGATGCACACTATAACAGAGTGTGCAATGGGCCCGTAGCTGGTCAGTTCCACCCAGAGTGTTTCACCCGAGCTAGGAACCGAATAGACATAAAGGCCAATCAGCCACATGTTTTTATTTTATTTCACAGTATAGCAAAAACAAATTAAAATATTTGTGCCATGTTTCGGCAACTTAGGGTGTGCCCTGTGTCCCACCCACCACAACCTTACAGAACACACCCTAATCCTATCTCTAGGTTTTTACCTGGGGTGAACAGACAGCCGGTCCCATATATTCCAGAAGGCCAAGGTGCACAGTAATAGTGTCTCCCATCAGCCCCTGATAGTCATCCTCTCAAGAATGTAGTGCCCCAACATTTTTGCCTTGTCTTACATAGGCAGTCATGTTCGTATTGTTCTACATGCAGACTGTGCTATAAACTGGCAACTCTACCAATACTGGTCCATGAACTATGGGCTCTTTGATAGCCATCCTGCTTAAATGCAATGCCATGACATTTCTAATTTTGAAGGGACATTCATAACTTGATCCTTCAGACTAATGCAAGATCCTGGATGCACACTATAACAGAGTGTGCAATGGGCCCGTAGCTGGTCAGTTCCACCCAGAGTGTTTCACCCGAGCTAGGAACCGAATTAGACATAAAGGCCAATCAGCCACATGTTTTTATTTTATTTCACATTATAGCAAAAACAAATTAAAATATTTGTGCCATGTTTCGGCAACTTAGGGTGTGCCCTGTGTCCCACCCACCACAACCTTACAGAACACACCCTAATCCTATCTCTAGGTTTTACCTGGGGTGAACAGACAGCCGGTCCCATATATTCCAGATGGCCAAGGTGCACAGTAATAGTGTCTCCCATCAGCCCCTGAATAGTCATCCTCTCAAGAATGTAGTGCCCCAACATTTTTGCCTTGTCTTACATAGGCAGTCATGTTCGTATTGTTCTACATGCAGACTGTGCTATAAACTGGCAACTCTACCAATACTGGTCCATGAACTATGGGCTCTTTGATAGCCATCCTGCTTAAATGCAATGCCATGACATTTCTAATTTTGAAGGGACATTCATAACTTGATCCTTCAAACTAATGCAAGATCCTGGATGCACACTATAACAGAGTGTGCAATGGGCCCGTAGCTGGTCAGTTCCACCCAGAGTGTTTCACCCAAGCTAGGAACCGAATAGACATAAAGGCCAATCAGCCACATGTTTTTATTTTATTTCACAGTATAGCAAAAACAAATTAAAATATTTGTGCCATGTTTCGGCAACTTAGGGTGTGCCCTGTGTCCCACCCACCACAACCTTACAGAACACACCCTAATCCTATCTCTAGGTTTTTACCTGGGGTGAACAGACAGCCAGTCCCATATATTCCAGAAGGCCAAGGTGCACAGTAATAGTGTCTCCCATCAGCCCCTGATAGTCATCCTCTCAAGAATGTACTGCCCCAACATTTTTGCCTTGTCTTACATAGGCAGTCATGTTCGTATTGTTCTACATGCAGACTGTGCTATAAACTGGCAACTCTACCAATACTGGTCCATGAACTATGGGCTCTTTGATAGCCATCCTGCTTAAATGCAATGCCATGACATTTCTAATTTTGAAGGGACATTCATAACTTGATCCTTCAGACTAATGCAAGATCCTGGATGCACACTATAACAGAGTGTGCAATGGGCCCGTAGCTGGTCAGTTCCACCCAGAGTGTTTCACCCGAGCTAGGAACCGAATAGACATAAAGGCCAATCAGCCACATGTTTTTATTTTATTTCACAGTATAGCAAAAACAAATTAAAATATTTGTGCCATGTTTCGGCAACTTAGGGTGTGCCCTGTGTCCCACCCACCACTACTTTACAGAACACACCCTAATCCTATCTCTAGGTTTTTACCTGGGGTGAACAGACAGCCGGTCCCATATATTCCAGAAGGCCAAGGTGCACAGTAATAGTGTCTCCCATCAGCCCCTGATAGTCATCCTCTCAAGAATGTAAGTGCCCCAACATTTTTGCCTTGTCTTACATAGGCAGTCATGTTCGTATTGTTCTACATGCAGACTGTGCTATAAACTGGCAACTCTACCAATACTGGTCCATGAACTATGGGCTCTTTGATAGCCATCCTGCTTAAATGCAATGCCATGCCATTTCTAATTTTGAAGGGACATTCATAACTTGATCCTTCAGACTAATGCAAGATCCTGGATGCACACTATAACAGAGTGTGCAATGGGCCCGTAGCTGGTCAGTTCCACCCAGAGTGTTTCACCCGAGCTAGGAACCGAATTGACATAAAGGCCAATCAGCCACATGTTTTTATTTTATTTCACAGTATAGCAAAAACAAATTAAAATATTTGTGCCATGTTTCGGCAACTTAGGGTGTGCCCTGTGTCCCACCCACCACAACCTTACAGAACACACCCTAATCCTATCTCTGGGTTTTTACCTGGGGTGAACAGACAGCCGGTCCCATATATTCCAGATGGCCAAGGTGCACAGTAATAGTGTCTCCCATCAGCCCCTAATAGTCATCCTCTCAAGAATGTAGTGCCCCAACATTTTTGCCTTGTCTTACATAGGCAGTCATGTTCGTATTGTTCTACATGCAGACTGTGCTATAAACTGGCAACTCTACCAATACTGGTCCATGAACTATGGGCTCTTTGATAGCCATCCTGCTTAAATGCAATGCCATGACATTTCTAATTTTGAAGGGACATTCATAACTTGATCCTTCAGACTAATGCAAGATCCTGGATGCACACTATAACAGAGTGTGCAATGGGCCCGTAGCTGGTCAGTTCCACCCAGAGTGTTTCACCCGAGCTAGGAACCGAATAGACATAAAGGCCAATCAGCCACATGTTTTTATTTTATTTCACAGTATAGCAAAAACAAATTAAAATATTTGTGCCATGTTTCGGCAACTTAGGGTGTGCCCTGTGTCCCACCCACCACAACCTTACAGAACACACCCTAATCCTATCTCTAGGTTTTTACCTGGGGTGAACAGACAGCCGGTCCCATATATTCCAGAAGGCCAAGGTGCACAGTAATAGTGTCTCCCATCAGCCCCTGATAGTCATCCTCTCAAGAATGTACTGCCCCAACATTTTTGCCTTGTCTTACATAGGCAGTCATGTTCGTATTGTTCTACATGCAGACTGTGCTATAAACTGGCAACTCTACCAATACTGGTCCATGAACTATGGGCTCTTTGATAGCCATCCTGCTTAAATGCAATGCCATGACATTTCTAATTTTGAAGGGACATTCATAACTTGATCCTTCAGACTAATGCAAGATCCTGGATGCACACTATAACAGAGTGAACCCAGTTAAGCCTCTGAATTGCACTTTAAGCTAAATACTAGTATTTAGTAAAAAAATATCTAGTAAAATATTACTTACTGTTATGTCAAAGATAAAAAAAAAATAGTTATTAGAATTTAGTTATTAAAACTACTATGTTTAGAAATGTTTTAAAAAAAAAATAATAATATAATATTAAATAATATTATTATGACCTCTGTGTGTGTGTGTGTGTGTGTGTGTGTGTGTGTGTGTGTGTGTGTGTGTGTGTGTGTGTGTGTGTGTGTGTGTGTGTGTGTGTGTGTGTGTGTGTGTGAAAACTCATTTGAAATCTTACTTGTTTATGTCTTCTCGGCTGTCTGCCATGGTCTGCCATACTCTTCTTCATGAAGTCGATGAAGTCGTTGCAGAAGTTGTGTCATGATGTTATGGAGACATTATAATGTACTTAAACACTTATTTCAATTGTCCTTTGGTTAACTTTCTATACAGAAACACCTCCTGATTCTCATATCATTCTGTTAATACATTTCTTTTCTACCATTAGACATGGCAAACATACTTTAATATCTTCTACCATGAGCAAAAATCAGGTCAGTCTCTGGAAATACAGGAAAGCTGCAACATTTAGCTTTTTGTTTAGATTTTTCCACTCAGCACTGACATTTCAGGAATGGTTTATTTTGCTTTAAAGCCCAACATGTGTCAAGGTAATCCACTTATTTTAAGTTCGTTCTATGGCTGATAATAATTAGTCTAATAGCAAATAAGATACTGACGCAATGCAATGGCTTGATGAATTCTCTATAGTGGATAATTTTATAAAGAATGATGAGCAAGACCTGCAACAGGGCTGTGTTGAGTATTCTCTTTAATTTTTTTTGCTAAACATGTAGTTAACGTGATGAATTGTCTGTGTATATACAACCAATGTAATTTGAACGCGTGAAAAATACTATAGTAATTTAGACTAAAAAAGCTGTAATGTTAAAATGTGGCTATTACATGCCTACTCTGTATTTAGTCTACAACTCTGTGCTATCATAAATTGTCATAATTATCTCATCAAGCAGAAAGATGTTGGGATTTATTTATATTACTTATTATTTGCTACTGATATCTGAAACCACAAATACAGCTGTTTTACTAAACTTTAATAGTTTCCCCATAAATGTATCATCATATATCACTGAAAATAGGAGAATCTCCGCTTTAAGCTTTTTGGTATATGGCATATAGTCTGGATAATTATAGTTAAGATGTGTTAAAGTTTTATTTAAGCAATTGTTTAAATTGAAATGTTAATGAATCAATAACTTGCTTAGACTTTTATTACTGGATTAAGCATTTTTGAAAAAATTGTCAGCTACACATATTTAGATGGTTGTTTGTCGCCACCTTTTGGCGTAACAATGTAATTCCATAAAAGAAAAGGCATCAAATTACTTTCACACTGTTATTTTAATCATTACCATACAAATCAGTGTTCATATCTGAACTATCAACAGTTATCTTAGTAATTATATTTGATTGTTTTTGACTCAGAGATTATAATACTGTTTAAAAAGAATAAACATGCAACTCACGATCACGTAGTAGACTATAATAAGGATCGCGTGGGCGTTTGAAGCGAGATTGCAATTTTAATTTAAACCTTTAAGACATTAAAAATAAATTAGAATAGTTCGCGGTCTTAGATTAACTGAATTTAACGTTACATACTAAAACGGGCCTAGAACCGCCCCTGATTGAAGCCTTTAACTCATATGGTTTGTGTTTTGTGCAGTTACTTGTTGTTGAATCCTCCTGCTTGTGTGATTCTTACTGAAATCCAGAATATGCAGCAGAAATCCGGTCGTGAAGCTGTATAGTAAGTCGATCTTTCACTTATTGCTGTAGCTCTGGTTTCTCGTCTCTAAACGCACTGAGTAGCCGGAATTCTAAATGGAACGCTGAGGTTCCATGATGTCATCAAGGCTGAAGCTGATTGGCTGAGTGTCAGAAGGCAGACTTTATATTTATGTTTAAAAATCAACCATCGAATTATTGTTGATATTTAAAGTGGATTTTTGGTTTTGCAGGCTGAAATAATGTTATTTCAACAATGTTATTTAGATCAAAATGGTCACAAAATCAACATTACATCAACAAAAAGTTAAACAGTATTTACACTGAAACCAATATTGAATACAAAAACAAATCAACAAAACTAAATTAACATTCAAAATGATCATTGATTTTTAGGCAGTTTTGCACCCTAAAATAAATAATGTTATTACAACAATAATAGATCAAAATGGTCACAAAATCAGCATTTGTTCAACTAAAATTAAATCAGTATTCACATTGGAAAAACACTGAAACAACATCAGTTCAGTCCTGCTTTAAGTACAGTATGATTCTATTCCAGTGAATAAGGTTTGTGTTGTCTCCTTTTAATCAGAGACCACTGAGCTGAAAAAACAAAAACCAAAAAAAAAGTAACTCTACATTGTAAAAAATATTTTGTTGACTCAACATCTAAAAATGAGTACAGTTTTATTGCATAGATTTGTTTTACCTACACTTTTTAGCATGGACGGACGAAGTGATTTGGCGCCCTAAGCAATTCCAGGTGTGGGCCCCTAGCATTTTTGAAAAAATAAACTGCGTGTTAAAAAGTATATATAATATTTAAAGTATATTTTATATATATACAGTGCTCGTCATCTTTCAGCCAGACAGCAAGATCGTGGAGGAAGCCGCGTTTCATTGTTCCCAAATGTTCTCAAAATTCTCACTCTTGCACACTACCTACCTCTACTCTGATCGCTGGCAGACTGGTGTCATTAAAATCTCTGATTGTGAACAACAGCAAGAAAATAATTAACGGTACATTTTAATTAATACATTAAAAACAGAGGAGAAGCAGATTGGTTTGACTTAACCAGGGAAATACCTCATGCTCCCAGTGCTAAAACATTTGCCGTTGGTATGCAGAGGAATAATCTGTATGTGCAGTACAGAAGGAACGTTCCATTATTCATGGGGGCCCCCGGTTTTGCAAAGATAATAATGATGTAAAATTCTTAATGGTTATAGACAGATTTTACAACATATGATAGACAATGTATAAAAGAGCTATATGATTAATACAGGCTTCTTGGCATTGGTCAGGGGCCCCTAATTTCCTGGGACCCTAAGCGGCTGCTTATCTCGCTTATTGGTTAAGTCTGTCCCTGCTATTTAGAAAAGTTCAGCTAACTAAACTAAACCAATAAGTTCAGCTAACTTGTGAAGAAAAAAGTTTTGGAAAAAAATCTGAACTTATTGGATGCAGTTTAAAAAGAAAGTTGTTTCTGAATGAATAAAACTCAAAATAATCCACACAAAAATGAACTAATCTTTATATTATGGCTGCACAATATATCGTTTCAGCATCGATATTGCGATGTATACATTCGCAATAGTCACATGGCTATGCAAT
The DNA here is from genome assembly GCA_903798195.1 of Danio kyathit. Classification (NCBI taxonomy): domain Eukaryota; kingdom Metazoa; phylum Chordata; class Actinopteri; order Cypriniformes; family Danionidae; genus Danio; species Danio kyathit. Next base: position 26,046,824 of record LR812543.1, read on the forward strand.
TTTGAGTTAGGAGTTTAACCACAATGGCGTGAAATTTGATAGTTTTTAAGGCCTGAGAGAGATTAAAGTATTCAGGCACAAGACCCTTTGCCAATTGGACGTTTAATAAAGAATAATTTTATTGCATTATTTTTACAATAAAAACTTTGCAGTGTAATTTTTACATTTACACATACAAAACCACAAGCGATGCACTGCTTATTTCACTTTCTTCTTTGCTTTATTGTATTTATCTATGCTTGTGATTTATTTATTATATTTATGCTTCATTCACTTCACTACAGAATCATCCCAATCAATCTAAATGAATACATTTGGTAACACTTTAGGGACCATTGCTCACAATTAAATAATTGCTTATAGCGTGCATGTTATTGAGATATTGGCTGCTTATTAGTACTAAATATTCTGCATGATCTTATTCTACATACCTAACCCAATATCTAAACTACCTTAATATCTAATAGTAAAGAGCAAATTAGGAGTTAGGCAGCATGGTGGCGCAGTGGGTAGCCTCACAGCAAGAAGGTCGCTGGTTCGAGCCTCGGTTGGGTCAGTTGCCATTTCTGTGTGAAATTTGTATGTTCTCCCCATGTTGGTGTGGGTTTCCACTAGGTGCTCCGGTTTCCCCCACAGTCCAAAGACATGCAGTACAGGTGAAATGAATAAACTAAATTGGCCATAGTTGTTTCCCAGTTGGGTTGCAGCTGGAAGGGCATCCGCTGTGTAAAACACAGCTGTGGCGACCCCTGACTAATAAAGGGATTAAGCCAAAAAGAAAATGAATGAATGAAATTTAGGAGTTGGTTTATTGAAGCAAAAGTCATAGTTAATGGTTTGCTAATAGAGAGAAGTGAGAGTTGAAATAAAGCTTGACTATAAATTCTTTCCAAATAGTGCTATTCAATCATTTGGTGAAATTGTAGATACAGTATATCGCAATATATGTAGTAGAAAAATAAAATACTGCAATGTCAAATTTTTCCATTATCGTGCAGCCCTACTTTATATATTGAGTTAAAAAAACAAAGCAGTGAAACCAAGTTTTATAATCTGAGCCAACAAAACATTTTGGTACATTTATATCATTTTACTGGCATTCCCATTGAGATACGATAAAGTTTTTGCCAGATGATCCAAACGGCTTTTTGCTATTTGAAAGGTTTGTTCTATTTTAGTATTTAAAAAATTGTAAAGGTTACTTTTGAATCTTCTCTGAACATGCTATAACAAAGCATACATTTTATAATGCAAAATGTATTACAATATTAAAACCTGCAATTACAATATAAAACAAACACATGGGAAAGTTTACATGTCTCGTGTTTTGGATTGATCTGTTAAAGAAGACCACTTCACAACATAAAATCATCACTCCAGAAGAAAAATGAGCCTTTGAAATGCAGCTTTTCTTAATTTTTTTTTTCATAAAAATGCTGTTTCAAAGATCAATCATAGTCCTCTGGAATAGTTTATGGTCCAAACATATAGTTCAAAATATACTGCAAAAGCATCTGTGAAACCTTTAAGATCCAAAATCATAGTCCTCTCCTCCAGTATCACAGCCATGTTCACAACATCGTCTGGGAAACCCTAGCTAAACATCATGATGCCCGGCAGCCATTCTGCTCCAGACCACACCACACACCAGCTTATGGTGGAGAGGAGACAGAATTATGAAGCCAGTTATGATATGGGGATGGGCCTAGGAGGCTATGGTGAACAATTAACATTTTACCTCACAAACTTGGAAGAAAATTACTGTCATTTCCTTTATGAAGCACAGAAGGTCCAGCACAACTTCCTGGGTTCTGAAAGAGCAAACACAATCTTGGTTGAATGACAATAAACAGATTCTACCATTATGTCCATATTATAAGTTACAATGCGAAATGAATCATTATTTAATTGTATGGCCTAAAATGCAGTACTGACCAGTCCGCATCAATTTCACACCAACGACAAAAAAAAAAAAAAAAAACACCCATTCAGTCTGAAACATGCAGCATGCACACTGTATATTTATACTTCACATACATTGTGAATATTACAAGAAATAAAACTTTTAAAATCACAGATCTATTTGATTTAACTTGCCCATTTCAATTCAAATTCACAGTTAATGTTTAGATTGCTTTGAAAACTGACCTGTTCCTTATGCTTATAACCATACTGATAGAACCTGCAAGTTAACATAAGGCAAAATCAGTGAACCTTACATGTATAAAACACCCAGACTCAAAATCCACTCAAAAATCTTTAATTTGTGATAATCTAATGTGTAATTCACTCTATTATCAAGGCTTCATTCAAATAAAACACTCTGATCCACATTCCTGTAAAGAAAACATATATACATATAGACACATATATAAGAATTTAACTGTTAATTGCTTAATGACTTAACCTGACATTTGTTTTGAAGAATTGTAGGACTGTGGATGAACAACTCACCTTTACATCACGCTCCGCAATGGAGCACTAAGGTGAACAGTGAACACTCAGATGCCTCGGTTCGTGAATGAACACATTTTTAGTTACCTTCAACTTCAAATTCGGCATCTAACGGATTTATTAATGGTGTAAACATCAAAATACCGCGAGAGAGATCACAGAGCGGACGGCGCTGTATGTATTTGAACAGCTCTCGCTCAAATACTTTTCGGTCCACGCGCGTGCACACACAAACACACATTCGCTGGGCATTTCGGTATTTCCATGTCAACTTTTGTTGCATTTACAGTAATTTATTTGGACCAGCAGATGTCACCTGGAATTGTTACTTCAGTTACAAAAATATAAAGAAAACTTACAAAATTGTCAGATAATGCAGTTATATTACCCTTACATTTCATTACATTATATATATATATATATATATATATATATATATATATATATATATATATATATATATATATATATATATATATATATATATATATATGAAATGTTAAAATAATCGTAAATTAAAATGAAATAGATCTATTATTTTTAGATCTATTTATTTACATTCTTACACTAACAATTTTCTATTTTCTCTTATGTTTTTTCCTGACAGAACTAACTATACATAAAGTGTCTTTCTATACAGTGTATATTATAGCATGTTTTTTAAATGTGTTATATACATTTATATGCAAAGCCTAGTTATATAAACTCAAAGAGAATTTGGACACTGTACACAGGAAGAGAAAACTATTTTTCCTTATTGCATGCAAAGGATGATTCCTACCCGGAAGATGTGTGCTTCCCGAGTCCTGATTGGCTGATTGCAACATCATGACGCGGCTGAAAATCCAATAGTGAGATGCCACACTTTGGTTACTTTGAAGAGCTCCGGGTTTGTACATCCGTGCCGTCCGTCTGCGCTTTCTCTTTCATTGAGTGCAGGGTTCCAGCTCCAGTGGGCCTTTCTTTTGGGAACTCTTTCCTTGCACAGCACCACGTTAAAAAGAAGCCGTTAACCGAGGGGTTGCAGGCATATAAACAGTTCCCTTCGCCTTTGCACTGAAAGGGTTTAGCATGATGCTGGGTTTGCTGTTTATCGTTGCTTTCGCAGCGGCCGCGCGCGCCAGTGATGTGCTCGAGTACACGGATGACGATTTTGACAGCAAAATAGGAGACCACGATCTCATCCTGGTGGAGTTCTTCGCACCCTGGTGAGTGGATGACTATTTGTTATCTAAAATATTTTACCCTTGCGATTTTGAAACTTAGTCCACTAGCTTACTCTGAGCAGCTAATATAATCCAACACAGCACCCTGCAGTGTGTGTGAAGTCATATTTATATATTAAGTCATTCTTTAGATAACAGACAAACCTAACGTTAGTAAAATCAGTGTTCTGGAGCTGCGTGCAGGTTTAAAGTCACGAGTGTGCAAGACTAGTTTGCTAAAGCGAAAGTAACTACAGCAGCCTCTTTTCACGTCACTTTAGGTCGTGGGCTTTTTATAAAAAATCTGAAAATGCAAATAAAGTTATGATTTTTTTTTTTTTTTTTTTTTTTTTTTGCTGACTGCAGTCAGAATAAATCCATGCAATTCTCTCTATAGTGAACGTAACTAACATTAAATCAAACACTTCCTGTTTGTAACTTTTCTTTTTGCTGATATCAGATAGTGGCTTATTTGGTCTGCATACGGTCATATTTTGCAAAATGTCTCATTTGGTTTCTACTAGGCCATTCAGGTTTGTGAACACATGAGGTTGAGCAACTGATGATGACTCTCATTTTTAGGTGGACTGTCCCTTTAAGAGCTCGCTTTCTAAACAAACAAAAAAGAACATTCTTGTTAACGTTAACGTTACGAGTTGAAGTAGTGGGATTTTATACCGGTTCACCGTAGTAAATCTTGTTGTGTGTCTTTAGTTTTAAAGTTCGTGTTAGCTTGCAGCTTTTGTCAGTATATCAGGTAAAAATGCGATGTGGGGCGGCAACAAGGATGTTTGGAGGCTCGGCTGCCATCCGTTGTAACGTTATGATTGGTCAATGAAGTTTCGCTGGCTGTGTGTGATTGGATAACACGATTACGTACCTCAGCATTACTGACCAACTTGAAGCCGAATTTATCAATGAGTTAACTTTTAACGTGCCTCAGATTTTGCAACTAAGGTGTAGTTCAACTGAAAACTAAAACTGGCGTTTACTAGTTGTAGTAGTGGGTTGGTTGGTGTGTTTGTTTGTTTGTTATTGTAATATAAACTTCGACTCAGTATGATGTCTTCAGTCCCTATCATTTAATATCCCCCCCCCCCCCCCCCCCCATTCAGTCTTAAAGCGACGTTCAGAAGTCAACCAGTCAGATATGTCTGTTCTGTCTATCTTGTTGCTTAATTTTGCTATCATGTATCATGTTCACTTTCAGGTGTGGTCACTGCAAACGTCTTGCCCCTGAATATGAGGCAGCCGCCACTCGACTGAAAGGCATTGTCTCACTTGCTAAGGTATTGCTTTTCAACCATGCAAAATTAGCGAAATACCTTTTTATTGAACCAGTTTTTAGATAATTGTAATAATTTTTTTCCAGCTTTGCCAAATTCATTTGAAGTCTTGATTTGACTTTCTCTGTGTGTGCAGTTGTATTGAATGTGCCCTTGTAGTGTACTTTAAATCTTCCAGTAGATTTAAAATAACTGTTACACGTTTTGCTCCTTATAACAAAATTATCAAATTTAAAACTACAAGACTAAGCAGAAGTGGAAAAAAAATAGATCATAGCGATGTTGGTGTAGCGACCAAATTTTTTGTTTTTGCGAAGAGTTTCTTTTGACCCTGTGCAATTCATAACACTAGTCAACTCTTCATACAACTCTTCATATTGTAGATTGCTTTAAAGCGTAGGTGTCAAACTCTGCTCTGCACAGTTTAGTTCCAATTCTAATTAAACACACCTGATCAAAATGAGTCCTTCAGGCTTGTTTGAAACCTACAGGTAAAGCTGCGGTCACACTGCACTTTTCTCCTCATAGACTTTCATTCATACCCACGCGAATACGTCAGACCGGAAACGCAAGGCCATGCGTCAATTTCGCAGGTCGTTGCGTTGCAAAGTTGCAAAAGTTGCAAAGTTTGGTGAACTCTGACCTGCGAAATGGCATCACTTGACTGTGTGAGACCAATCAAGGATCAAAACATGACCTCTCTGGACAGAAATTTTTAATATGGACCAATCACTCTCTTTTGTAAATGTCTAACCATCTTGTTTAATCCCGCCCCTTTTCGCAGCGCCGTATGACAGAATTTCGCGCACACAAACTCTAGTTAGTTGGAACTAAACTGTGCAGGGCTGCGGCCCTCTAGGAACTGAGTTTGACACCCCTGATGTAAAGCAAGCAAATTTACGGCATTGAACTTTATAGAAAATGGAGCCAGTGTTCCTTACAATTAGAATTACATTTTAATTTTCTTAGACACAGCTTTTGTTTGAAGTAGTCACATGATTTTGTTCTTTGATTTTGCTTGAAGTATATCTGCACCTTTAAATAGACTTTAGACCTTGGGTAAAAATATCACAGTTCCATGATATCCTGGTATTGTAATTACTGCTCTAAAATATGTTCTTTTTAAATGTTTGGGTAAAAAAAAAAAAAAACTTTTTTTCCCCCCATTAAAACATGTTTTTTTATTTTAAATTTTTTTTTTTTTTTACACATTTAAAATATTTTGAAACAAAAAATGTCAGGCTTAACAATTTAAATAAGTCATAGACTTCTGCTGTCTTAATTAGTTTCAAAAACACAGATTTCTTTACAACTTAAAGGCATCTTTAGATATCTTTTTTTTTTCTTTGGATATAAAGTAAGCAACTGCACTGTTCAGCTCTACAGCATGCTGGATGCTGGTTTATAAGAGATTTGTTTTTCAGATGTTTCCCGAATCATTGACTGACCAGTAGATTTTGATTTTAAAAAATTTTCGTTTAAAAAAAGCAACTTACAAATACCTTAGGAACAGTATAACAATTTTTTTTTACGGTTTTAAAACCTTGACTTTTTAAAACCGCGGTAAACCTTAAAACCAGTTATCGTCCCATGCCTAAGCATGACACAAGTTTCAATAGTTATTATAAATGCTTTTCGATAAATCAATCAGTAAACTTTACCTCTATTTCATGTGCAATAGAAACAATTTAAAGCCCATATAAGAATGTAGACAAGTCCTACTTAAGCAAGTTATTCAGACACACACTAAAAGTTTTTTAATGTTTAAAGTTTACATTTTAATTAAATGTCAGTCAAGTGCACACAAATGTCTGAAAATGTAAATGTATTAATATATAATTTACAGGCACTAGTTTTTCATTAAGGTTAGAGGATTTCTATTAATGGTGTTCTCTGGTATAATCTAGGTGGACTGTACTGCCAATTCCAAAGTGTGCGGTAAATATGGTGTAAGCGGATACCCAACCCTGAAAATTTTCAGAGACGGTGAGGACTCTGGAGGCTATGATGGTCCCAGGACTGCAGGTATGTTCTTATTTTAAAATTGCCATGCAACAGAACTTAATATTGTCCTTTTATTTTTTTGCTATTGTGACCTATATATACTTGAAATGGTCCTCATTCTGATATGTGTAAAAAAAAAGAAGGGTGGTGCATGATTTCGTTCTTTGGGAACTGATTGGATTGTTGAAAGACAGGCATTGCTAACAAAATAAAGGAAGATTGATGTATGGATAAATTCAGAGCAGAAACAAGACACTCACTGATATGCCTACCCTGAAGGCATTTCATATGACCAGGAAGTGAAAAAAGTCAGTTTGAGGGGGAGGGAAGGTTATGTTATTTGATTAAATCTGATGAGGGCAAATCATTTTTTACAAAATAATGAAGTGCACAGATGCATCGTTTATAACTGCTACAGTATATGCAAATAAAATAAGAAGTCAATTTTACTACTTTAATGGGAAGATAAATGATAAAACGATAGCATTAATCTCCTAAATGCCAATGAAAGTTTAGAAATTAGAGTTTTATTTACAGTTGCTGAGAAACTTTTACTAAGGAATAGAGTGAAGTCTTTAGCTAACGCTGGGAAGCCGTTTGCACCAAATCGCCGGAGTCGAGCACGTGCATGGAGTCCCTTTGAATTACTCGCGTCAGAAGTGTTAGGGTTGCTTGGTCTTGTTTCTATCTAGATGTCAGCATGATTACTAAGTATGCAAACCGCTATTGGCTGGTTGGGAGAGCTGGGCTCTCTGTGAGAGATTCATTAATGGAAGCTTTATAGGGTGCCATGTTCAAATTAAGTTTCAAAATTAAAATCTTGCCCCATTCAAAGGAAGATTTTAAATAAAAGTATTTTTAGATGCTTTTAAATATATTTTGATTTAAAACCTATAAACTTATTAAACTTATTAAAAGCTTATTGTGGTCAAATATGTTTTAAATGTTTTCTTTTCGAGGTGGATTGCTGGCAGCAGCCATTTTAGGTTGCTCTGTGGGTTTGTAGTGAATAGGTCTCCTCTGACTGGTTTAGGTGCTAGTTTTAGCACTAAAATGTCTTGTAAAACTTTAGGACTGACATGAACATATTTTTTTCCTTCATTACTCCAACAGATGGAATTGTTAGCCATCTGAAAAAGCAGGCTGGTCCAGCCTCGGTGGAACTAAAAAATGAAGCTGATTTTGAGAAGTACATTGGAGATCGTGATGCCAGTGTTGTGGGTGAGGGCTTCATTTTAGACTTCCATATTGCTTTTTTTTCCCATCAGTACTCTTTTTGTATTTGATTTAATGGTAATCTGTGTGGCCAGGCTTCTTTGCTGATGGAGGAAGTGCTGCTCAGGGAGAGTTTCTGAAGGCAGCCAGTGCTTTGAGAGAGTCCTACCGCTTTGCTCACACTAATAATGAGGATCTGTTGAAGAAACATGGCATTGATGGAGAGTGTGTAGCTTATTTTGGTTGTAGTAATATTAGTTGTAGTTTTGTGCAGAAATGTAACTTTGTATTGTTTATTTTCTTAATTTTGCAGAGGTATTATTTTGTTCCGGTCACCACAACTTAGCAACAAATTTGAAGACAGCAGTGTGTTGTTCACAGAAGACAAATTCGCAAGTGCAAAGATCAAGAAGTTTATTCAGGACAACATGTACGTTTCAACTTTATGCAATGTTAAAATGACAAAAAAAATTGTTAAATGGATAGTTCTTTCATCATTTACACACTCTCAATTGATACAAACTTCAAAAAGATTCTGTTAAACAAAAAGGAAGATACTGGAAAAGCTGGAAAGCAGCAGCCATTGACTTAGATATTTTTTTTTCATTCCTACTATGGATGTCAGTGCTGCTTTTGTCACATTCTTCAGAATATTTTGTTTTAAACAGAAACTCAGAGTTTTGAACCACTTGAGTGTGAGTAAATGATGAGGAATTAGAAATGTTTTGGTTGAGCTACAACTTTAAAATCAGCATTTGCTTTACTAATCTGATGTATAATTTGGAGGTCAGATAATCTGGTAATATCAATGTTTTTTTACCATCTGCTAGTTTTGGCATCTGTGCCCACATGACTGAGGACAACAAAGACCAGCTGAAAGGCAAAGACTTGTTAGTGGCCTACTATGATGTGGATTATGAGAAGAACCCCAAGGGCTCCAACTACTGGAGGAACAGGTAAAACCTTAACTTGGTTTTGTCGACTGTTTCTCAGGCCCTGTTTTCACCTGGTATTAAGGTGCATACAAATGTGTCACTTGTGACTGTTTAGCTGTTTTTCCACTACCGTGTCAATTCGGGTCAGTCAGCACGTATATGGCTTCATTTTCCACTGTGGTGCTGATAAATGAGCTCTTTGGAATGTAATACAAATGCGTCAGTCGTTGCTTTGGTAGTGTATTGTAAATGATAACATAGATGATAATCAGATATTTCTGTTTTTGGGACTCTTTTTAACAAATTTTCTTTATTAAATAACAAAAAAATAATTAATACATTTTAAAATGCGCTTCCGCTTAGCCAGCGATGGAGAAACTGAGCCGGGCAACAAACAAAGTGGCAACATCACACTCATTGGTTGCCTGGAACTCTGGGTTGTTCTTTTTTAAAATACTTTTTATGACAGTACTCATCCTGAACATGCACCAGAAATGTATATATATAAAAAAAAATACAGAAATTATGCACCATCGCCAAAAGTTTGTCAGCTGGACTAAAGGAATACGAATGAAAATGGAAGGAAATATAGATCTATGAAATATTTGAGGGGTATCTTCTCTACTAATGAACAGTTAACTTCATCCCTTTTTGTTTATATAAGCATTATCTGAATAAAATATATTAAAGGACGTTTTTATTTTGTTTAAAAAGTACTTGCCACTATAATTTAGTTACTTTTCACTAACTTCTGCTAGTAAAACTAAAATAAAAGTAAAATTATCACAAACTAGAATGACAGAGACGACAACATTACTAAAACCTTAACCTGCATTAAAATGAGAGATTGATATGTCAGATATTAAATTAAAATCCCTTAATTGGCAAATGTTTTTATGCTCTCTCTAGGTTAATGTGATTAAAGGGGGAGATAAAAACGCATTTGCCAAATAAACTGATGTAGTGAACATTTACGCTCATGTGACCAATCAGCTGTCTTCATTATGCTTGCCTTGTTTACTGTTACTTACTAGGTTACACCCAGCTGCTGTAACAACTTGATGGAAATTAGGGTTGGGCCGATAGACTATGTCATCGTCCATCGCCGATGGCTGATAAACTTCACGATGCTGAGCCGGCATCGTGATCCATCTTCCCGCCCCACATGTATATTGATATATAACTTATTATTTGCATGTCATCTTAATAGCAATAACGGTCTTTTCATGAGCTTAGTTATATTATACTTATAGCTGCTGTTTGCATGGCTGACAGCATCGTGAGGATTAAATACATCGTGAGGATTATACAGCACCTCTCGCGCTTAAAATGTGTAGATTCAGTGGCAAACGCTGTTACCTGTAAACCCCGTCACACAGACTTTACAGTGAATGTCTTTAGTTATTTTCATAGCAGACTGGAAGCCACTGGAAGTCTTTTATCCACTCTTGGAAAAGTGCAAATGGTGGATTAACATTCAGCACACGATCACTAATAAGATGTGCCATTATTTAACTTTAGGTGCTTTCTAAAACTAAATCTGTCAGTGTTATTTTTATTCTCTCATCTTCAGCGCGTCTCATTTCCGCGGCTGTTGTTTCTGTCATGTGAAGACAAGGCGTTGACTGAGTGATTGACAGCTGATATTAACCAATCCATTCGCGTTCAGTTCTAGCGCAGTGGGCCAATAGGAAGAGCACAAAGGCGGGGCAAGCTTTGGGGGCTTTTTTTACTTCAAGTTCACATGACAACTGTTTTAATCTGTTCCTGAGCGCTGCGTTTGGTGTCTTTAGGTGCAAAGATGCATTCTGCATAAATCTCTCCTAAATCCGCGCACGCGGTGAGGATTCTGCAGTGAAAACGCACTGTAAAAATGTATGCACTATCACAAATGCTTTCAAATACATATTTTAGGTCGCATAATATCAGGCGCAAGTGTGACCAAAACGGTCGAGCTCTATATCTTTACTTGTTATTATGTCCTCATAATAATAATAATAAAATAAGGAATTTATCATTAATCACAATACAAATTACAGTGAACTCTAAACCAACTCTCGTCTTGTCTCCGCCACCAGCTGTGGGGAAAAGCCATTATTAGGACACAGATCACTCCGCCTGATCATGCCAGAGTCCCGCGGAAAAAAGTGATTGACAGGTGGTAATTTGTGTGTAACTTTATTTATTTATGGTTTGGTTATGGGTAAAGCAAAGACCATGTGGGTCAGGTAGTGAAAACGGTAGGCTACAATTATTAAATTCGTTATGTATTAATTGATATTTAACAACAAAGACCCCCACCCCGCCTACGACAACGATACCATCGTCCATCGCCAATGTTCACATTAGACATTGTACGATGCCAAATTTGTCAACATCGCCCAACCCTAATGGAAATGCAACTAATTCGCATTTGTGATTTTATTTTAGATTTTTTTTTTATTTTTATTTTTCAAACTTTGAAAAAATCAGCTTTGTTAGTATGGAAACATGGCTAATGATTGACTACAGGATCACATGTATGCAGACTCATAGTGTTTATTTACAAAGTGACATCACCACCTAATGGCCTGGTATAAATCATACAGCATTTTTAGCAACTCCATGTGGAAATTAATCAGTGGTGGAAAGAGTACTGAAAAATCATACTCAAGTAAAAGTACCATTACTTGCCCAAAATTGCAAGTGGAGTAAAATACCTGTGGTAAATATTGCTCAAAGTAGGAGTAAAAAGTAGCCCTTTTAAAAGTATTACACTGTGAAATGTTGATGCGTTTACATGCAGTTTGTGCAGGGATGTGTAAACGTAACATTCTGTTGTGCATTTAGTGATCTTCCTATTTTCGTTTGTTTCTGTCCTTTATTTGTTTGTTCCTTCATTCTTTTGCTCTTTCCTTCATTTAGTTTGTTCGATCATTTATTCGATCATTCCTTCCTTCGTTACTTAGTTTGTTCAGTCCTTCCTTGAATCTTTCCTTCATTAGTTCAGTCCTTTCTTTCTTCGTTTAGTCCTTTCTTCCATTTGTTCGGCCCTTCCTTCCATTCTTCATTCGTTGCATTTAGTGATTGTTTATGGCTGTTTGGCGATTTCAGTCATCATACAGTAAACATCCTTCATTTTCTCATCAGTGACATGCAGTTTATAAACAATCTCTTGGTCATTGCGTCTTAAGATTTTGAACATCATCTTGGACATTTTTAATGCTTCCAAATGGTTTGCTGCATTTATAAATCGCCCATGTCTTGAGGTTGTTCAGTATGATGCAATTTACTTTCTTTGTGCGATTTGATTGGACAGGAATCACAGGACGGATGTTTTCTACTCAGAAATGAAGTAGGGACTGCAGGTTGAAGGAAAATAGTGGAGTAAAAGTAGCGATACGGCACTATAAATGTACTCAAGGAAAAGTAGTAGTACACATTTTTGTTAAAACTATTTAGCAAATTACAATTCCTGAGGAAAAACTACTCAATACAGTAATTGGCGTATTTGCAATTTGTTACTTTACACCACATGAAATTGATTATTTTTACTGTCATTGTCCATTGTTAGTAAATTGTTGTTGTCATACCTTAATATTAGATCCAAATGGAAAATTGATCACAACTATTCATAAAACAATTTTAAAGCACGGCTACTAATACTTGTTTGACTCTAAACTGAAGCAAAATCATTATTTGCGTTTATTAATATTTCTGATTGAAGAGGAAGTGTTCAGATCGTCATCTCATTGCATTGGTGTGTGTTTCTCCAGGGTAATGAAAGTGGCCAAGGGTTTCCTGGATCAGGGGAAGAAGCTGAGTTTCGCCGTGGCCAATAAGAACCGCTTCAGCCATGATGTGTCTGAATTGGGTCTGGACGGCAGCAGTGGGGAACTTCCTCTCGTCGGCATCCGAACAGCCAAAGGAGACAAATACGTCATGAAGGAGGAGTTCTCGTAAGTCTTTTTATTTACTGCCTAAAACGAGGTCTTCTGTTGCGGGGTAAAAACAAAACTCGTCCTTTTGTTTTTGCAGTCGTGACGGAAAGGCCTTGGAGAGGTTCCTGCAGGATTATTTTGATGGAAACCTGAAGCGTTACCTTAAATCTGAGCCTGTTCCTGAGAACAACGATGGCCCTGTGAAGGTGCGTCAGAGGATTTGAGTTTTTCCATTTTTTTATTATAATTAATTCAAATAACGGAAATATCGTACATAGAAAGTGTATTAATTGTAAATAAGGTGTCTACTTTTAAAGTAACTTTTTGGTGTGTAAAAATTAAATTTACTTGTTTTGTAAAATGTACTAATATTTTATACATTTTTAATTTAAGTACAGATTACAGTAATACAAACTACAACTAATAAATATTTAAATTTGAATGTCTTCAGATGATTATTGCTCTAAATTAGGGATGCTTATTTCGGTTAATTTTGCCAAAGACAACTGCCACTCGTTAACCAAATATTAACCATTAACTGGTCAGATTAATGTTAAATTATCATTTAAATAAAAAAATTAATTGACGCGTCTATTTTTTGTCTGACGCATTGAATATTGCATTTTAAACCGCATAGAAAGAAGAATAAACTAAATAACAAGAATAAAATAAATATTTATATTAGACCATAGATATTTTATATTCGAGCATAGATATTATGTCAGATATTTTCATTAGTTTAAAGATTGTCTTGAGCATCTGATTTTACCTTTAGAGCTTGTGTGCTTTCATTTTCTCCGTCTCACTTGCGGTACAGGCGCGCGATGAATGAATATGTTGACCTTTTATAAGGTATAGCTACTGTAGCATATAACAATTTTGTTTACATGATAGTGCATTTATTTGCATATAAGTTTTATAGTTTATATAGCTATAAAATGAAAGCCTCGGTTTGGTGCGGAGTTCTCATTATGCAAAAATCAAGAAAATCTTTGGATTTGGTTGATTCGTAGATTAGGCTGTGAAGGCTATTTTAAAAATGGATATTTGATAAGAACTATTAATAACTTTTTCAAATAGAAAGGGTTGGTTTGTTGGTTGTACACTAAATCATTACAGTTATAGCCTATTTGTTGTGTTTATGAGTGGTGCAGGAGTGTGCTCTGATGGAGAGAAAACTCAGACACTCCGACTTGTGGCCGGCTTGTTTCCAAAGCAGTGCATATCTCTGAAAATTTTGTTTTGCGGCATCAGTTGTGCAAATAAACGGAGGTGTTTTTGTTGCCGCTCCAGGACAGAGGGAATCAGCATCAGCGGTGGTTTAGCATCAACTCTTCTGTGTCAAACTGACCAGCAATATCCTTCTTTCATTTAGTTTTTTTGGCAAAATACGTCTGTGGGCACGTGTGGTTGCACGTGTTACCATTCCGCGAGTTAACAAATATGTGTTGCACATTTATGCAGCCAAACTTAAACGATTAAAAAAAATAATGTACTTTTTTTTTTTTTTTTTTTTTTAAACGAACAAAAAAGCACCCTCTTGGTTAATGGTTAATAAATAATATTATGAGCATCCCTACTCTAAATATACCTCTGATACACATTAGATTTGCTCCACTCATTTATTTTTTCAGTTTTAAAACTTGTTTTTGGTTCCTGCAACTTTATCTGTATTATTCCAGGTTCTTGTGGCTGAGAACTTTGACTCCATTGTAAATGATGACAGTAAAGACGTTCTCATCGAGTTTTACGCCCCCTGGTGTGGACACTGCAAGAGTCTGGAGCCCAAATATAAAGAACTGGGAGAGAAGGTGATTTTTGCAGCTCCTTGTTGTGTTATTTGCCATGAAATATTGACAATTGTTACAATTGTGTATTTTATATCCATTTCATAGCTTTCCGAAAATCCAAACATTGTCATTGCAAAAATGGACGCCACCGCTAATGATGTGCCCTCTCCATATGAAGTTAGCGGGTATGTAATATATTATCAAAATGACAGTCTTATTTGTATTTTAATTAACATCAGTGCAGTTTTATTAATGAAATTTTATCAATTCTGAAAATGCTTTATTTAACTAAATGAGATCTCATCAATGTTTTAACTTGCTTGAATTATTTCTGGATTTTTAGGTTCCCCACAATCTATTTCTCCCCAGCTGGCCGTAAGCAGAATCCAAAGAAATATGAGGTCTGATTTAATATTATTATTATTATTATATATGTATATATTTTTCTTCTAAAATTTCAGCTTCACTCTACAAAAACTCGTAAAAGTAATCAAATCTTGTTTGATTTTCAGGGAGGTCGTGAAGTGAGCGACTTCATTTCCTACCTGAAGAGAGAGGCCACAAACACAGTGGTTGTTCAAGAGGACAAGAAGAAATCAAAAAAGAAGAAGAACGAGTTATAATCAAACGCAGCCCAACAGCCGAGGAGGAAAATTTCTGCAAGAGTCGTAAATTATATTTCAATCTTTAGTGAAGCAAGTGTCACAATGTCGGCCTGCTGCTCTGGGACGCTGTGGAAGTTTGTGACGGCCAGACTGTGTGATTTTTAGATATGAGGAAGAAGAGGTACAGATCTGTCAAAATGAGATTTGATGTTTTTTTTTTTTTTCCCTACACTGTCTGTACCTTGGAGAGATGCACTTTTGAGACCAATTCTATATTTCTTTCTCATGGAAAAGGGTAGGGGGATTTGGTGGAAAAAAAAAAGGTTTTCTTTTGTACCGTTTTTTTCTTTTTTTTTTTCTTTTTTTTGTACGTTTGGAAGGATTGTGAAATAAAAGGCCCACTAAACCTACAATTGTGCTGGTTTCTCTCAAATTTGAAGGGTTTAAGTGTAGTGCTGAAATCCTATTGTAATTGTTGAAGTACAAAGGTCACTTTTTCTGCCCTAAAACTGATTGGGCGAGCCAAACCATAAGTCATACAAGAGACTTGAAACTTTGCCTGATCGAACGTCACCCAGGCTTGCCCTGAACACATTGCCCAAAACACACATTCGCCCATCGTTTTTTTTTTTTTTTTTTTTTTTTTTTGGTGGGTATTTTGCATTTTTTTTTTCATAAATACTTTTGCTAGCTACTCCTAGGTTTTTTGCTCCATCTGAACCAAAGTGGCGTAGTCTCTCACTTTTACAAAAATTTCCATAACTTTTGAACAGAACAAGATATTGCCAATCTCAGCATGCAGTATGGGCTGGATCTGAGGTCACTGTATAAAGGTTGTGTGGTTTGACCACATGGTAAAAAAACATTAACACCACTTTAACTAAGGGATCACTCGTCTAACTCTGTGTTTCTCAACTACAATCCTGGAGAAGCACCAGCTCTGCACATTTTACATAACTGCATCCCAAATGGCACACTATACACTTTGCACTATGCACTTGCGCACTCAACGGCCTAGTAGATGTATGTAGTGTCATCCCAAATGGAACACAAAGATTTTTACTAAGCGGAAAATCAAACCGTTTCCCTGATGGTTGCCAAACTAGTGAAATAAATGACGAAGCAATACCTGCCATGAGAATAACCGCATTCACCATCGGGAGGCGCTATAATCACTATCGTAGGAGAATGTATCTTTCACAATCGAGAATAAATAAAAGTAATCCAACATCAGTGCCTGAAAGCTCTGCCTTTTCCGCTACGTGAGAAAACAAGCGGTTGTTGAGTGCGTGAAGTGTCCAGCATTCCACACTTTGTTTTAACAGTTGAATAAGTGCATCATCCGGGTATTTAAAGTGCGCTTATTCTTTTTAGAGCAATGGTCTCAAACTCGATTCCTCCAGGGACGGAGCTCTGCATAGTTTAGCTCCAACCACCTCCAACTCACACCTGCTTTATAGTCTCCAGTAGTCTTGCACACCTTGATTAGTTGCATCAGCTGTGTTTGATTAGGGATGGAGCAAAGCTGCAGCCCTCCAGGAATCCAGTTTGAGACATGTTTTTAGAGTTTTCAGTGTGAACGCACTACTTATACTACAAAATGGCATAGAATAGTGCATAAGTATGTGATTTGGGACGCACCTCATGTCTCCTTAATCAAACACACCTGATTCAGATCATCAGCTCATTAGCAGAGACTGAAGGAGCTGTAATGGGTGTGACAGACAAAGGAGACATCCAAAATCTGCAGTGTTGGTAGTCCTCCAGGAACATGGTTGAGAAACACTGGTCTAACTGACTCAAATTGCCATGCAGTGTCTTTGTTAAGGGTGGTACTTCTATGAGAGCATTGGCACATCGACCAATGAAGTTTTAGCACCTATTAGATGGTTAATGAAATCTGACCTACAGATCTTGTGATCGTCTCTCACAAGAGACGATCTGTTCAATTCATGTTTATTTCTATAGCGCTTTTACAATGTTGATTGTGTCAACGCAGAGAACTGCAGGTGTAAGTAGGTCACCGGTGGGTGTTCGGGTTGGCTCACGGAATCAATGTGAAGACTCGTTGGTCACTGTGGTCTTTCAGGAATCAGTCTCATGCTCTCCTCTCCTCTATGACCACCACAGCATCAGCTCAGGATATGGCCTGGTCCAGGATTATGGATGCCTTCATTTCTTCACAGGTTATGGATCGCATCAATGGCGCTGCATAATCTCTAGAGCAGGGGTGCTCAACCCTATTCCTGGCGATCGACCTTCCTGCAGTTTTCAGTTGCAGCCCTTATCAAACACACCTGCCTGTAATTATCAAGTGCTCCTTACGTTCTAAATAATTGGTTCAGGTGTGTTTGATCAGGGTTGCTGGAAGGTCGATCGCCAGGAACAGGGTTGAGCACCCCTGCTCTAGAGGCTTCTGGGGATGAGTATCCCCAGGTGGAAATAGAGAATAAAGAAAATAATTAGCGTAGCTGCTGTTCAGTGTATTTAAAAAAAGAGATATTAAATATAAATGCAAAAATAAAGTTATGAATGAAAATAGTAGTTATATAAGAAAACATGTAAAGCATAGGAGTGTTTATAACAAAATGTCTGGTGCATTAAGACAGGAGGAGTGTGTCCTACAGGTGGTTTGTCAAGCCGGCTCACCTGCATGGAGCCACACATATAGCTGCTCATATCGTTATGTGATGCATTGTGCATACACACAATACTTTACTAAAATGATTTTGAACTGAGAGAGTGTGTCTGAGCCTCGGACATTATCACGATGGTTATTCCAGAGTTTAGGAGACATAAATGAAAAGGCTAGACCTCCTTTAGTAGACTTTGCTATTCTAGATACTACCAGAAGCCCTGAGTTTTGAGATTTTAAAAAGCAGGTTGGATAGTAGCAAGACAGAAGGTTGGTTAAGATAACAGAAGCTAGATTATTTAAAGCTTTATAGATAACAAACAATATTTTATAATCAATACAGAACTTACCAGGTCTAGAAAATATGACCATATCACCCCAATTTTATCCTCCTTTCACTGTCTACCTGCTAAGAACTCTGGCATTTTGCACAAACTGAAGTTTATTAATAGAGGATGCTGGAGAACTGTGAATAACTGATGTGTCACAACAAAGCAAACGCAATACATCTGGATCATATTTACTATACAGGGAGTGCAAAATTATTAGGCAAGTTGTATTTTTGAGGATTAATTTTATTATTGAACAACAACCATGTTCTCAATAAACCCAAAAAACTCATTAATATCAAAGCTGAATATTTCTGGAAGAAGTAGTTTTTAGTTTTTTAGTTTTAGCTGTTTTAGGAGGATATCTGTGTGTGCAGGTGACTATTACTGTGCAGAATTATTAGGCAACTTAACAAAAAACAAATATATACCCATTTCAATTTATTTTCACCAGTGAAACTAATATAACATCTCAACATTCACAAATATACATTTCTGACATTCAAAAACAAAACAAAAACAAATCAGTGACCAATATAGCCACCTTTCTTCGCAAGGACACTTAAAAGCCTGCCATCCATGGATTCTGTCAGTGTTTTGATCTGTTTACCATCAACATTGCGTGCAGCAGCAACCACAGCCTCCCAGACACTGTTCAGAGAGGTGTACTGTTTTCCCTCCTTGTAAATCTCACTTTTGATGATGGACCACAGGTTCTCGATGGGGTTCAGCTCAGGTGAACAAGGAGGCCATGTCATTAGTTTTTCTTCTTTTAGACCCTTTCTTGCCAGCCACGCTGTGGAGTACTTGGACGCGTGTGATGGAGCATTGTCCTGCATGAAAATCCTGTTTTTCTTGAAGGATGCAGACTTCTTCCTGTACCACTGCTTGAAGGTGTCTTCCGGAAACTGGCAGTAAGACTGGGAGTTGAGCTTGACTCCATCCTCAACCCGAAAAGGCCCCACAAACTCATCTTTGATGATACCAGCCCAAACCAGTACTCCACCTCCACCTTGCTGGCGTCTGAGTCGGACTGGAGCTCTCTGCCCTTTACCGATCTAGCCACGGGCCCATGAAGACTTCATCAGTCTATAAAACCTTAGAAAAATCAGTCTTGAGATATTTCTTGGCCCAGTCTTGACGTTTCAGCTTGTGTGTCTTCTTCAGTGGTGGTCGTTTTTCAGCCTTTCTTACCTTGGCCATGTCTCTGAGTATTGCACACCTTGTGCTTTTGGGCACTCCAGTGATGTTGCAGCTCTGAAATATGGCAAAACTGGTGGCAAGTGGCATCTTGGCAGCTGCATGATTTGCATGATTTACATGTACATTTGACAGTCAAATCTTATGTGAAGTTTCTTTGTTAAAAATAATGTTTCGTAAGTCAACTAAGGTTCTCGTGGTATTGCTCTAAACATGGAGATCGACATGGTGCTCTAGTAAAACACTAGATGGTGCACTTTACACAGGAATTCAGAGTGAGACAGGCACATTGGGTTTTTTTAGCAATACATTTCTATGCCATAATCCTTCTGAATTTTTTTGTGACTGCTGCAAATTACACTCACAGGCCACTTTATAAGGTGCACCTGTTCAACTGTTGTCATCAACCAACCACTCAATGAATGTAGACATGGTCAGAATGATCTGAAGTTTCGAATTTTCACATATCACCATTACTAGAATTTAAGGAGAATAAACTATACTAGACTATGCAGGGAACAGCAGTTTTGTTGGAAAAAATGCCTTGGTCATAGCAGAGAACACCTGATAAAAGACAATAGAAACCTGCAGTTGAGCTACAGCAGAAGAGCGCACACTGGTGCCACTCCATTAGTGTGCTGACAACAAATGAAATCATAATGTAGGCATAAGAACAACGATGTCTTTATTAAAATAATCTGTTTAACATTTACATTTATTTCACATTATGATAGATGCTGTGAGCTGCCGAATGGTAAAATACATGCCACATTTAAAAAAAAAATATCCACAGGAAAATGAGCACAAATAAAACGCAAACAAACTGAACAAACAAAAGCAATTCAAGCTTAATTTCATTAAACTGAAAAAGCAAAAGTCTCCACCTTATTTTCACAATTAATGTTGAGGTCAGACCAGTTCAATCTTCCGTGTCAAACTGTATTTAACCACTGCAATTCTCTATAATACACTAAATACAATATATACAATATTGGCTGATGCATTATTATACAAGCAAATGATAATGAAGATGAGCTAAAACAAACAGAAAATAAAACTGTCATTTAAAAATAGGATTTTCTAAAAGTGAAACCAAAAGTACTTTTGAAGACAGACTTAGTCCAACAGTTTCTTTCGGCTGTATGTCTTGCTAGGCGTCCTTCGCCTTCTCGGCTGGCAAAGAGGAGAGATTTCCAGCTCAGACTTGGATCCTGTTTGGAGAATAAAAAATGTTACAAAACCAATTTGACGCAAATAAAAAGTCAGATTTCTAAATTTCATAAAAACAAGAACAAACCAGATTATCTTTTTAGATAGTTCACCCAAAAATTAAATGTACAAATTATCTTGTTACAATCCCGAGATTTAGGCGATGAGATGGCGCAGTAGGTAGTGCTGTCGAATCACAGCAAGAAGGTCCCCCACAAGTCCAAAGACATGTGGTACAGGTGAATTGGGTAAGCTAAAGTTGTCCGTAGTGTATGTGTGTGAATGAGTGTGTATAGATGTTTCCCAGTTATGGGTTGCAGCTGGAAGGGCATCCGCTGCGTAAAACATATGCTGGATAAGTTGGCGGTTCATACGCTGTGGCGACCCCGGATTAATATAGGGACCAAGCCGAAAAGAAAATTAATGAATGTATGAATCCCCAGATTTGTCTTCTCAACACAAATAGAATTATTGTAGATGAAATCTGAGAGCTCTCTGATCCTCTATAGAAAGGCTGCACAATATATCATATCAGCATCAATATCGCAATGTGATCATTCACAATAGTCACATCGCAGGATACGAAATGTTGAGTTTGTATCACAATCTATCGTTTGTACGTGTTTTTGATACCTGTGATTGTATAATGATTTTAGAAGCATTTAGGTACACGTTATTAAAAGTATCATTTGTGACAAACTACGATTAAGTTTATTGAATTAGTTTTAGTTTTATCATTCAGCTATTGTACTTGAATACTGTTAGAATCGGGAAACGCTAAAACACTTTCTTTCAACTCAAGGTTTCCGCTACATTCATTCTACCATGGCGGGGCGCCACGCCAAAATTCATCCCGCCACAGCTACATTACAGCCTCTCATTCAAAACATTGTCGTTTTTTTTTTTAAAATAGCGGGTTATAATCGCACGAAAACGAATTATTAAGTGAATTATAACAGGGCAAACTTTTCTGTAACCGTAGTAGTGCTGTGCGTTATTTGTTCAACCTAAGGTGACATGCTGACTGACTGACAGATGTGTGAGGCGAGCAAACACGACGTATAGCTTTCAGTTAGGATGAACACAGTTTCCATAATTATATTCCATTTATAGTTAAAGGTCTATGGTTCTGCATACAACAAAGACTTTATCTTGCTGGAGTTTATAGCCGTTTCACTTTACCTCAGGACAAATTAATGCCGCTCTGTAGGTCTATTGGAGATGTTCATAAATATTCCTAGCAAATCTAATAAAGGTTGGAGACAAATTCACTACGTAAACGCGCTAAATTGCGCTTGAGGGCGTGCAAGAAGTTTTGTGCACGAACAAAGGAAATCCTAGTGCAAGCAAAAAGATCTGCATGTTCGTATTACACAAATCTGATCTCGACTTGTAGTACTGCGTCACATTTGTCATTGAAATAACGCCAAAGGTAGTTGGTAGATCAAAAGGCCTTGGTTGTATTAATAGATTGTTATACATGAAAATACTCACAACACATGCAAATACAGAAATGCACAACAAAGACCACAACGAAAATGTGTCGGGGGAACCCACAACACATTTGAATCAAAATTTAAGCTAAAGCATAGCCGCCGCATAAGCTGACCATTCAACATCTTAGTTCAAATTAAAAAATAAATGAATAATAACAAATTAAACCGTGATTTCTGTTTTTTAGCCAAAAAGCCTGATAGACTAATTGTGACTAAGCGTTACTAACCGACGAAGAAACATGCATGGACAGAGCTTCTACGTAATTCCTTCATAGAAAGAAAAGGCCAGAAAGGGGAAATTGATGGATTTGTGCCAAATATTAGCATCATTGACTAATAACAATCTACAGTACCTATAACTGTCAGTATGTTTGTGTGCTGCAGCTCTGACTTGGACATGAGGGTTAGAAATTACTGGAAAAAAAAGCAGCGGGTGAAGTATATTGATCGCAAGTGCTCAGTTTGTGATCATATCTCCGTTTGTTCTGTTGATATGTAATCCAAATATTCGTAGGTTGAAATATGACTGGATTGTGCTGCTTTCACAGCCCCTCACACAGCTTGATCTACGCAGGCATTTGAGTTTTAGGTTTTGGATAGGGAAAAAAAGTTCCACCAGCCCGTCCAAACTTTTAGGATACTGGGTATCAGATTTGCACAATCCATATGCACAACGCTTTAGCTTGTTCCCTCGCTTGAAAGGCCTCCCGAGCGCAGCTACGGTTGCTAAGCCACGACTGGTGTGTGGCAGTTTTCGAGTGTGATTTAGCGAAGGGTCAATTCTAAGCATCATATTATAAAGCTGAACGGTCATTTCCACGTGCGCACTGCGTGCACGTCACTCCCAATATACATGCAAGAAAAGAAATAACAAACTTGTGCGAGCAAAAAAAGACACGACATGTGAACAGCTCTTATTAGGTAATAGCCTCAGCCATAGTTAATCCAGTGTGTGTGGGTATTAGCCTCAGTGTACAAGCTCGCACCTTTAAACTAGTGCACATTTGGCATAACTTTTAGTTGCAGCAGTTTTGTTCCGTGGAGAAACATGGTGTTGAGAAACCTTTACGATTAATAAACCGTGACGAATAAAAGCGCGGTTAATAGTGAAACCGGTTAATCGTTGCATCCCTGACATTAAAATGAAAAAACTAAAGTGTGCTTGTAGCTTTAATATATTCCAATGAAGACTCATGCACTGTTTTGAGAATTATTTAGTGTCTTTCTGGACTTTGAATGAGGTGGGATCACTGCTGTCTATGGAGGATCAGAGAGCTCTCGGATTTAATCTAAAATTTCTTATTTTCTGTTCAGAAGATGTACAAAGTTCTTGGTGGTTTGGAACCATATGAGGGTGAGTAAATACTACCAATTTAAGCAAGGCACTATTCTACATACACCATCTTCTTACCACTAAATTGTGTTGCTTCCTTGATTACAGCTGATTTCTTGTATAAGAGTGGTGACTGAGTGAGAGCGAAGATTCCACTGGCAGACACTTGTTTCTTTACTTTCGGGGTGTCCACTGCAAAACATCAGAATCATAGCATGTATAAAAATATAAAAATAACTTTTTAAAAAATAATAATATTAAAAAAGAAACGAGCTATGTACTGCAGCCAAGTTTTACTATACCTTTCCTGCCCATCCATGCAAACTGTTCAGTCTTTGTAGAGTCTTTAGTATCACACTCTTGTGCCACAGTTTCAGTCCAGTCCATTCCTTCAGGAGATCCCTGATGGTCCATCACCTGGCTGGATCTCAAACCCAGTTTTCTTTGACTAATTGGTGTGCTCAGCGAGTCCTTGAGTTCCTCTACCCCTTGAATTCGGAAAACACCTTCAAGATCTGGATCCTCAATAACTCCAGTCTTTTCTAGAAGAGCAACACCTTTGATGACCTGCTCTTTGCTCCCGCAAGTCTCGATCCGAGCTCTTTTTTTGCGGGGCCAGCTATTGAGGTTTTCTGGGGTCGGCCATCCTCTGCTTTGAGGAGATGGAGTCAGAGGAGACGCTAGTGGAGATTGACTGCTCGTGGGATGGTGCGTGGGAGTGATGGACTGGCAAATGTATGTCTGCACACCTTTCCCAGGTGTACCTTTGGCAGGGGTTGCTCGACTGCAGAGGGATGGAGAAATGCAGCCAGGATGTCTAGAACACTGTGCAAGAGGGCTGTCCACTTGTGGCGCCTTCATATTTGTCTTGTTACGGTGCACAAGATGTGAGGTCATGCCCTTGTGTGCACTACTAGGTACATCACCTGCATTAAAGGAATCAGTCCGTCTTAACTTTAGTTTAGGGAGGCCTGAGGCCTGCATTTCCATCTCTACTTCATAGGTAAGTGGTTGAGGAGTAGACTGCTTTCCACATGCAGGAGTTCTCCTTGTTCTTGGGGTGGAGATCTTTTGTTTTCCTGAAGAATATCCTAGGCGTGCTTCTGCTTCCCGCTGGCGGCGGTCTGGAGTTTGGCGGAAGCCGTAGCTTCGAGTTAATGGTGTACCAGTCGGGGTAGTTTGTTTGCCCTCAAATTCAAAAACCTCTGATTTAGAGGGTTTCCTTGAGAATGCAATATTCATCTTAATGCCTCCAACAAGCTGGGTCTTAACCACTGAGGCCTCTGATATGTCAATGCTTTCATCGTCTGTGGTAATGCTGAGTTCAGAGCAATCAAACTGCTGGGAGTCAGAAGATGATGCCTCTTCTGCTTTTTCATTGTTGGCCCTGTTTTGCACAATTATGTTATCACCATCTGTACGTTTTTCCACATTACTGATGGATGAATTATTTTGATTTCTGACACCTGATCTAGATGGACCAGAGGATGGTGATGGACTTGATTTTGCTACAGCCAAAGACAGACTTTTACGAGACGAAGGGCTAGTACCTGCAATGCCCCGAGAGTTGCCAGAAGGTGAACAAGACTCTTTCACGGGTGTGTTACCAGAGCGAGTGCACATTCTGTGTGTTGGGATGGGGCTTTGTATTGTTTTTTGTATATTTGGTTTCAATGGAGAATCACAGGAAGGAAAGGACCCAGAATCAGACTGGGGTAAAAATTCACCTGACCCTTTACTTGTTTTGCAAGGTAAGCTCAGTGTTCTTCTTATCTTTCCTGATCTTGTAATAGACTCACATGTTTCAGGATCAATATTTATAGGAATTTCAAGTCTCCTGAGGATAATTTCAGGAGATGTCTTAGATTTCCTTTGGGGCACCTTGTCAGGGGTTTTAAAAACAATTTTTTCCTCTGGGCTGTTATTCTTGCCAGGTGTAACCAGCCTTGGTGAGTATCTTTTTGCAAACACCGGAGACTCTGGCACATTGACCTGGTTTTCTGGCACACGTTTCCGTGGCGAAGGAGACCATGTCACACACTTCTTTGGTGTTTTACCTCCTGGGCTCCTCAGCCAAGCACCATTTGGAGAAACACAATCCAAGAGGCTTTTTTTTATCGGAGTCTTGAGTATCCCCTTCAGGGGGCTTTTAATGGGTGTCTCTACTACTATACTCTTTGCAGCAGGGGACTGAAAGGGGCTCCCTCGAAGAGCCATACCATTATCTCCAACTGTCTGGTTTGGAGTTCTTGGGGACTGAGGGGTTCTGCACCCAACCGCAGATGCCAGTGCATCAGACCTTAACTTCTGTGGAGTTTTATTTTGATTCTGAAAAATAAATTGACCTTTTAATACAAAAGAATCACAAACACCTACTGTATTTCAGGTTATCTGAACAAACTGTAAAGCAAATTAGATATTACCTCAAAAGCTGACGAGCTAAGTGGCAACCCTTTACTGCCTTGATCTTCTGAAGAGGAAACTGCAGTGTGATGCAGACAACTAGGAGACTGGGTGGCTCCAAAAAGAAGTCGAACTGGTGACCTAACAGAACTAACACTGAATTTTCCTGCAAAATTAAGACAATGCAACTTTAACCATGCCACAACATACGATATTGCAACAGGGTGTAAAACATAATTTTTGCTGTGTCACTGAAACACTATTTCCTACTCACCTTTACCCTCAGAGTGGGAGAGTTGCGAGGAGGAGATGACACGGTCTAGATTTCGAGAACGAGGTTGAGAACTTGAATAAAACACACTGGAATGCCTCCTGGTAAGACTTTTAATTCTTGGGCTTCTTCGCAAGTCTGAGAACAAATTATTTATCAGTGCAGTTCTATAAGTGATTATTCAATTGTGGCAACATCTTAAGACACTTACCAGCAGCTGGTTTGATAGGAGATTCCTCAATAATGCACACATCAGACTCTCCAGATTTTCTGTCAGAAAGAGGGCAGGAGAAACACAGAAAATTAAATTTTAAACTGAATGCCTCACATAAAAAAAGATAATACAACATATATGGAGGGCCTACATGCTGAACATACCATTTTGTAATATACCACAACCAAAATGCATAGAGACCAGAAAGACAATACAATTTTGGTCAGACCTTATTGAGACTTTAATCAGACCTCTTTAAATACTGATATGTACTTATTATCCAATTAATATCGTTTTAGTTATGGTTTACTTTTCTGGAGTACATGGCATATAAATGTCACCATTAGTCCTATTTTAAATTCTTTATTTCCTTATTTTAATTTACTTGTACATTAATTTATTTTTCCTTCTTTATATCTCAGGTATATGGTCAGAACTCAAGCTCTGCTATAAACAGTTCTAAATCTAAAGAGTTGTAAAAAGAGAAGCAACA
Organism: Danio kyathit; assembly: GCA_903798195.1. Taxonomy (NCBI): domain Eukaryota; kingdom Metazoa; phylum Chordata; class Actinopteri; order Cypriniformes; family Danionidae; genus Danio; species Danio kyathit. The sequence continues at coordinate 26,073,821 of LR812543.1, forward strand.
TTAAACAAATGCAAAATATACAATAAAATATATCAATTATAACAATGAATGTAGGTCATAGGCCTCACCTGCCAGTCCTTTGCCTGTGAAGTAAACGACTGGACACCTGCTTATGCAGGGGAGTCTCAGATACTTTCTTTGTCAATAGAGTGTGCCGTTCTGAAATTCAAAGGTTTTAAGATTGAAGTACACACACTGTAGAGGTGATTTATTTAACAATTTCTCTCTCTTTCTCTCTCTCTCTCTCTCTCTCTCAAAAAAAAAAAAAAATATTAATTACAATTTTAAACTTAAAAAAATAAATTTTTAATTACCCTCATTGTCCACATCTGAACGCTTGCGTTTCTTGATTCCCTCTACTGCTGAGACAGACTGGCTACGTGGCATTTTGGATTTCTTCGAGGGTGATACAGTCACTTGGTTGAAGAGATTTCTCCTTACCTTTGTTACCTCTGCAATTGTAAAAGAAAAAACATTCAACAGATCCCAATAACTTTCTGAGCATCTTAAAATGGGATAAATGGCAACTTAATTACCTTGAACTGGTTGCTTTGGTAGTGGTGGCTGTTCCACAGCAGTTTTTTCTATCGGAACACAGAGTTTTGGCTTTGCCTATATATCCCAATAAAGGTTACGTTAGTATTTTGACACTCCTGACTTAAGAAAATCTCAATACAAGAAGCAAGCCAGAAAATTAATAATATAAAAGCAAAAAAAGAAAATGATGTCTAACCAGACGTGTGGACTTTCTTGGCATTTCTATCTGTCGCAACGCCTGAGGAGCCTCAGTCATGCTTTTATGACGTGTGATCATGCTCTGTCTACAAAAATAAGAGAAAGGAATTTGTTTAGTGAAGTATTGGAACTATATTTCATGCCTACTTATTAGGGGTGTGACGATTCACAAAATTGTCGGGTTGGTTTGTCTCACAATTCTGTGGTCACTCCTACTAATGTACAAAGCACTTTATATAAGTGTTGTTTTGCATGACAATCACCTTCTCTTCTTAGCAGAGCGATTGCGGAGTTCCTCCAAATGATCGCCAACACTGGATAGGTTGCTTTGTGTGGCAGAGAAAGACGAGAGACTCACAGAAACACTGTCCTTAGCCAAAGACTCATCACTGAAGAAGTCAGAAGGCAGTACAGCAACAAGTGCCTCAGGCAACTGAGTTCCTAAACTGTGGTACACATCTGCCAGGACCTTAGGAATGCTGTTCATGTACCTGGGAGGTATCAAATCAAGGATTTTATGAATCATATTTAAAAGACAATTAGATTTTTTATAAATATTTCTAAATCACTGATAACGTACAATGGCAGAACTTCTTCTTGCATGAACCTGGATAAGTAAACCGCATCTTTGCTCCGAGAGATAATCCGTAGCATGTCAGCCACCTTAAACAATCAGAAAAAAATGGCACAGATTATATTCTATACATATTCTATACAGAATAAAGTCAATAATCTCTTTAATGCATTGGTAAATTTTGATATGACATTAGGGTTAGCTGTCGCCTTACATCTTCCACTCTTTGCTCCACAATCTCTTCATCTTCTTGTTCTGGTTGTTTGCACAACTCAAGTCTGAGAACTGCTTGCAGCTGGCATCTGTGCAAAGATAAAGATTTTGTAGCCATAAATCACTATGAATTTTTACAAAGATGTTTCATATATTTTAAAGTTTACTGTTAATTTATTTATTTGGACATTGATTTCTTTTGATACGTACTCTCTGATTTTGCTTTCATCATCTGAAGAATTTCCGTAATACTGACGAATAGACTGGCAGGATTTCAGAAGATGCTTCTGCACCAAATCCAGTGATGAAGCCTGCAAAACAAAAAGAAGGTTAAATCAAGGTTAAAAGAACACTGCACAAGAAAGCCCCCTTTTTGCATGGAAGTGATTAGCTTCCCTGAATGTCTTTTATTAATATCAATAGTTTATTGTTACTATTTATTGCCATATTAAAATAAATATCAGCATAAATCTCTGGAAAGGCTTCAATAATGCCATTTAATTAAATCCTTTATTTAATAAAAAAAGTTCTTTAACAACATTTTATACTCAAAATTACAGCAAATAAGCAGATTTGACTACAATCTTTGGGGAACAAAGATTATATACATGAATAAAGTACAGAGAGTGTTTGCAGGCAAACAGCTGTGATCGCGATGTGCAGGGGAGTCAGAAAACTACTTACTTCCATGTTACTTTTGAGGAATGATTTCACAACTGAAAGCAAATCCTGGACCTGAGAGGGAACAGACATGGTTCTGTTTTCCACAGCTGTCTGGTAAGTGAGTCCCAGGTGGGAAAGCAGCTCTTCCTCACTGCTGAAGTCTGTTTGAGAGCACATAAATTGCAAAAATGCAATCATTAACTCTATTATACTGTTTTACAGGTTCTCAATTGACTTTTGAAAGTCTCCTACAATGGGTTTGCATGAAAGATATTTTAATATTTAAAATATATTTTAATATTTAATAAGAATCAGCTTCTTCCTCAGTGTCTGAAGTGATGGGTTGAATGATCCATTCTCTCTCTAAACCAGTGGTCGGCAACCAAATTTAAAGTAGATTAAACTAGTGGTTTTAACTAGGAATGCTAATGATTACTCGATAATCGATTGATTGTCGATAACCCTTTTAATCGATATACCTTATTGATGACAGATTAAGCATGGATATTGCACTGTGAGACACGTTCATGACTTTACACATTACATAATGGAGTGTGTGCAGTTTACGATGGTTTATGGATTATTTCTCTTGACATTGCATGTTGGGGGATGCATAAAAGCCTGTTATTTATTTTATTACAATTTTTTATTTAACAAACCAGTTTGCGTTTTGGCGCTAAAGCCTATAGCAGACCTTGTTTTGAAGCAATTCACCTCAAATGTTATTCGTTCTTCTTGTTTATTTTGTAGATAACTGACCAACAAAAATACATTAAAATTAAGATACAAATTAAGATACTAAACAAAATTAGTAATAGTTTAAAAAAAAAAAAATTTCCAAGAAAAATATTTGAAGTGTATATTTTTGTTTGTGCCCATCTTACACAGCTGTGCACGTGGATGATTTGTTCCGCTTTATGGAAAATAAGAATTTAATTAATGCTCCCCTGTAAATGTTGTATCACAAACCTCTGTCATATATTTGCTACATTTTTAATTCAGGTCATTATTTTAAAGACTATGGCTTAAACAACTGATTTTTCCTCAGTGCTGATGTGCTTTCATTTTTTCCATTTCACTCGCAGCAACTTCAGGCGAGGGAGTGTTTAATAAGTAAAACTGGCCACAATTTAGTTTGCCTGGCAGGAAAATAAACATTTAATATACATTAAATTCAAAGGGTGGTTATTTTATCGGCAAAGAGGGCCATTACATATTCAGGGTATATGCAGGAATCCTAAAGATAATTTTAATACCTTTTTAAGACTTTTTAAAAACTTTCTCAGAATATTTTAAGACCTCGTCGCCACTTTAAGTTCTAATCAGTATCAAACCTTTAACTTAATAAACAGTTGCTAATAAACAGTTGTAGTTAAAGAAATGAATGAAGCACAACCGTGCAAAAGAACTTAGATACGCTTGGAAGAAACAAGCCTTGAAAGAATAAATTACGTGGTTGTTTTCAGCGACAGGTTGCAGTCACTGTTTAAATTCGTTTTTCTCCAACCAGGAATATGCAAACTTGCATTATCTTATTTTGCCTACTGCTTTGTTTTATGGCAGGGCTATTCAATTAGTTTGTCATGGGGGCCAGTTCATGAAAAGTATCCCAAATGAGGGGCCGGAGAGATATGACTTGCAATATAAGTGATGACACAACAGCATATAAGAGCCCATATGTTGAATTTTTGCTCCTTAAGACACCCACATTGGCTTTTTCTACATTAAAATATATTGTATTTAAAAAATAAATAGGTAAAAGCAAAGTAAATAGGTAAAAGCAAAGTAAATTATTTTTCTTAGCACAATCAACATCTACAAAATGTTTCTAATTTCTGGATATTAAAATGTATTTTCCCCCTCGATTAAGTGACCCTATACTCACGCAAGAGGCCAGACTTAGTTCGATCCCCAGAGGTTCTTTTCCCCCCCTTTTCAGTCCCTTTGGCAGATACAGCAGAGCCACTATCACCATGAGTCTTTTGAGCTTTCACATTCAAGCGGGCAAAATTCAGCATCTGTAGAGAACGACTCATGGTCTTCATCTTCTGTCTAACTGGTGTGCATTGTGTACCTCCTGAAAAGAGCAGATTGCACTAAAATCATTGTAAACACAAACACGATTGATAAGAGTGACATGCACAATTAATAAAATAAGCAACAATGCAAAAATGTTTTCAGTGCATCAATAACCTCATCCAATTTGTACTTACCTTTTTTGGACCTGAGACTACCACTGGACCCAGCTGTGCTGCTCTGATAGAACTCTGAGAGACTGCTGGTGATCTCCTGCTGAGTATCTGAGTACTCTTCTCCCTTCTCCTCATCCTCAGGAGCCGCATGGAGGAGCCTGTGGGTGTAAAACTAATCTTTGAGTACTTATGCAATGCAGTTCTGATACAAACTGGGGTAACCTAACCCTTTAAAAGCAAAAAAGGTTTGAAACATCTAGACAAAAAAAAAGATGACTGAAAGATTTTAAACCTCATTGATTCCATTAAGTGGCAGCTAATTCCTGATTGGTCAGACAGTGGAAACCACTCCTCTACCATCCTATTACTCCTGGAAGAAGACTGCTGTTTGAGCTCCTGATTGGCCCAGTCAGGAACCAAAGGCATCTTGTCGTGATCTAGAAACCACATGAAAACTGTAAAGATACATTTGCAAATATATTTATGCACAGCACAAAAAAGAATTACTTCAGATAAAATCACCTGAGCAGTCATCATCCTCCATGATGTCATACATGACATTGAGAACACTGCTGACCACATCAGGTAAGTCACTGGAAATGTCTGTGGTGTCCAAGGAAACAAGGTCTGCGGGCAAAAGCTGGTCTTCCTGAGCAAGCAGAGGCTGAAGAACAGTAAGCTGAGCTGTGCAGGATGAGAGCACCGACAGCATCGCTGAACACACCACACCTCCTTCACTTACTTCTGCTAGCTGTGTAGGGTAGAAAAAAATAGAATTTTATAAGATTTGCTTTATGGTAACAACCGGTCATGTATCATAAATCAGCCTCGCATTCAGCTTTACACATAAACACTTTTGCTAGGTTCACACCAAATGCCAAGTGAATATGCACATCGCATCACTTGCTCGATGAATGTTTTCAGTCTCACATGAGTTTAATTGAACTTGATTTGAATTTAAATTTTGGAATTTGTACAGAAGACATGATTGAAGCAAATTCCACAAAGCACCTCTCACAGTCTGTCATTTACACTATCTGGAGAAATTTGTCTCCATCGTAAATTACTTTCATGAATACTTAAATTTGCATTGGGTGTGAATCCAGCATTACAGATTCAAACAAAATACTAGAAATAGTCATGCACTGAAGGCCTAAAATAACAGTGTCTCTGAGTGACAAAGTTTGTAGTAAATGCTACTCCATTGTAAGTTATTTATGTTTGATTAGATTAAATAAGAGCACTGCATGTGACAATTATGCTTCAGAGATGGAACTAGGGGTTGGAGAAAAAAAAAATTGAAGTATCGCAAATCATTCTCTAACAATTCTGAATCAATTCCCAAAAGTTCAGAATCGATTCTGTATTCAACTTGCATCACGACGGTGCGGGCATGTGTTTTGACCGAGCTTTAAAGAGAAGGTGCACATACACATGCTGCTGAATTATAATTTCACAAGATGGTTAATAATTTTGACTGTAGATAAATATTTTCCTTAATATTTTCTTAATGTTTTAAACAAACACACAAATTTGTGATGCTCTCTTTTTTCTTTTGTAATATGGCTGTTTGTTCCTCCTAATTGCTCTTTGTATTTTACATTCAAAATTATTTCATCCAGAACAATTAATAAAATATTTTCTTTAATGATGACATACAGAGATTCCAATCATTAAACAAAAGCATAGAAACTCTAATTCTGGTTAAAATGTAAAGTTGTAAAAAATGAAAATGTACAGCAAAAGAATTAGGAAAAATATGGGTTATAAATCTAAGTACCTAAAGATTCCCACCCCTAGCTAAAACAGCATATCAGATGAAGTGATTTTACCATAGCATGTCCTCCAGTGGACAACTGCTTTAAATGCTGAAAAGCCTCCTGACCCAGTTCTGCATCTGGACACTGCAGTATCCAGGTCTCAGTGGCTGAATGTGAGAGGGACAGGATGTCCAAACCCTGCATGACACCTTTGAGAATCACATCCACAGGAGCACGCAAAAACCTCTGCCTGTATGAGACTGGCTCCAATGTCACGTTACAGGAACGCTTGGTCCCATCTGCCACAAAAAGATTTAGAAATTAGAAATCAATGACAATGTGGAAAATGTTGGTAAACCGTAATACCGTGATATTTTTATTTAAGGTTATCATACCATAAGAAACTTATACCGGCCCATGCCTAGCTTATACCATCCCTTTTGATCAATTTAACTTGTGTGAGATAAATTAAATGTTATACATCACCCAAAAAATTTAATTCTGCCATAATTTTCTAACCCTCCACTTGTTTGAGTTTATTTTTTATGTTGAACACAAAAAAAGTTACACTAAAGAATCTTTGTAACTGGTAATCATCGACTTTGATAGTATTTGTTTTTCTCAACTAAGGATTGCTACCAGTTTTCAACATCTTTCTAAATATCTTCTTTTGGGTTCAACAGAAAAAAAAAACTTGTAAAGGTTTCACACATCCATTTTTGGGTGAACTATCCCTTTATTTTTCTAAGTTTTTAAACTGTACTGTAAAATCACATTGCAAATGGTAATAATATTGAATAATAGACAGCATAGATAAAAAGAAATTGGTAAGAAAAATTACTAACAATGCAATTTGAAAACATTGCAATTGATGATAGAATTCAACATGTCCAAACCAAAGTTTGAAGCACATATTTGATGCATAAGAAGTTAAAATGCACACCTATAAATCAATTAATTAATTAATAAGAAGAAACAGTTCTATAAACTACTGTTTATTGCAATAAGTAAATTACAAGAAGTTATATTATTAAATATTCATGTGTAAAAATATAATTTTTAAGTTTTTTTTAAATGCATCTAATATTTCCAGCCAGGTTTTAGTGAATTTAGAACTTTAGTGAAACAGATCTTTCAATCCTTATTTGTAGAATGGCCTTGATACATGCTAGGTCATTCAAATATTTTGCTCATCTCCAACTTTTGGCCTCACAGCAGTTCGACGAGGGGGGATGGGGGGGTTGTCATACGGTTGGATGAGACACTATATAACAGAGATCGATCTGCTCGCGTCACAGCAGCTCAAAATCCTAGAAATACAATGGTTGCAACAGAGAGAGCATCACTCACATGAGTCGCACCAATAAACTGTATAAACAGAGGTCGCAGCATATCTGTCAGCTTCTGTGATGTGAGTGCAGCGATCAGTCATGCCCCCACACATAATTTACCTCCTCATGTGTTGTAGCTGCTGTATGTATAACCCGTGTGCACATGTGCATCTTCCTCTGCTTGTAAATGCATAAACAACACTTGCGATTGGTTCAGGAGATCAGCCAGATCAGCGAGTACCGATCTGATAGAGTCATTAAATGTGATTATCAGCCAATTCCGATCTCCAGCTAATCAATCAGAGCATCCCTACAAAAAATACTATTCAAAAATACTATAACAATTTTATAAGTTTACCTGCAATCCAGGAAAAAGATGTGCCCAGTGGAGGAAACAATTGTTGCTGCATTCTTTCAGACAAGTGAAGGTAGCTATTTGTGGAATCTATTGGAAATGCATCTACTCCCAAAGCCAGTGAAGAGTTCATTTCAGGATGCTGGTCCATCAGTGGCAAACAAGGAGACAACATTGGCACCACCCGTCCACCAACCTGCCCAAGACGTTCCGTCAGAGTCTCTATGCCAGTGTAGTCCTTCGCCACATGATCAGCCTGGTTTTAAAAAATAAAAAATAAACTGTCATCAAAAAAACTGGAGTATAAAGGGGATAGTTCACCCATAAACAAAGACTTAAATGACCCTTAAGTGAATCCAAATCTTTTTTTCTGTTGAACACACTGGAAATTCATATTCATTGACATCCTATAAAAACACTATGGAAGTCAATGGCTACCAGTTTTCAACATTTTGCTAAAAAATTGTTTTGTGTACAAAAAAACCCAAAAACATGTAAAGTAGGGCTACACAATATTATTATTTTAGCATCAATACTGCAGTTTGCACATCTACAATAGTCAGATCGCGGGATCTGCAATGTCAAGTCTGGATTATAATTGACCCGACACTACAGTTCAAAACAAAGTGGAGTCATTGCAAACTCTAAAGCAGGGGTCACCAGCATGGTGCCTGCGGGCATCAGGTAGCCTGCGGGCTTGTTCTAAAAAAAAGCCAGGGTTCATACACATTTTTAATACTTAAATTCCATGACTTTTCCAAGACTTTCAAGTAAATTTTCATGACCTAATGTTTCATGCAATGTCTACATATGTGTGGTAAAAGATAAACAATGCATGTTCAAATTTATTACAGTATATAGTAAAACATGTAGCAATCTATTTAGTTTCAATTTATGTCCATGTAATATTGATTTAGATAATGCTTACACCGCAGTAATAATGTAAACGTATGTGATTGGCTTAGGACAGATTAGATATCAAGACAACTAACCTATATTCAAGAATACAAATATTTGTTTTCCATGACTTTTCTAAAACTTTGTGGGCTTTCTGTTTTTCCAAAACTTTTCCAGGCCTGGAAAATGCCATGTCAAAATTCAATAACTTTTCCAGGTTTTTTTATGACTGTATGAACCCTGAATAGCTCACCATAGCACCCTCTAATATTTTTTGTAGCTATTCTAAATCACACTTGCATTGGTGTAAAACTGAAAATGACATCAAGTTATACTGTATATAAACAAAACTTTAAAAACTATTTCAGACAAATTAAGTGTTGCATATTGATATTTATCTGTTTCCTACCTTGTTAAATCATTGTTGACAACTATTGTGAGAAGTCAATAACATGATCAGTGTCTTTACATAGATGAATATCAGTAATTATTAACAATAACATATAATTAAAATTGAGCAGATTTGTTATTTGAGAAGTGTGTATCAAACTGGTAGCCCTTCACATTAATCGGTATGCCTGCTCTAAAGTTTATAATTTGCATGTGTTCTGCGATAATGTAAGTATTTCAAGCAAATTTAAAACATATGGGCACAAAAAAAATCATAATACTTGTAATTTAAAGATTAATTGTATATATTTAACCACAGAAGATAATACAGTGTTGTTTTAAATTAGATTATTCACTTTTTGTACCTGAAAACTGTTAAGACTCCCAAAATACCATAAAGCACTGGTTATTTATTTTGTATCTTTGCTCTATATTATTTATCTAGGCTTTTCTTTTTTAACTTAATTTTATGCAGATTCACTCCCAACCAAACCATCTTGTATTCTTTCCAAACAGAGTTATATTACGTCATCTGGTGAATTTGTATTCATATGGGAATATATACACTGAAGAATTTTTTTTTCCAATATCGTGCAGCCCTAATTTAAAGTGCAAGTAAAAGATAGAATTTTTAATATGAACTTGACGTGAGCACCATTTACCTTGAAAACACCTGAATCAGCCCAGTGAAGCACAACGTTTCGTTGCACAAGCATATCTATGAGACCTTTGGGCAGCATCTGCTCATTTATGTCTTTATGATGTCTGCTGTCTTCTCTACGCATGGACAAGTAGTCTTCCAGCTCTGCTTTGGACCGTGGACATTCAGATACGACATAAAGGACATTTTTGTCAACGCTTAACATGTCATAGTCCTGCACTGGGATGTTTCTGCCACTTCTACTCGACCTTCTTGGTCTAAGCGTCACTTTGGTGGGTGAAGTTAAATCAGGTCTGTCCCACTGGAAGTCCAGAAGAATCTCTTTCAAGGCATTTTGAACACAACAAGCCGGGCTGGGTTTCAGTTTATGAGACTTTTCCCGACTTCTAGGAGATTTTCCTTCAATCGTGAATTTGACATGGAGTTCTTCTTCAAAATCACTGAACACCTTCTCCTGAAGCTCCTTGAAATCAGATCCTCTGGTTATAAGTGTTGCGCTTTTCACAGTCCTCGAATTGAAGAATTTATACCCCCATCGAACTTTTTCCAGACCATATTTGTGTCCCAAACTGAGCAGGACTCTTAGTATCCATTGTTTGAGGTGGTTTTGATAGGCATTAGTCGTGTTTTTGGTCCCTTCAGGTCGATAATCCACGTCGATAGCAAAAACGACATTCTGAGAGGCCATAACTGTGTTTAAAGAGCTGTCGTGCACAATAAAACAGTCTCCAGCGATGAAAAGTCGCAACTTTAGACTTTAAAAAATAAAAAACTGCCCCAGAGTGACGTCACGTTATTTTAAATGTCATTTGAACGCTAACGTTAAGCAAGCTACATCTCACAAGCAGCTGGTGCGAGCGAACTCACACGGACGTTATTATTCTCAACACGAGTCATGATTCTTGTCGCTGTTGAGATAAAACAACCCGAAACAGTTCGAAATGAACCACGACTGACTATATATACGGTTAAAAGTAACGGAATATATGTAAAATTAGCATTTTTAAAAGTTGTTTATCACACTTCAGGGTTTTCCGTTAGCCATCGTCCTCTTCACTTGCCTTGAACACTTCGCGCTTCAGAATTCGCGGAATTCTATTGGCTGGAGCGCATGAACTTTAAAAACGTCATTGATTTCTTTTCGTCTGATTGGACCAGTGAGTTCGAGCAACAAAAAAATACAAAGACGTCAATAGCTTCTCGCTCTGTGATTGGTCCACAGTCAAATCAATAAAAAGAGCTTCTTCTCCTGTGTAGTACTCAGTGCATTGTTTATGTATTACTGGCATCTACTGGACAGAAGTCGAAGTCAAATGGACAACTTGAAAAATCACGAAACAGTTGTTTTATGTAAAGTTATAAAATGTGAGCGTCTGAACAATATGTTGCTTATTAACAAATGACTATAAATACCACAGTAACACTTTAGTTTGAGCAGTGTAAAATAGCACAATGCTTCAATTAAAATGCACTGTATATTTAAATATTTTCCATTCTGTATCTCATATAAATGAGTCAAAAGTACATTAGTATTAGTAAAAACAAAATCACAATGAAAACAGTGGTTTACGTTTTTCTAGATGGTGACTTTTTATACCACATCAAATTAGCAATATCAAATGGTCATGTGCTTACCTATTTACAGTTTCTAGAAAATCTTTCCCTTTATATACCTGTCAAAGTGTATTTGATGGTAATTAATGGTATTCCCTCCGAGCTTATGAAATTATAGGGCAATGATAGTTCAAAATACAAATTTAGATTTTAGTCTTAAATTGGAAGATATGAATATATGTAAAAAAAAAAAAATCTTATATTTGCCAGATTGTCAGTGTTCCTTCAGCCATTGGTTTTTGGAGATCACAATTTCAAGATGTCATATGGAACGAGACTTTTAAGATTTCCAGACGTCTTTGTATAACAAATAAAATGAGAGGTATCATTTAAAATTGTTCATCATATTTATCCTGTAAAACAGGTAATTGCAAAATTTTGTAAAGATGTTGATTTAAAATGTGCTTTCTGTAATGATAAAGAAGAGAGTATTGTTTATTTATTTTATGATTGTATTTATATACAATTGTTTTGGTGTGATCTTTTCTTTTTTGTTAAGCAGAGTACGAATATTGCATTGGAATTCAAAGAAAAATATATATTTTTTTTATGAGAATACAGTCAAGTTCAAAATTTGGTATATTGTTAATTTTCTCATTATATATGGAAAGCTTTTTATTCATAATTTTATTCATGGGCAGTGAAAAAACCTATTTTTACTCACTTTAAAATTGAAATAGGTCATTACCTATGTACGATAAAAGAAACAAAAAATACCAAAGCAAAAAGAACTGTTAATTATCTCAAAGCCTTAAATTTTGTCTTTGAATAATTGTGTTTTTTCTTTTCTTTTTGTATTGTATTTATTTTAATGTCAATATAATGTTGTTATTGCCCTTGTATGTTCTGTGTTTTAAAAGTGCAATAAAAATAAAAAATAAATAAAAATGAGCAATATCAAAACATATTCTCTCGAATGTCTTGTAAAGACATGATGAAGTAAGTATCTAGGTTAAACTAAAGCTCTTATATATTTCTTTATGTATCTTTGACAGTTTAACCATTAATTCTGTTAAGGAGAAAACATTGTGCTGACTAAGAGTTCTTTAACCTTGATACGTTGTTTATAAATGTACAATAATGGATTGCTTTTAATGATTCTCCATCCACAAAACCAAACCTGGAGACATACAGTTTAATAAAATCATCAGAATAACTGCAAACTCCCTTTTTATATTTACTAGCATGATATAAACTTGTGATATGATAATTTAGTCAAACATTTAAACGAATTAACGTTAAGTAGGTCAGAGATTCCAGATTTGATCATTTTCACTGACACACAAAATTTACCCCTGTTCTGGCCAGTAACTCACAGAGTAAAGGGCAGGATAAAATAGGAAAGACACATCCTAGCAATCCACAGGAGAGCAGACGTGTTTGCTTTGGCACATACAAAACTCTCAAACTAGGTTATCGCTGTGTCAGTACACAACATGGAAATGTCAGCAGTGCATTAAAAGGAGGCCCAGATAAGTTCCTGGTCATAATCAGGGACACAAGATGGTTTTTGATAAACATTTTCAATTTAAAATTCATTTCAAAGATGTTAGAAAAACCTGATGACACTGAAAACCTCATTGCAATAGTCCAGAGCATAACTAAGGTTATTTATTTATGCTATAAATTAAGCACAATATTTTTTCGATTAATTAACACTAAGTGATTTAATTTCCAGCAGCATTTAGTCTTTTTTTTAAGGACATTTTAAAAAAAAAATGTGTTAATTGTTTCTGTGTTGTCTTTTTTGCCAAACACTTAAATTTCTTTAGTCAATAAGAATGCAAACTGTTACTAATAACAACAACAACAACAACAACAAAAAATCCCACATTTGGATAAGAACTCATTATAGGGATGGATTGCAATGTAATGACATGAAGTTGGACGACACGGTGGTTAGCACTGTCGCCTCACAGCAAAAAGGTTGCTGGTTCGAGTCCCAGCTGGGTCGGTTGGCATTTCTGTGTGGAGTTTGTATGTTCTCCCCGTGTTCGCTTGGGTTTCCTCCGGGTGCTCCAGTTTCCCCCACAGTCCAAAGACATGCGGTACAGGTGAATTGAATAAGCTAAATTGGCCAAAGTGTATGAGTGTGAATGAGTGTGTATGCCTGTTTCCCAATACTGGTTTGCAGCTGGAAGGGCATCCGCTGCGTAAAACATATAGTGGATAAGTTGGCGGTTCATTCCGCTGTGGCAAACCCCTGATGAATAAAGGGACTAAGCCGAAGGAAAATGAATGAATAAATGACACAAAGTCATTGTTGCTGATTATTGCTCTTGATTTTGAAATAATTATATGTTATTATATGTTATGTTTTTATTTTTGGAGAAACATAACATCAGTCTGGCTGCACTGATGAAACATGTTAATGTTTCATGTTAAAGCACAGAATAAAAAAAAATTTGAACAAAATTAGAGATCACTTTCAGATTTTAGACACCTGCAGACAGGGATGGGCAAAAATAAATTGAAATATATCTAAAAATAAAATACCAAATATCTCAATTTTACGTGAAGTAAACAATGTATAACAGCAACAGCGTTTCTGAGCAAGTTTAACTTTGACTCAGATAATGAGTTGGAACAAAGTACTATATCTGTTTATTGTGTAATGTTTTATGTCATTTGTTTTAAAAGGGTGACATATGAAGAGGTTATTTTAAATTTTTGCTCACATATTTAAAAAAATATATAATTAGATTTTTTTTGCAATTGAAATCTTCAATACTTAATGTAAAAACATGATTTCTGAAAACTACTAAAATTTTCAATTTTGGTCATTTCCATAAATCATGTTTTTTGCAATTGTACTCTTCAATGCACAAACAATGGCCATCTATAACCTCTCACCTTCTTACTTGTCTGATCTTCTCCGTATCACCACTCATTCCCGCTCCCTTAGATCCTCCTCCTCCATTCACCTCTCTGTTCCCTCTGCCGGTCGCAGCACATTGGGAAGCAGAGCTTTCAGTCGCTCTGCTCCCAAACTGCAATTCTCTTCCTCCTGACATCCGCAACATTGACTCTCTCCCTCTGTTTAAATCCAGACTTAAAACACATCTGTTTAATTAACTTACTCTTTATAACTGCATACCACACACTGTATCATGTCTTTGTATTTTATCATCTTCTCTAATCAAATCAAATCAAATCACTTTTATTGTCACATCATCAGCAGCACGTGTGCTATGATGAGTGAAAAGCTTAGGTGCTGGCTCCAGACAGTGCAAAATACAGATAGTGCAAATACAACGACAGTGCAAAATACAGACAGTGCAAAATACAACAACATACTCACAAAAAAACAAGACAATGTAAAATTGGCAATGTTGACAGCGATACGCTGTATTGTTTTAAGTATGGATTTGTTAAAGTGCAGTGCATGCTACCTCTTGATGGTGTGCAGTGCGGGGTATGGAAGAGTTTGTGTGGGGTGTGTTAAGTGTTCATCAGCCTGATAGTCTGAGGGAAGAAACTTTCCTTCAGTCGGCTGGTGCGTGACTGGATGCTGCGAAACCGTCTGCCTGAGGGTAGCAGAGAGAAAAGTCTATGGCTTGGGTGGCTGGAGTCGCTGATGATTCTCTTGGCTTTCCTCATGCACCTCCTGGTATAGATGTCCAGGAGGGAGGGAAGCTTACCTCCTACTACGCATCCAGCAGTTCGCACGATCCTATGTAGACCTTTGCGATTGCTGCTGGTGCTGTTTCCGTACCAGGTGGTGATGCAGCCAGTGAGGATGCTCTCCACAGTGCAGGTGTAGAACGAGCGGAGGATGTGGGGGCTCATTCCAAACCTCCTGAGACGCCTGAGGAAGAAGAGGCGTTGTTGTTTATACTGTTGGTTTATTTTTAAATTATTGAATTGTGCATATGATGCTGTACAGTGACCTTGGGTTTCTTGAAATGCGCTTTAAATAAAATGTATTATTATTATTATTACAACATAAAACATGATATCTCTAAAAATGGAGATATCTTTCCTCTTCATTAACTACAGAGCACCTGCATTTAAAACAGCCAATGAAGTATTGTATGTATCGCCACTGTAGGACTTATTTTAATGTTGTTTGTCTTATTTTCTTGGCGTCGACATCCGTAATCCATCTAAAACTACTATTACTTGTGTAATTTATTCATACTCCCGAGATGTTTTCAGCTCTTCTTTAACTGGAAGAGTCTCAGTTTACCCTATAGTGAACACCAGCACAACATCTTTAGGTGTGTTTTTACTTCTTCCGCTGCATTTTCACCTGCAGCACTGAGGCTGAAAATGATCATGTGCTGTAGGCTCCATATTCCTGTTTTTGGACTATAATTTATTCCATCTAATTTCTTAAGCAAAGATGCTGATGCATTGTACACTACTGCCATTACAGTACATACTGGTCTTAGCATTGTGCAGTATATTATTTTCAATAATTGTTGACTTGCTCCCAAATATACCCATGCCATTTGTCTGTTATTTTCTGTGTTGCATATTTCCATACTCCAAGCATTGACCACCTTCTTCAACATTAATCAGTTTTCTGGTCTGATCTCAAGCTTAGGCAAATAACTGAGAAAGCACCAATTAGAGGCCCTTATATTTATGATTTATCATGTAGACATCTTACAAAATATTTTACAGTATTTAAAAAATACAAAAATACAAGACATTTAAGTATTTTGATACAAAATATCAAGCCATTTTCATAAAACCTATCAAATACAAAACACTTTTGTATTTGAAATACATATTTGAAATACTTGTATAATAAATACTGCCCATCCCTGCCTGACACTTGTTTAGTTTAACGAAAGATATTCCTATAATTTGAGGAAACCCTTACACAAATAACCATTTACTACAATCAATTAATGCATACATATGATGCATATCATGGTTATTGGAGTGAAACTATAACCACAAGTCAACAATGATTTTAGTTTAGCCATGGCATTTGAAGTAAAACTGTGGTTTTTACAAATAGTAATCAGTTTGCCAAAAAATAATGTTTTACTATAAAACCTTGGTTAATCGTACCAAGGGAAGCATCATGGACGAACATGGATATCTGCAACAAACCTCAACAGATGATTTTTCTAAACCAAAACACAAAAGTTTTGGCCTAACACAACATTAAAAAATGTTAGTTCACCTAAAAATGAAAATGAATTACACACTTTGTTCCAAACATCTCAGACCTTTCATTTTTGGAACAGAAATTATTTCAGTTATTTTCATCCTCCATAGACAGCAATAGTACCGACTCATTCAAAGTCCAGAAAAATAACAAAAGAAATCCTCAAAACAGACCATATTCCTTCAGTGGATCAATAGGAATATAATCAAGCTATGAGAATATTTTCGTGTGCACATAAAACAAAAATAATTACGTTATTCAACAGGTTCTTCTCCTCAGTTTCAATATGGTGGGCATTCACAAGAGTACTGTGCTTTTCATGCATGTAGTGCTTAGATGTGCCTGTGCTCTGTTTCAAACAGAGGAAGTCACGTGGGCATCTGGAGTATACATCAGTGCACATAAACCCGTGACACAGGAGAAGAAACTTTTGGATAAAGTCATTATTTTTGTTTTATGTGCGAACAAATGTATTATTCAGATTGAACCACGGAAGACACTTGGATTGTTTTGACAAATTTCGGAACAACGTGATGGTGAGTAATTGATAATAGAGTTATTATTTTTGGGTGAACTATTCCTTTAAATGTAGAAAATTAAACAGTATTACAGTGGTTTTATTTCATTGTGGTTTTATTGTAGTAAAAGTGTAAAAAAAAGTGTATTGTAGTAAAAGTAAAACCCCTATTTACAACAGATACCATGGCTAAACTGTGTTTAGTGTAGCAAAAAAAACATGGTTAATTCCTGATGACTCTGGACAAGCTACCATGCTTGTTTTAGCTTATTTTTTATTTGCATTAAAACTGTTTTTTTTTGTTTGTAAGGCAAGGCAAGGCAGGGCAAGGCAAGGCAAGGCAAGGCAAGGCAAGGCAAGGCAAGGCAAGTTTATTTATATAGCACACTTCATACACTGTGGCAGTTCAAAGTGCGTTACATAAACATGAATAAAAGAGACAAATAAGAAAATAAAAATAAATAATGAAAGTGATTAAAAACAGATTAAAATGTGTTAAAAGAGGTTATTAAAGAATGAAAAAAAGACATAATAATGCAATCTGGCAGCCGTAGCACAGTGCACATTCAGTAAAGGCACAGCTAAACAGATGGGTTTTCAGGCTCGATTTGAGTGTGCCTAATGTTGGAGCACATCTGATCATTTCTGGAAGCTGATTCCAGCAGTAGGGGGCGCAGTAGCTGAAGGCGGATTTCCCCTGCTTTGACTGAAACTCTTGGAATTTTTAATTTACTTGATCCTAAAGATCTGAGAGATCTGTTAGGGTTTTATTCAGTGAGCATACCTGTAATGTATTGAGGTCCTAGGCCATTTAGTGTTTTATAAACAAGTAATAATACTTTAAAATCTATTCTGAATGTAACCGGGAGCCAGTGTAAAGACCTGAGGACAGGTGTGATGTGCTCTGATTTGCTGGTTCTGGTCAGAATCCTGGCCGCAGTGTTCTGGATGAGCTGCAACTGTTTGACTGTCTTTTTGGTAAGGCCGGTGAGGTGTCCATTACAGTAATCCACCCTGCTGCTGATTAAAGCATGAACAAGTTTCTCACTGGAAACAAAGCATCTAACTCTTGCAATGTTTTTGAGATGACAGTAGGCTGATTTAGTTACTGCTTTGACATGACTACTGAAACTCATATCTGACTCCAGAATCACACCAAGATTCTTGACCTTATTTTTTGTTGTTTGATCCTTAGAGCCAAGGTATGCATTCACCTTGAGAATCTCATCTCAATTTTTCTTTGTTTAACTGCAGAAAGTTTTAGCACGTCCAACTGTTATTTTCATCAATGCACTGACAGAGGGTGTCAATGGGGCTGAAGTCATTAGGCAGTAAGGCTAGATCTGAGTGTCATCAGCATAGCTGTGGTAGGAGATTGCAATACTGAGAATGCATAAAACTCTCACCTGTGAAAAGTTGTCCTAATCCTTCAGAAATTGAAATTTGGTGTTTTTTGCACAATGTTGTGGCATCTTGAAAAACATTCTTACTTTGAAAAATGTCTGAATGTTTATAAAACTGTGAAACTGCATAAAAATATTGTTTTTGCATTCACTTTAATCACAACAGAAGTAGCAGTATGAATTTAATTGTACACAAGCACCTTTTCTTGAATATGTAGGCCATTTTTGCCACCACCCCTCGTTAATTTCTGACCCTGATACAGAACTATGCATCACACTCACAGCATTGATCTGCTGACCCATATATTAATAATTATATACATGTCATCATTTGCCAACCGCCTTCATTGATGCTTTGAGGAAATGTGTGTAAATAGGCTACCCTGTACTCATTCAGTCATTTCAAGACTTATCACCATCAGCTCAACAAGAAAAACAGACATTGGAGAAACAAGGGCAACCCAGTGCTTCCAGTTATGTGCCTTTTGGTTCCGACCCAAAGCCCAAAAGGGTTCTGCTTCATGAGAATGTAGGTCAAAGATTCAGCAAACCAGTGCTTTTCGAGATTGAAACCAGACAGCCTTGAACAGATTAGTATTGCAAAGCAGGACAAAAAGCAAAATTGAGGTGAATACATATTAAAATCAATGTAAAAGACCTGTTGTTTATATCATTTGGCTAACAATCTTCTGTTAAAAGCCATATTGAGCAAACAGTCAAATATCCCTGAGGATTTAATCTTTCATACCCATCAGCTCAGCTTGTCACTTGCAATCCATTTATTAAACGCTGCTCTGTAAACATGAGTCAGTGTTTTTCATTTAATGATTCGGTCACGTTTCAAGCCCACTCACTTCAATTATTCTTGCCGGGTCAACAGTGCCATCGTAGAAAATGATGGCGTACATATTTTTGTGCTCTGAAGACGTAAACACAAAGAGGATGTGTTCAATTCAGTTGTGTTAATTTAATAGTCTTAGGAGTCTATTATTTCTGATGGTTTCCTTGACGCGTTAGATCTCCTTTCGACAAGGAATAAACGAAAAGAACAAATTGTTATATAACCAAGAATCGTGGGTCCAGTCCAAATGCCTGCTGGGAACATGATGTTTTTAATTGAAGGCTGTTTTGTTCAGCGCACATTACTCACTGTGTTGCACTCCTATATTCAGATAAATCTGCACCGTCACGTTTATATTTATATAACGTTTATAAAATGATGAAATAAATATGCACTGTATAAAGGGTGTATTTTGCTTTGATGAAAGCAGCAAGGCCAAAATGTAAATAGATTAATTAAGGGAGAAAGAGAGAACGAGTAGGAGGAGACGAGACAGTCTGGTTGGAAATGAACAAAGTTTGTTTTGCCAGCAGTTTCAAAACATCATATTTCATTGACCTCACAATCACCATGGCAACCACACCACGCAAAGTAGGTTACTGAGGCGCTTCGACTGCAGAAAGGGGAGATGAACAAGGATATTTCCTAGGTTCACCCAGGAATGAAAATCTGTTGATAATTTACTCACACTGCAGGCCATCTGAGATGCAAGTGAATTTCATTTCTTCAGTAGAAGGTTTTTAGCTGAAAATGTGGTCCTTGGTGATTCAGTTAATGCAAATCAAAGGCTAATGGCACATCGAGAGTCATTAAAAGGCATATACAGGCAAGCAGTCAGTCAAAATTGCAAGCTGATGTATGCACAATTGCAACACAAACATTTTACAGAGGTTTTAACACACTGTAAAACCCAAAAATTTAAGGTAACTCAAAACATTTGAGGAAACCAATTGCAACAAATTATTTAAGTTCATAAACTAATCCTAATGAGTACTGTGAACTTAATTCATTTGAGTAAATGAAGCAATTTGAGTACAGTAAAACCCAATAAATGAAGAGAACTCAAACCAACTGAGTACTGTAAAACCCAGTAAGTTAAGGTAACTCAAACTGTTTGAGGAAACCGATTGCAACAAATCATTTAAGTATAAAAACTAATCCTATCGAGTACTGTGAACTTAATTCATTTGAGTAAATGAAGCAATTTGACCACAGTAAAACCCAATAAATGAAGAGAACTCAAACCAACTGAGTACTGTAAAACCCAATAAGTTAAGGTAACTCAAACTGTTTGAGGAAACCGATTGCAACAAACCATTTAAGTTCAAAAACTAATCCTAATGAGTACTGTGAACTTAATTCATTTGAGTAAATGAAGCAATCTCTGGATGGAAACGGTGTTTTATTTGCAAATGTTTTTATGCAATATTCCAATTTTGTCCAGTAAGTCTTTATACAGCGGTTGGACAATGAAACTGAAACTGGCTAATGTCTTCATTGATTACACATTCTACCAGTAGGAGAAGAGTGTGAAGGTTTAATTAGCAGAGTCATAGCAAAGTTTTGCTTTAAATATCGCAATGCACACAATATTATGGGGAAAAAAGAGGGCAAATTGTTGGTCCGCATCTCGCTGGTGCATCTGTGACCAAGACAGCAAGTCTGTGATGTTTCAAGAGCCACGGTATCCAGGGTAATGTCAGCATACCACCAAGAACTACAAACCACCTCTAACAGGAGTAACTGTGGACTCAAGAGCAAGCTGTCTGAAAGAGATGTCTTGGTGCTAACACCGATTGTATCCAAAATACATAAAACCACATCTGCTCAACTCACTGTGCACCTCAACTCTCCTGTTTCCACCAAAACTGTTGGGGTGATATTGCCAAACCTTTGGTCACTTGGGCCAATGCCAAATATCAGTTTCAAGGGTACCAAAAGTGAAAATCTTGGGTTGTAGACAAGTTGAAACATGTAATATTTTCTAATAAGTCCACCTTCACTGTCTTTCCCACATCTGGGAGAGTTACGGTGTGGAGAAGCCCCAAAGAATCGTACCACCCAGACTGTTGTATGCCCAGAGTGAAGCATGAACCTGGCCACTATTCTGCAAGAAAAATAGCTTAACATCCCTCTGACCACTGTACAGGGCTTGTATCTGTCAGTCCCAAGATGAAATGATGCTGTATTGGCTGCAAAAGGAGGCCCTACAACATACTAGTGAATTATTGGGGTCTAAAACCAAGCGATTTCGTTTCTGTGTCCAACTCAGTGACAAACTCCAAAGCTTTGAATGTTTATATCTTCTTAATGCAAAATTTTGTCACTGTTTTGGAGCACACCATTATAGATATTCTTAAGACTAACATATACTTATACAAACACCTTTTACAGGAACTTTAAATGAATGAATGTTTTAGCCAATCATTATTACATATTCGGGTCTTTAGCAACCCAGACTACAGGCTCTATTTTAACGATCTAGACGCAAAGTCTAAAGCGCATGGTGCAAAAGCATTAAGTCCGTGTCCGAATCCACTTTAGCTATTTTAAAGACAGAAAAATACGCTCTGTGCCCTGGCGCATGGTCTAAAAGGGTTGTGCTTATTCTCTTAATAAGTTATGGATGTGTTTTGAGCAGAACGTGCAGTAAACCAACCAGTCTCATCTCACATTCCCTTTAAGAGTCAGTTTTGTCGGAATTTACATTTGGTATTTACATGGCGAACTTTGTAAGTAGAAAAACTGAACGCTTAACTAGCGAGAAAACAGTTAAACAGACCATCTGCGCAAGGATAAAGAATGAGCCTCCTCCATTCGGCCTCTTTACTTTCTCTTTACTTTACTTTTACTCTTTACTCCTTTACTTTCTTGGATAAGGAAATTGTGTTGTACGCACTCCACTGAAGACAACTTTTTCTAAATTCAGTTTTAACTTCCAGCAAACAAATAAATGAACAATAATAACAAAAGTTGGTAAAAAAAAAAAAGTTATATCCAAACACACATCCTATTCTTATGCATCATATGTTTTTGCATACGTCTCCAACACCCGACAGGTGGACAAAACTTGTTTTTATTAAAACAAATATAAATCTGCATATAATAAATAATACTGCTGATAATAATAACATTATACAAATGCAGATTGTCATGAATAAACTGAAAAAACACGAAGAAGGCATTTAGGCAGTGGTTTTTATATTTATGTAGAAAATATTTTTTGTAACATTTTAATCCTTAAATTTTTTTTTCATATGTAAAGATATTTGAGTTTTGCTGTACATCCTGTGTTTATTAAGCAATGCGTAAGCGTTTGGACCTGCATAAGCACATAACTAACATGCTCTGCGCTGGACTTTAGACCTGCTTTCAGTTGGTCAGTGGCGCTGTCTATTTCAGTTCCTCAAAATAGCAAGACGCCAACAATGCGCCTTAACAGATCGCCTCCTTTATAGATCAGCATGCCCATGAGTCCACAAAGTAGCGCAAATGGATTTGTTATTTAAACAACGTGATGCAAAACATGAAAATTAGGGTTGCGCCGGTCTGAAAATAGCGACAAATGGCACCAAACACGCCTTGTGCCTTATTGCACCGGGTGTATGATAGGGCCCTATATGTCTAACATAGATGAATGGCTAACAATAGCATAAGCCTCTCCTGATATAAAGTAAGTTTAGAGTAAACACATGTTATTAATGTGTTTTTTTCCCCAGTGTTTTCAGTTATAGCAGCAACACAGAGCATTAAATCACTAAGTGATGCAAACAGCTGTAAAATCGCAGAATGATTGTCTTCAATTTCAGAATTATGTTGATTATATTTTTGCATAGCTTGTCAGTGATCTTCGTGTAGTAAAGCTAATCCATCTGAAAGCAGCTGCTGGAAATTTACAGCTTATAACAGAACTGGCTTTACTGACAAAATGCGCATGCAAATTGCCTTCGATTAATTGTGCAGTGCTACTTTTTAGTGATTTAGTCAACACTGTCACAACATCAAAACATTTCAAAACAGTAATAAGTTCTTTGAATTATGAGAACTTGTGAGTTTACAGCTTGAAATTGTACAAATTGCATGTTTAATCAAAACAGATACTAATTTAGTATCTTAGACATAATGTAATTGTAATTTAGACATTTTTATTGGTCATAACTTTCTTTCAATCAGTTTACAGAAATTACATCATATGAGTCAATCAAGTATTGTTTAGTCCAACTGAACAGAGTGTATGTAAACACACTTGAGTTTGGGGGCAGGGTTATACCTGTATGTTTGTCTGGCCAATAGCAAAAGAGAAGGCAAACCTATACATTAAAACAGTCACTATTGTTGCACATCAGAAGGATTAAATGAAAATAATGAACAAAAAATACACTTATTAATAATAATCAGCTGAAGCATTGTCTGCCAAGTCAGAAACTATGAAGCAGACTGACTCAGTGGGTAAAAGAGTAATCCTTAAAACACAAATAAACTGTTTTTTAGTGTTATAGTCTTTCACAACACTGCAGAATCCCCAGTTGCACAGAGAGGCTTATTTTCCTATAATGTAACCAGATCAGAAGGCGAGTCAGAGAGATGCTATTTTTACATGCCATCTGTATTGGCTGATGGATATCAGACATCGAGGAGGTCCAGAGAGACGGATAAAACATGTTTTTGTTGTTTGAATGAGGACAAAATGTAAACACATGCTGTCATCTGTGATAATGGGTGATCACTAGTGAAAGAAGCCATACAAGTTTAAGGGGGTCCTATTTTACACATTTTTAAAGGGTTGATGTTGCTTTTAGGCTGTACTAGAACATTCTTTTTCTTGCTTGGTGGTTTGAAAATGCATTATTGCCTACATTATTACAATACCTTTCTCCCCAGCCAGGGAGGGGCCTGCTTTTTGGAGAAAAAAACTATATGTGTTGTTATCGGTTTGTGTCCGATTGGCTTAGATCTCTACAGTATTAGTACAAACTAATATGATCATTACTAAGATGTTTAAACAACAAAATGTGTTCTTACACATATTTAAACATCAGAATATTCAATTTAATTCATGTTTATTTCTATAGCGCTTTTACAATGTAGATTGTGTCAACGCAGCTTAACATAGAAGTTCCAGTACATTGAAACTGTGTCAGTCCAATTTTTAGAGTTGAAGTTCAGTTTAGTTTAGTTCAGCGCGGTTTAATTTTCACTGCTGAAACTCCAAACACTGAAGAGCAAATCCCTCGATGTGCAGCTCTAAAAATCCCAAACCAAGCAAGCCAGTGGCGACAGTGATGAGGAACAACCTTCACCAATTGACAAAGTAAAGAAAAAAAAAAAACCTTGAGAGAAATAAGGGTCAGTTGGGCACAACCATTTTTCCTCTGGCCAAACTTCTTGTGCAGATTCACAGTATAGGCGCCGGAGGCTGGAGAATGCTGGACGTCCATCGTGGAGAAGCTGCAGGTGTTAGTAGGTCAGGAATCAGTCTCATGCTCTCCACTCCTTCATGACCACCACAGCATCTGCTCAGGATGCAGCCTGGTCCAAGATTATGGAGACCTGTAAAAGTCTTCTATGGTTATCTATGGTTAAGTCTCTTTATGGAATATCAAATATTTCACCATATAAACACAATGAGAGAATATTGGTCAAAAGTATTCTCAACTTTATATGCACAGACCCCACAAGGCAAATCACAGTGGTGACATTATTATTTTACCTCACCCCACCCCCAATCTATTTAAATGACTATAGGCAGGATTCGGGCCGATTTACTGACGTCAGTAAACCCTAGAAAACAACGATTATAGTATATTAAGCCATTCTTATATATAGTTAGGTCCATAAATATTTGGAACCACCAACACAATGTATTTAAAATGAAACGGACAAGATGTGCTTTAACTGCAGACTGTCAGATTTAATTTGAGGGTATTTACATCCAAATCAGGTGAACGCTGCAGGAATTACAACAGTTTGCATATGTGCCTCCCACTTGTTAAGGGTCCAAAAGCAATTGGACAATTGGTTTCTAAGCTGTTCCATGACCAGTGTGTGTTACTCCCTCATTATCCCAATTACAATGAGCAGATAAAAGGTCCAGAGTTCATTTCAAGTGTGCTATTTGCATTTGGAATCTGTTACTGTCAACTGTCAAGATGAGATCCAAAGAGCTGTCACTATCAGTCAGGCAAGCCATCATTAGGCTGAAAAAACAAAAACTCATCATAGAGATAGCAAAAACATTAGGCGTGGCCAAAACAACTGTTTGGAACATTCTTAAAAAGAAGAAACGCATCAGTGAGCTCAGCAACACCAAAAGACCCGGAAGACCATGGAAAACAACTGTGGTGAACGACCAAACAATTCTTTCCCTGGTGAAGAAAACACCCTTCACAACAGTTGGTCAGATCAAGAACACTCTCCAGTAGGTAGATGTATGTGTGTCAAAGTCAACAATCAAGAGAAGACTACACCAGAGTGAATACAGAGGGTTTACCACAAGATCTAAACCATTGGTGAGCCTCAAAAACAGGAAGGCCAGATTAGAGTTCTAAAAAAGCCTTTACAGTGCTGGAACAACATTCTATGGACAGATGAGATCAAGATCAACTTCTACCAGAGTGATGGGAAGAGAAGATGAAGAAGTAAAGGAACTACTCATGATCCTAAGCAGTAATGCATGGAGGTAGTAGTGACATGGCGTGAGCATATATGGCTGTCAATGGAGCTGGTTCTCTTGTATTTATTGATGATGTGACTGCTGACAAAAGCAACAAAATGAATTCTGAAGTGTTTCAGGCAATATTTTCTGCTCATATTCAGCCAAATGCTTCAGAACCCATTGAACGGCGCTTCCCGGTGCAGATAGAGAATGACCCAAAGCATACTGTAAAAGTAACCAAAGAGTTTTGAAGTAAAAGAAAGTGGAATGTTATGCAATGGCCAAGTCAATAACCTGACCTGAATCCGATTGAGCTTGCATTTCACTTGCTGAAGACAAAACTGAAGGGAAAATGCCCCAAGAACAAGCAGGAACTGAAGACAGTTGCTGCAGAGGCCTGGCAGAGCACCTCAGGAATGAAACCCAGCATCTGGTGATGCATTCAAGAGTTCAGGCTGTAATTGACTGCAAAGGATTTGCAACCAAGTATTAAAAAGTGAAAGTTTGATCTATGATTTGGTCCCTTAACAAGTGGGAGACACATATGCAAACTGTTGTAATTCCTGTAATAAAGCGGTCACCTGATTTGGATGTATATATATAAATTTTTAAATATATACATCCATTTAAGTATATATATAAATTCTTCTTTTTTATGCTATTCCAGTTGTAATGGCCTCACAGCAGTCAAGTTTATCGCATATTCATGGCAGGTTATGTTGTCTTAATTGTGTCAAGTTGTCATGACAAAGACATCTTAAACAATGTCATCTTTGCATTTAAATTGTCGTACAGTAACTGAGCGAATGACACTTTGTCATAAGCATACATAAAATCGCATTCATATTTATGATGTGTCATATCATGATTATAAAGTTTTCATGACAGTCTTACGAACACCCCCTTGATGTAAAGTGTTACCCAATGTTCTGTCATTGCATTTTTTTTCATATTTGCGTATTTGTCACACTTTTAGCACAATTACATATTTCCATAAAAGTGTCTACACTCAATTGGTCTTTGTCTACGCACAATAAAAAACAAACGAGACAATGAATCCAATTTATAAACTTTATTTATATAACTATGAAAGAAAGTATGAAACATTAACAAAGATATTAAAGTCAAATCGAAGTATAAAGCCTTATTTTCTGACATACAGTGATTTTGACTTTACAAGTCCACAGTGTCAACAGAACAATCCTCTAAAATCACTATGTTATAACAAAATAATCTGTGAATAAATATAAGGTACATTTGTAAAAGCACAATAATTTGCTCCTCATCATCGAGTTCATTAGTAAATTCAGCACTCTGGCAGATTTGGACATCAGGGTTTAAAACCTTGTCTGTAAAAATACACTGCTATCCATTTGTTCATGAGCTCGGCACTGAATTACAACAAAATATGACATTATACATATTATACATTCTGCCCAGCAGTGGAAAACCTATTTGTCTGTGCAATCATAAGCAGGCACAAGAGATAATAAGATGGAATCGGACCCAGTACGTCCTCTTTTTCTTGTCAAGTTTGTTATAAATGAGACCTCAAGTCTCATACAATACTGAAAAAACAAAAGGAATTTGCTTAAGCATTTAAGTAAGCAGTTTATGAAATCCTCCAACATGCTACAACTCTCCTCTTGCAAAAGAAGAGCAAAAGTGTTACTCTGCACACGTAAAATAGGCGACTACAACAGGTTAATGGATGTGAATGAGGAATTTAACAGGAAGATATGTGCGAAATACATTGAATTCCAGTCCCGTCCTCCTCCTTTTGGCTCTCACGGTGTTGAATCTGAGTCACTGGAGTCCAGACTGGCTTGTGCAGAAGCGGTGCGGCAGCTCTGTGTGGATCCTGCATGCTGTAAGGTCTGTGTGCTTCTCCTCAGACTCTCCAGCGACTGAAGGAAGGACCGTCTCGCTCTTTCCTCCTCCAGAGGCGAAGCTCCTTCCTCCTCCACTTCTGCTATCTCTGCAAAAGTCACCGGCTGGGTTTTGAAGCGGGCATCTCTAGGCCGCCTTGGACGGTTTCGACCCCGAGCAAGACACTTGGGGACAGGGAGCTGCTGGGGAAACTCCTCCATGGCCGATGCCAAGATGTGTGCTGGTAGAACAGCGAAACCCACTGTCTCCATTGGGCGTGCAGCCATGTGTCTGGATGCCAAGGCTTGGGTGGTTGAATTCTGAGAGGTTTTGCTATTCTCCAGATCAACCTTGTTCTTGTTGATAGACTCTATAGAGCAAATAAGAGTGCTTCTAGAAGGAGCGTTTCTTGGTTCCTTCTGTCTTTATTTCTGTGCGTTCAGAGCGTGCAAGTGACAGGGATGAACCAGCTTGGGCTTTTATACCGTTTCACCCTCCCCACTTGGCTCTGGCTCCACCCACCCACTGTGAACAGTCACGGTTCCGGCTGTCATTCCAGTCCCCCCGAATCAGATCCTTGAAATAAATGCCAGCCGGAGAGAGCGAGGGAGGGGAAGGAGAGAAGAAAATACGTGCAGCTCTAACAGAGAGAGAAATAAACGCATGGATAGGAACAGAAAAATGGGGAGTGAGAGGTCACGGGCAGAGAAGAGATAAACAAAAGATAGTTTAGAAGGCAACATGTGGTGTGGGGGTAACCGTTAATGAAATATGTTAAGATCACATCAAAATGATAAATACTTATTTATTTTAGGACTGCTTTCGAACAAAGATGTTTTGAACTTTGTGCTAATTAAAATGAATCACATTTGTATTGAATAAAATGGCCATTTTATTTGTAAAACTAATTGTTTAATATATATGTAGAATAAAATACTATATAAAAATGAAGTGAAGGTATATTAGACTTTTAATTAACAAGACTTTTTCATTCATTCATTAATTTTCCCTCAGCTTAGTCTCTTATTCATCAGGGGTCGCCACAGTGGAATGAACCACCAACTATCCCTTCCAACAACCTTCCAGCTCCAACCCAGCACTGGAAAACTAACAAGATGTTTTAATTTCATTAAATAATGAAACATGTTTTATTGTTAATAGAATATGTTAAGATTAAATCAAAATTAAAATACCAGAACTGTTTTGAACAAAGATGTTTTGAACTTTGTGCCAATTAAACTGAATCACATTTGTACTGATAAATGCTGGCCATTTTATTTGTAAAACAAATTGTTAATTATACAGTATATGTAGAATAAAATAAAACTTTATAAAAATAAGTCCTGCTGTGAACTGAAGGTATATTTGACTTTTAATTAAGACTTTTTCATTCATTCATTCATTTTCCTTCAGGTTAGTCCCTTATTCATTACGGGTTGCCACAGTGGAATGAACCACTAACTATTCCAGCATATGTTTTACTTAGAGGATGCCTTTCCAGTCACAATCCAGTACTGGGAAACTATGAAGACATTTTAATTTCATTAAATAATAAAACATGTGTTATTGTTTATGGAATATGTTAAGATCACATCAAAATGAAAATACTTTATTTCAGGACTGTTTTTAAACAAGGATGTTTTGAACTTTGTGCTAATTAAAATGAATCACATTTGTATTGAATAAATGCTGGCCATTTTATTTGTAAATAGATTTGTAATATATATATGCAGAATAAAAATACAAAGTACTGCTGTGAACTGTAGGTATTTTAAACTTTTATTTACAAGACATTTTAATTTCATTTAATAATGAAACATGTTTTATTGTTAATAGAATATGTTAAGATCACATTAAAATTAAAATACTTTATTTTAGGACTGTTTTTGAACAAAGATGTTTTGAACTTTGTGCTAATTAAAATTAATCACATTTGTATTGAATAAATGCTGGCCATTTTATTTGTAAAACAAATTGTTTAATATATGTAAAATAAAATACTAAATAAAAATAAGTCCTGCTGTGAACTGAAGGTATATTTGACTTTTAATTGACAAGTCTTTTTCATTCATTCATTCATTTTCCTTTGGCTTAGTCCCTTATTCATCAGGGGTCTCCACAGTGGAATGAACAACCAATTATTCCAGCATATGTTTTACCCAGCGGATGCCCTTGCAGCTGCAACCCAGTACTGGGAAACTAACAAAACTTTTTAATTTCATAAAAAAATGAAACATGTTTTATTTTGAATGAAATAACATCACATCAAAATTAAAATACTTTATTTCAGGACTGTTTTTGAACTTTGTGCTAATTAAAATAAATCACATTTATATTGAATAAATGCTGGCCATTTTATTTGTAAATAGATTTGTAAAATTTATATGTAGAATAAAAATACAAGCCAGAACCAAAGTACTGCTGTGAACTGTAGGTATTTTAGGCTTTAATTTTAATTTCATTTAATAATGAAACATTTAATAATGAAACATGTTTTATTGTTAATGCCACTGTGTATGAAATGTGCTATATAAATAAACTTGCCTTGCCTTGCCTTAATGGAATTTTCACAAATACGCAGGAGACCCTAATGCAAGTGAATGCAAGTTGATTTATTAACAGGGATAACAGGAAATAACAGCTGGTATAGATCTCACAAGATATCGAGGGTTAGGGTAGAGCAATGATGCATTTCTCAAGGGAATCGACAATGCTTAACAGCGGTAATAGTTCTTCAAAGTAACAGATCCAGAGGGAAATCTCTCATGGATATCTCACCAGATATCGAGGGAAGGGGTAGAGCAATGATGCATCTCTCAAGGAAATCGACAACACTGAACAGCGGTAATAGTTCTTCAGAACAGCAAAACAAAGTGAACCTCTTGTGAGTGTCATCAGTGCAAACAGTGGTAACAACTTCAATGAAACCAAGCCGTGCTAGTCCAAAACCAACAGACTCTATTATGATTCACCACCAGCGGATTCAGCGGGAGAAGCCTAACAGGAACAGAAACAGACGTGAACCACAACGAACTGACAACACAAGATACAAACACTGAACAGATAAAGGCACGCGGGAACGCGCTGCACCTGTGGTTCATTGATTAACAGCTGAGCGATGCTGAGCAACAGCAAAGCATGTGAACGCTCAGCTGACGACATGTAAACGCACACACCCACGCGGTGAAGGTGCACCCAAACAAACACACCCACACCCACACCCACACATACAAGAGAAACAGACAGATCCACAACCGTGACAGGAATATGTTAAGATCACATCAAAATTAAAATGGTTTTATTTATTTTAGGACTGTTAGGACCATTAAAATGTTTTGAACTTGAAGCAAATGTTTTTTTGAGTTAAATATAGGCATTTTTTTTGAATTCCTATTATTAACAATTAAAATAATATAGTAAAAATATATGTACAGTTGAAGTCAGCATTATTAGCCCCCCTGAATTATTAGCCCCCCTGTTTATTTTTTCCCCCAATTTCTGTTTAATGGAAAGAAAATTTTTTCAACACATTTCTAAACATAATAGTTTTAATAACTCATTTCTAATAACTGATTTATTTTATCTTTGCCATGATGACAGTAAATAATATTTTACTAGATATTTTTAGATAGACACTTCTATACAGCTTAAAGTGACATTTAAATGCTTAACTAGGTTATTTAGGTTAACTAGGCAGGTTAGAGTAATTAGGCAAGTTATTGTATAATGAAGGTTTGTTCTGTAAAAATCAGCATAAACGGGCTAATAATTTTGACCTTAAAATGGTGTTTAAAAAAATTAATAACTGCTTTTATTCTAGCCGAAATAAAACAAATAAGACTTTCTCCAGAAGAAAAAATATTATGAGACATACTGTAAAAATTTCCTTGCCCTGTTAAACATTATTTGAAAAAAAATTCAAAGGGGGGCTAATAATTCTGACTTCAACTGTAGATTAAAAAATACTATATATAAAATATGCCAGTACCAAAGTATTGCCATGAAATTAACATATAGACCGTACAATTTGTACAATTTTTAATTTTGATTAAATAATGATATACGTTTCGTTGTTGATCAAATCTGTAAATATCACATCAAAAATATATATATCATTATTTAATCAAATTTAAAAATCGTACAAATTGTACAGTCTATATGTTCATTTCATGGCAATACTTTGGTACTGGCATATTTTATATAGAGTATTTTAAATCTACATATATATCATATATCAAAAAATATATATCAATATAGATCATTAAGAATAAATTTTCAACTTAAACATTATGCTTATTAAAATGAACCACATGTTTTCAGTTGAAAATAAATTGGGCCTTTTTTTTTTTGCAATTCCTGTTCACAATATGTTAAAACTATATGTAGAATAAAAATACTATATATAAAAATAAGCCAAAGTATGTGAACTGAAGGTATATTAGACTTTTTTTTTTATACCTTATGGTACATTAGAATTTTAGTTATACAATTTTGTAATTACAAAAATCTACCAGAAATGTGCCTAATATTTATACCAAAAGCAATGTAAAATATTTTAATATAAAGTCTATTTAATGTGACCTGACTTGATTAGAGAATAGAAAAGTAAAATAAAGAAGAAACATATAACATAGAATAAATAATAAAATAAATGAATAAATAAATGTGAAAAATAAAGGTTTATATATATATAGAGAGAGAGAGACCTGATGACTATCTACATTATGAACTTTTTTTGTCTTTTACTAGAGGTGCTGTAAGCTCAGTGATATGTATATGACAAGTATCTATAACTTCATAGTGCCACGACCATGATCTCAGCACAGTAATGAGTTATGCTTTCATCAGCGTCTCACTTTCCTCATACCCTCTTACACTCTTCCAGTGCCATTCAGATTCATCATTAACCCTATATAAATATCCATGTCAGACATGTCTGGTAAGACATTTTGGCCATGTAGTTACTGTAAGATTCAGGACAGACAACAAGATTTAAATCCGGCAGTGAATCCCCTAAATAGTACAGAAAAATATACAGATTACAACTCACTCACTCACAAAACTGTGATGACTGGCACCTTGGAAACCACAGTAAATGTTTTGCTTTGATTTTAACTTAACCAATGCCAACATAGACAGTAGCTGGGTTGTCAGGTCTGCATAACATAGTCTTATTATCGGCAGAAGGGAAGTCTATGGCTCTACCATTGGAGAAAGCATAATGGCTTACTGGTAATCAAGGCACATCAAATAACATTACAAAATGCGTTAATTACAGCCTTAATACCACTGAATTCCTGTACGAGTTTTCCATGTAGTTAGCCACTGTCTGCCGAAACACAGAAATGAATAAAAAGGAAACATTAATTTCATAAATTGATAATCTGTTTTTCCATAAAAGCAGTTTTATTGAGTGTAAAGAAATAAGCCACTGGTCACCCTCCCTGCTGCGCACCATTATTCTTTGTTGTGGTTTATTTTGATAACCTAGCTGGCATTCCTTCAAGCAGCTTTGAGCATTTTGAGAAGGCGTGTTTTCCAGGAAGGTCCACATAGGGTAAAATCACATTCTGGGGGATCTTCCTCGAATTAAATATCTTTTATGTGGTCCTCCTTGGTTGAAATTGTGTTTTGTTTCCCCTCTACTGAACTCATAGATTAAAGCTGCTTTGGATTCAGGTCAGAATGATGTTCTTGAAAGGTCCATCTCAGGTAAAACCATGTTTTGAGGGATCTTCCTCAATTGATATTGTGCTCTGGTGCCCCCATGTTTTTCTCTGGTCCCCCTTGGCTGAACTATGCACTCAAGCAGCTTTGGTTCAGGGATGAGAGAGTGTTCTGGGATAGTCCACTCCGGGTGAAATCACAATCTGGGGGATTTTTCACAGCTGAAATACTGTAGAGAGGTCTTGCATATTTGTCGGCCCTAATGGCAGAAATTGTGTTCATTTCTTCTCAGCAGAGCCCAAGAAAACAAAAATCACATTCTTGGGGATCTTCCTCGCATTTCTAGGGGGCTGCCATGATTTTGATCTAATGCTTGAGGTCCCACTTAGGGATGGGCAATAAATAGATTTTATAGATTAATTAGTTTGCATAGTTTACATCGATTTGTTTGAATGAAAATAGGTTTTAACGCTAACATCTGCCAACGTTTCCATTTGGGTTTCCGGTTTTACCATAGAAATATACAAACAACAAGACAGTGAGCAGATAAGAACTCATTCCTAAAAAAGGTACAGCGCCATCCGTTATATGGAATTATTTCGTTTTTTCAGTTTCAAATATAAGGTGGCCAGGGTGGGTTTGGGTGGTTCAAAAGACCCACCCCTCACTGACAACGGTCCAGAATTTGTCCCATACATAACCTTAGTTGTCTTATTTTCACTGCTATGCCATCATAAATAATGAAAATAAACTATTGAAAAAGGCTTTAAGACCAAGCGGAATACTTTGTTGGCTGTTACTTTGTTGTGCTTTTGGATGATCAATTTTGGCCAATGCAAACATATTTTTCATGAGTCCAACATCCAGCTGTGCAAGAAAACACACAATCTGATGTAAGTGACATCATCTTTCACTACTGTATTGTTTTCACTACTGTATTATTCTTAAAACAAAAAATGACCAATAAAAAGGTGTGAAGCACCAAAAGTGGCCCATATTAAAATGAATTTGAATACTAATTTGGGTATTGTTGTTATCCATGAATTTTCAAATGTACTTTTTTTTACAAGAGAAAAATCATGAAGATCTACATATTCTTCTTCTTCTTATTATTAATATTATTATTATTATTATTATTAATATTATTATTATTATTATAATTATTATTATGTTCGACATTTTTATCATTCAAATGTCCAAATTCTGACTGAGGACTTGAATATGCTGGCCAGTTTGTTATTTGCCTAATAAATAATAAGTTTTTAATTTTAAAATTTAACAGATTCATATTTTTTTTGTTAATGATATATGATGTGATACATTTTTATTTTAAAAATAAGTTGTTGTTTTTTCCTCACATTTCTTTATTGTAAATCTTTTGAAAATATTTTTGGTACATCAAAAAATGTGGTTATGATGACCATCTGACAGGCTAATTCAGCTAAAACTTGTGATTAAAATGCCACCAAAATTAAATCTCATAATTAAATAGAAAATGTAGCATATAACTGCAAAAAGGTCCACTTTTTGAGAAAAAAAAGAAACACCTCTTTGACAAGGCTGGCTCCGAGCCTGAAAACAAACACAACCCAGCTGGAAAGTGTGTTTAAAGACTAGGCAAGTAAAGTATGACCATAGACCTAATGCACGGGGACTTTTAAATCAGAATTAGCCCACTCAGGCACATCTGGTGAACTTCTCATGCCATAACAAACTTGCCACAAGATCTTAAGATCTAGTTTATTTAAATCAGTGATCTTCACTACCTGAATGACATACAGTATAATGTTGGTCTCACACCAGACAAGAAGCACTGCATTAAATTGCATTATTCACACCATGTCTTTAAAACATTAACATTCATTTTATCAAAGCGTATTTTTCAATAGGTTTTAAGCACTGAGCTCCTCATGGCACTTGTGCTTAAATGGCCTTACATCTCGTTTTACACTTGAACAAATAAATGAATGCTTATAAATAAAATGAAAGTCTACTTAACTGACTATATTTTGATTAAATTACATTATCGATGATGTTAAAGTAACCTAATCATATTGAAAATAGTCACATAAACCTTTCACCGGAGGTTTAACAGTATCGGTGGCTGAAAAAAACACTTCCGTGCATATAACACTTTTTCTTCAGCACCTCAAACAGAAGCTTGTTGCGGATTGTGAGAAATGTTGCACTCTGTGAAATCAAAAAGAATGCAGCACAAGCACGTTTGCCAAAAAACAGCTTACGGTCAGTGCTATAGACATTCACAAATTGTATCCCGTATGATAAGAATGGGGCCCGGTGGAAAGTGATCAGGGATGCAGTCAGAATGTACAATGCAAAAAACATGTTGTTCATAGATACTGTGAAAAAAACAGCAGATGGCCGCAAATACGAAAGAATCCGCCTTGGATAAAATCATGTTCTAGGGAATCTTTCTCTGTCGCATTCACACATTCAAAGGTTCCACATTACCACAGTTTCCACACTGTTGAAATTGTGTTTGTTTCACCTTAGGTAAACCCATTGTCTTAAGCGGGCTTTGGTTTCGAGGTAGGAGGATGCTCAATGTGCATCTCGAGTGAAATTGCTTTCCAGGGGATCTTCCTAGGATTACACATAAAGCAGTGAAGTTTATGAACTTCATAAATTCATATTATTTTTGTATATGGCTTATTTTGAAGATAAAGAATTTAAGTTTAAGTTGATAATAAGTTTGATATTTTTTCCTAGGAATATGTGGTGCCAAAGCTGATGAGTTAAGATGTAATCTGTTCCATGTGATTTCCTGCACCACACGTACAGACAAATGGATAAAACTGTGTTTAGAAATCGTCACTTTGGAATATTAAAAATAATAATTAATAATAATAATTCCTTACATTTATATAGCGCTTTTCTGGGCATTCAAAGCGCTTTACACATAGTGGGGAATCTCCACCACCAGTGTGCAGCATCTACCTGGATGACGCGACGGCAGCCATTTTGCGCCAGACCGCACACCACACACCAGCTGATTGGTGGAGAGGAGACAGAGTAATTAAGCCAATTATGATATGGGGATGGTTAGGAGGCCATGATGGACAGAGGCCAGTGGGCAGATTTGGCCAGGATGCCGGGGTTAAACCCCTACTCTTTTTCGACAGACAACCTGGGATTTTTAACGACCACAGAGAGTCAGGACCTTGGTTTAACGTCTCATCCGAAAGACAGCGCTCACTGAGCAGTATAGAGTCCCCGTCACTATACTGGAGCATTAGGACCCACACAGACTGCAGATTGGGCGCCCCCTGCTGACCTCACTAACACCACTTCTGGCAGCAACCTAGCTTTCCCATGTGGTCATCCATCCAGGTAATGACCGGGTGCAGCCCTGCTTAGCTTCAGTGATATAAGGTTCTATCTGCGTTCTGAATGGTTTTGAGATATTGAGCTTCAAAGTTTTTGCATTCCATAGCAAACAATATGTGTGTAACATTTGTTTTTTAAATAAAAGGTCTTAAAATGTAAACAACTTATAAAAAAAAACATCCCATAATGTAAATAAGTTTTCATTTAATAAGAATATGTCAATAACACAATTTTGACAAAAATGTCAGATAGAACCTTATAATTCTAAGGTGACGAAATGTAACTAACAGTTAGTTGTTCAGTTAAAACACATAGTTTAAGTTAAAACACATTTTTTATAAATAGTTTTTTTTGTGTGATTTGACATTGAACTAAACCCAGTTTTTAATGACATTTAAATTAGAATCAGCAGTCACAGGGAAACAGGTAGTACATTGTCATTAGTGTTGCCTGATCTTACTAGACAAAACAGCAGATATGAAGCTCATAATAAACTTAAACATAAATAGCTATCTTAGAAATAACAAGCCACATACTAAACAATAGACCAAAACTACACCATGTTAACTCCACAAACTAAAGTGTTTACACCCAAAGACATTTACAACCCCAAATCAGAAAAAGTTGGGACAATATGGAAAACGCAAATAAAAAAAAAGCAGTGATTTCCAAATTTACTTTTAACTTGTGTTTCATTGCAGACAGTATGAGCACAAAATATTTCGTGTTTTTCATGTCAATTTCATTTCATTTGTAAATATACATCCTTTCCTGTCATTCAGACCTGCAACACATTCCAAAAAAGTGGGGACAGGTAAATTTAGGGCTAGTAATCAGGTAAATTGGTTAAATAACGGTGTGATTTGAAACAGGTGATGCCAACAGGTGATTGTAATTATGATTTGGTACAAAAGCAGCACCCAAGAAAGGTCTACTCATTCAGGAGCAAAGATGGGCCGAACATCGTCAGTTTACCGACAAATAATGTACGTGAGAAAATGATTGAAATGTTTAAAAACAATGTTCCTCAAAGAAAGATATGAAGACATTTGGATATTTTACCTTTAACAGTGCATAAGTTAATTAAAAGATTCAAGGAATCTGGAGGAATTTCTGTGCGTAAAGGACAAGGGTGCAAACCTAAGCTGAACTTCTGTGATTACAGATCTATCATTCATCTATAAGCAATATCACCACATGGGCTCAGGACTACTCTGGCTAACCTTTATCAAGTAAAACAATAGTTAAATCCACAAATGGCAGTTAAAAGTGTACTGTGCCAAAAGGAAGCTCTGTGTTAACAGTGTCTAGAAGTGCCGTCGACTTCTCTGGGCTCAAAGGCATCTGGGATGAACCATCACACAATGTAAATGTGTACTGTGGTCAGACGAATCAGTATTTTAGGTTTTTTTGGGGGGAGAAAAGGAGGATGTGTGCTCTAGACCAAAAAAGAAAAGGATCATTCAGACTGTTACCAGCAACAAGTTCAAAAGCCAGGGTCTGTCAAGGTATGGGGTTGTGTCAGAGCCCTTGGCAAAAGTAACTTGCACTTCTGTGATGGTATCATTATTGCTGAAAAGTACATCGATTTTGAAGCACAAGATGCTGCCTTCTTTTCCAGAGTTGTCCATGCCAGGGCTCGAAATTAACCTTTTTGCTTGGTAGCACTGGTGCTCCTAACTTTAAAAATGTAAAAATTTAGGCGCACCAGTCAAAATTTAGTCGCACCCACCAATTATGAGCACTGTTGCTAAGTTTTATATAAACAGATTTATTGCATTTGAAATCAACACTAATCAAAACTAACGAGCAAAAAAAATATATG
Source organism: Danio kyathit (assembly GCA_903798195.1). NCBI lineage: Eukaryota > Metazoa > Chordata > Actinopteri > Cypriniformes > Danionidae > Danio > Danio kyathit. The sequence continues at coordinate 26,112,456 of LR812543.1, forward strand.
CGTGCTTGAGGAAAATGTCTCAACGAAATCCCGTTATCACAAGAAAATACATTTTTATAACATAATTGAGTGACCAAAAGATACACGGACGGACCGCTCACCGGCCCTGCATGCACTAATTGACATGAATGAATCTGTTAACGTGCTGTGTTCTCACGGGTGATGTCTGATATTGCACAGATGCTTTTTACATATACTGTACCTTATTATTTGTATACGTCATTTTAATAGCAATACTGGCCTTTTCATGAGCTGCAATATTAGTTTAATCTTAGTCAATGCAAGCCCTTTTGCGATGGTGTACGTGGTTTTAACTTTTACTTATAGCTGCATGGCTGACAGCATCTGGCGATTAAATGAAGGATTAAACAGAACATCTCGTGCTTAAAGGGGAAATGAAGCACTCAGTCAAGTTTACCTTATTTTGCACATTGTATTCCACTTTAATGAAAATATATTAAACAAACTCGATTAATGTAACCATTTAGCAGAAAACGGCATGTTTTACTGTAGATTTTAGACCTAGGGCGCCGCCATCTTGGAATATCGCTGTGTCTGACGTCACGGGGTTGGTTCGCTGTGATAAGCTGAACGGACACAATGGAAGTAAAGGAGTGAACGAGGAGACTGGACAGCCTAATTTAACCCAATGCGTGAAGTTGTGGGCGTGGAGCTGCTGCAAATACAAGCATCAGATGTGTGTCTAATATAAAAGTATATAAATGTATTCTATTTTTCTTTTTTCTCCTTTAATTATCGATCATTTGATGCGCTTTGATTCACTCTCTGTATTACTCTGCCTGACTGCCTGTCTGGGTTTCATACATCACTGTAATGGACTAAACACGGAGACTGGACAGCCTAATTGAACCCAATGCATGAAGTTGTGGATGTGCATCACAGAGCTGGCGCAAACACAACAAATACAACCATTTAAGTGTCTTGAGTTGTGTATTTTTCATTTGTTAATACCTCTCGTTTGATGCGCTTTGGTCCACACTGCTCCAGAGCTGCCTGACGAGGGGATTTACATTCAGACTAATGCAATGATTAAAATCATGCATGACTTCATGCTTTACTAAGTCACGTCTGTGTGGATCATGTCAAGACATATTCCCTTTTCAAGTCGACCAACTCGATCTCTCAACATGTATGAAGGATAAAAACCTGCCATAAGAAACACCGCGCTGATCTTAGTTTGGTTTGAACACGAGCAGAGGCGAGAGGCTGTAGCAATGAAAAGTGAAAGTACCCGCCCACATGAAGTTTGCACCGCGCCTCTGCTCGTGACTAAACTCAGATCAGCGCGTTTCTTATGATCCTCTCGCATCAAACGAGAGGTATTAACAAATGAAAAATACACAACTCAAGAACTTAAATGGTTGTATTTGCAGCAGCTCCACGCCCACAACTTCACGCGTTGGGTTAAATTAGGCTTTCTAGTCTCCTCGTTCACTCCTTTACTTCCACTGTGTCCGTTCAGCTTATCACAGCGAACCAACCCCGTGACGTCAGACACAGCGATATTCCAAGATGGCGGCGCCCTAGGTCTAAAATCTACAGTAAAACACGCCGTTTTCTGCTAAATGATTACATTAATCGAGTTTGTTTAATATATTTTCATTAAAGTGGAATACAATGTACAAAATAAGGTAAACTTGACTGAGTGCTTCATTTCCCCTTTAAAATGTGTAGATGTAGCAAACAGTTCCCTGAAAATTCCATCCCACAGACTCACAGTGATTGCTTTAGTTATTTTTATAGCAGACTTGAAGCCAATGGAAGTCTTTTATCCACTCTTCGACAAATTTAGATTGAGGATTAACATTCACCACGATCAGTAATCAGATGTGCCATTATTTGGTGCTTTAGGTGGTTTCTAAAACAAAATCTGACCGTGTTGTTGTCATTCTCATCTTCAGCGGTTTACATTTTCGCGGTTGTGGCTCTCCTGTCATCTGAAGGCAGAAGGCATTGACTGAGTGATTGACAGCTCACTCACTCTGATTTTAACCAATCCATTCGCGATCAGTTCTAGCACAGTGGGCCAATAAAAAGAGTGGGAAGGCGGGGCAAGCATTGTTTTGTGCATTTCTGCAGTAAACAAAGCGGGCTTTGTTTACTGCAGCAAGTTGACATGGCAACAGTTTTATAACTGTTCCTGAGCGCTGCGTTTCAAGTGCAAAGATGTATTCTGCGTGAATGTGTCCTAAATCCACGCATGCGGTGAACATTTTGCAGTGAAAACCGATTGCACGCAACAATTTTATGCACTCGCACAAATGCTCCCAAATATATTTTGAGGTCGCATAGATAAAATTTCGGGCACATATGCAACCAAAACAGTCGCAATTTCGAGCCCTGCATGCGTATTTCAACAAGACAATGCAAAACCACATTCTGCAAACATCACAAAGTCCTGACTGCGAAGGAAGAAGATACAGGTACTTGACTGGCCTGCCTGCAGTCCTAACTTGTCTCCAAAAGAGTGCAAAATAAGACAACAAAGCATTTAGTCCCTAAACATTGTGCTATGAAAAGAAATGGCAACATTACACTGTGGTAAATGCTTTACTGTTCCAACTTTTTTTGAAATGTGTTGCAAGAACCAAAATTGGAATACGTGTTTATTTAAAATAAAAAACAATCATGAGGAACACTCTAAATAATGTGCTGGTGTATTGTCTGCAATGAAATACAAGTCAAAGTTAAGTTAGAAAACACTTCTTTCTTTTTGATTTGCGTTTTCTATACTGCCCTCCGGGTGCTCTGACTTCCCCCAGTCCACGTGGTATAGGTGAATTGAATAAACTAAATTGGCAGCAGTGTAAGAGTGAGTGTGTGAATGGGTTTTTCCAAGTACTGGGTTGCGGCTGGAAGTGCATTTGTTGTGTAAAACATATGTCGGAATAGTTGTCGGTTCATTCTGCTGTGGTGACTTCTGAAAAACAGACTAAGCCAAAGGAAAATGAATAAATGAATGGAGGAGTTAAATCGGTTGTTGTCACTCCTATGAAATACTGAACTGTGTGTGTACAGAACAGGATTAAGACCAAAAAGGCATACAGTACGTGGCCTTTGGGAGCAGTGCATAATACAAGGAGCTGGACATTATGACATAATACACCATGACAGCTACCGTTTTGTCATGGACCCAGAGGATGACCCTTTAAAAGGAAAACAGGAAACCTTAATGGTGCCACCTCACACTCCTACACGTCCCATATTTCAACCGTCAAGGGGTTACCGTAAAATCTTGTCACATCTATTTATGGCCAGAGACGCCAGCTCTCAGACGCTTGCAGGCATACACGTTCATCCACCAAGGCTGGTATTGTCAGTCAGGTGACATCATGTGATGATGTCAAGGACAACTACACAAACCACATGTTGCAGTAACACATTGTAAATTGGATTAATAGCTTGTTTCTGGACCAAGCAATAGAAGACAGAAGAGATATACCTGATAGTAATTGCATGTACCATGTGGTGTAAAAAAACTCTTTGTGAACTGTTTACATAATTAAGTCACACGAATAACAATGCGAAATGGAATCACCTTCATTTGGAGACCAATTCTCACTATTAACTAGCTTATTAGCAGAATATGACTTGAATATTGACTACTAATTGGTACAAATAGTCAGGGCCATACATAATCTGCAGACCTTTTTTGCTATTTGCTATTGTTGTCAATTCGCGGGGAATGAACTGAGAGCACAGTAAGTAAAAAAATATATATATATTTGTTAACTTTTATTTAAGGTTTACAACGCCAATCCCATTAGAACCACGTGTGTTTCTCATATAATATAAAAAATAAAAAAATAAAGTAGTGATTTGCAAATTTACTTTGACTTGTATTTCCTTGCAGAAAATATGAACACAATTTTTCATGTTTTGTCTGGTCAACTTCCTTTCATTTGTAAATATACATCCTTTCCTGTCATTCAGACCTGCTGATGCACCAGGCAGCACTATATCAAGAATTGTCATTCATCTATAAGCGATATCACCACATGGGCTCAGGACTACTTTGGTTAACCTTTATCAAGCACCACAATAGTTACACCCATAAATGGCAGTTAAAATTTGTAATGTGCCAAAAGGAAGCCCTATGTTAACAGTGTCCAGAAGCGTCGTTGACTGCGCATAAATTTGTAACAAAATTTTTGTTGATTTTGCAGGAAATGAATTGAGAGCCCAGTAAGTAAAAACATAAGACATAAAATAAAAAAACACTTTTATTTTTTAAGTTTTTTTATTAAACTTTTATTTGTTAACTTTTATTTAATGTTTACAACGCCAATCCTATTAAAACCACTTGAGCTTCTTATATAATATTAAATAAAGAAAGTAGTGATTTCCAAATTTTCTCGTATTTCCTTGCAGACAATATGAACACACAATTTTTCATGTTTTGTCTGGTCAACTTCAATTCATTTGTAAATATAGATCCTTTCCTGTCATTCAGATCTGCCGATCCATCAGGCGGCGCTGCATTAAGAATCATCATTCATCTATAAGCGATATCACCACATGGGAAAAGGACTACTTTGGCTAACCTTTATCAAGTACCACAATAGTTAAATCCACAAATGGCAGTGAAAACTGCACTGTGCCAAAAAGAAGCCCTATGTTAACAGTGTCCAGAAGCGCCGTAGACTGTGCATAATTTTGTAACAAAATTTTGTTGATTCGCAGGGAATGAATTGAGAGTAAAGTAAGTAAAACATAAGACATAAAATAAAAAATGCTTTAATTTTTTTTTAAATTAGACTTTTATTTGTTAACTTTTATTTAAGATTTACAAAGCCAATCCTATTAGAACCACTTCGTTTCTCACATATCCACTAAAAGACAGAAAAAATTGCATAGATACACAGACTGCATTGGATATAAATCATCTAAACATTTGCATATGCTTTTATATTACTGAAATTAATACAAAAACATAAATAATAATATTTACACTCATTTACATGAGTAAACAGACTCAATGATGGGTCCACGCAGATTACATGTTGGCCTATTTATTGTGATTCAGATCCTACCCCAAACCTAAACTTAACAACACCTTACTAAGTGTTAATAAGCAGCGAATCAAACGCTTATTTGAGGCAATCTTAGTTAATATAAGAATTATTGGTGCCCAAACTAAAGTGTGACCATATAAATACATAGCTCTCCATCTGCGTAAAAACAATGATATGAAGTCAAACAGATGAGTTATATTTTAGCCATAACTCCTTTCTACCTGCTTGATCAGCAACAGCTGCTGGTATTTCGAATTCTTTAAATAAATACAGCACCCGGCAGCTGGGTAATCCTGAACTTAACAGTAGACAGTTCATCTTACAGCTCAGACATCCAGTCAATGTCAAACGCAAAAGATTCACGAATAAATAAATAGTACAGCTATTTTCAGTTTTTCACAATTGTTGGTAGATTTATGAGCGTGAACCCTCAGTGAAACTCAGCATGAACCGTAAGTTGCTAAGACTCTTATTTTAGTACGTTGATGTACCTCCAAGCGAAACAGTATTGAATAATATTGAGAAGGGGGCAGGGCTTTCTTTTTGAGCATCATTCCCTTGTAGAAAACTAAAGGCCTCAGTATACTTCAAATGAAATGGAAGAATGAACTTTTTTGTTTGAGAGCAAAGAGAAATTCTAAAAGGCTGAGCGGCGGTATATTACTTTCAGATATTCAGACACCACTGTGCTGCAAGAGGTGAATTTGTACATGCATCACGTTACTTGCGTGTACTGATCTACTCCTAAACAGACCGACTCTCCAGTTTGTTTATGTTGATGTTGTTGTCCTGTCTGACTTCTGTAAAATGAAAAACGAACCAGGAGCAGAAGTAAATGCACGCCAAAGAAGGATGAGTTCCAGAACAAACCCACCGATTGCATAAATGCAATTGACCAATGGTACAGTGGGTGACACTTCAAAACGACCATTATGCCGTGTGTGGCACCGCCACGACACTAAGGGATTAAGAACGTGTTTTTAGGTGTAACAGCAGTTTGCAACTACGCTGCCAGGGGGAACGGGGTGTGAACGGACAGAAACATACATTAGCTGTAAATACCCAGCTACTTGTAAATGAAGATGAAATAACGAAACAAAGCATTATAAATCCTTCATTTATCAATAAAAACTTAACAAGCTTTATTATCATTGTAAACTCGTTAAGTGCAATGAGGATTCATATTGGAAAGTAAAATTAAAGAAATAAAAGACTGAAATAAATAAATAAAGCAGTGTTTTAGCCTAAATATAGAGAGATATACTGTACAGTGTTTGTTATTTTAAAGTAATAGGACTAAGAAGGTCAATAAACAAGCTTTTTTTATTAACATTTTCTTTGTTGATTATATTTTACTTTCTCATTTTATGTCTTAATTATTGTACATAAATAATAAATGAATAATTAAATAGGCCTAAATAAATATTTATTTAAAGATGTTTTGCTCAAAGGTGTTTTGTAGTCAAAACGCAATCACAGCAAAAGTTTGATTTGCTGAGCGGTTTCGAACTGCCAAAACAAATTAAAAAAGAACTTTGTTTTGGCCAGATTTTGTTCGAAATGAAGTCATTTCAGTACTTTTTTTCAATTTTGTTTAAAGTATATCGGAGCCTTAATGGTAAGAGGTGCATATTGTTGCTGATATCATCAAACTGACATAATTAGAGAAGGACTGGGACTTCAAATGCAGAAACAAATTGGTCAGACCCAAAGATCTTTTGATTTCACATAGACTTAAATCTAAAATATGTCTACAAACCACTGAGGGCTCAATTTATGGTTGCAATTTTATTGTGAATACTACATTTCCTACAAAATCACATTGCATAAATGTGTGAAATTGTTTTTTTTAGTTCATTTTTTTTATCTAGTTTGCAAAGGGTATGACTTATTTTGCACATGCCACATTTTGTTCAAATGTATATAAAAGCTGAATTTTTTTTTTAATTTTCCCCAATGATGCCTCTTGTACATAGTCTTATTATATTTTGGGAGAAGTCTGTGTGATTTCAGGTCCAAAATAAGTCAGAATTTGTCAGAAGTATAAATAATTTCTATCTTGACTTATATATACTTGACTGCAGGGATGCTGGCCAATACGGGCCCTATGACAACAGTTCGATGGTGTCGCTGATGAAAGAGATGTGGTATGGGGTATATTTCTGATTGGGGGTCCTAAACAGCGTGGGTCTTTAGAATTATCCTAAAACCCCCTCCCCCCCATCAGCGGCGCCCCAGCTTGACTGTATATATTATAAACCATTGAATTATTAAAAAATAGTGCACATCCTATAGGTTTAACCATAGATTTTGCACCTGAAATAGAGGAAACTTTACTTCTTTACTGAGTTTGCACTGGCACAAATTAAAATTAATTCATAAATGTTATAGGTAGGTATAGGTACACTGTAAAAAATTGCTGTTAAAAAATGGTCAGATTTAACAGTAAAATAATGTTTTTTCACTAAAACAGTAATATGCTGTTAAAAACAGTGCATTCTGGGTAATATTTCTGTTTTCGAGAAAGTAACCAACAGCAGAAAACTGTGAGTTAACAGAGCTCAGATTCGACGTTTTCAAGTCTGTGTTTGAAATCCCACTTTGTGCCCTCATTCATTATTCCATACACTAGTTCACTAATATAGTTCACCTGACAGAGTTAATGAACACTAATGAGTGAATTCAGACACTGATGAACACCTGCTGTAATGATCACAATCACTGAAGGAAAGAGAAACAAGAAACACAAAGAGTGACGTCAGTTACAACATTAAATAAAATCAAGTCAAATAAAACACCTTCAGTCTCAGCAGAGGATCATTAAACAACACAAACAACAGCAGACACACTTATTACTGACCGCTTTGACTTCCATACCATTCTTATTGAGAACCAACAGAAATTTAGGCATTTTGTTTTTTTGTGTGTCACCGTAATGGAGTGAGGAGCTGGTTTAGTTGGGCTCTTCACCCTTGAATTAGTAAAGTCAGCCCCTCCAGCTGCTGTAATACAAAGATTATAAAACACTTTTATTATTGGAAAAAAAAAAAAGCTGGCAAGCCAATAGGTAGATAAATCTATTTGTCTGAAATGTGTTCTGCTGAATGATTTGATAAAGGTCTGGATGATGGGCGTCATGCAATAGTTTTTATGCTTGGTGCAGATATTAATTTATTAATGAGAAGTGGAAACAGGAAAAATACCTAATTCTTTTACAGAGTTAAGAAATAACAGACTAAAACAGTTCAGTTAAGACAAAGTCACACTCAAACCTCATGAATCAGACCTTGTACCTCAACAATGGTAACAATTAAAATGTTTCATGCCGCAATGCATGCTGGGTGTGGCACAGTACAAATATCCCAGCATGCATTGGGGCATGAATTAATGATGTAGTATAATGGTCTTACAGTTTTCTTTATTTGTGTTTGATTCTGCTGTTGTTTATGTTTAGACTTTCAGTAGCCAGTTAGTGATGTTTGTGAGTTAAACTGTTAATTTTGTTAGTTGTCACCGTTGTTGAGGTTCATACGCTGATTCTTGATGTCTCTTTGAGTGCAACTTGCACCACAGAGCAAAGTGTTTTTGTCCAAGATATTCTTAAAAACTTCCAGAATTCAATGCCGCATACAGCCATATATATAACGGTTAACAATAAATTAAACATTGGATAAGAGCAGTAAATTATATTAAATTAGAACAGGCTCTGCCTTATTAAAACCAATATGAACATCAACATATCTTTAGTTTTTTTGGCTTGTTTGCCATATCAAAAGAGCTTTTTAAACAAAGTTCTTAACAATTGCAGCAGCCAAAATAAATGAATGTTAAACTTGTCAGGGCTCAGAGCCCAACTAAAGCAGACTCTGTTCTCCATGATGGTGACGTTAAATGTTAACCTTTATCTCAAGAAGAACTTTAGTAGATGTTATACAAAAATAAATGTTTTAGTATTAAGTGTAGCTGCTGATGCTGTTTGTGGAGTTGTTTAATCATCTGCTGATCATTTTAATGATTTAATCATTTGTTGACCTTCAGGTTATTTCATTATAAAGCTGTGACTGAAGTTTCAGTTTTTTGTTACTTTATGTTCTGTTCTTGTTTTTTCCCTTCAGTATTTCTTCATGTGTTCATCGCTAATCCTCAATTATCATTTAATTAGTCATTTAATTAGTTCATTTACTTCAGCTTTGCTCCATGTTTCTTGAACACTCAGTAGTGTGGACACTTGGAAGTGTTCAATTAAAACTGAGGTATTTGCTCTAGGGTTTAAAGGGTTAAAGGTGTGAGAGGTAAAAACACAGTGTAAAAATGTATTTTAACAGTAATATGATGTTATTTTAAACTACGGAAGTAGACTGTAAAAAAACAGTAGATTGCTGGCAACCACAGCTGCCAGTAGTTTACTGTTAAATCAAGGAAAAAACAGTATTTTACTGTAAAACCTGAAGCAAATTTCTTCTGTGTGTCACCGTTGTGGAGGAGAGTAGAGCCAGTGTTTGAGTCAAAGATGAACAATGAGCTGCTGATGTTATTCTGCATGTTTCTTTACTTAAAGTCAGTGGCTGTTTAGTTGCTGATGCAGTAAGAATCTCTCTGTGTTAATTCCAGCTTAACATGTTTGTGTGCTGCTGTGAAATTTAAGACATTTGGGCTAAAAGGAACTTTTCAAATTAACTAAAATAAGTTATCACTATAAGTATGCTTCTAAGCATATATAGCACATTACTTCATAAACTCATACAGAAGTTGGCCAATTTGAGGCAGTCACTTTCAATAAACAAAATTCATTCACTTGAGTATTGTGTATATCAATGTAGTCCATGTATTTTTACAGCAGCATACTGTAAAATAACAGTACAATGCTGGCAACTGCAGCTGCCAGTAACTTACCGTTTTTTAACGGGACAATTTTTAACAGTGTAATGTTATAGGAGGTATAGGAGTCAAAAAAGGAGACACGTCTTTATAGAACACAAAAAAAAAAAAAAATTACATTAAAAACCAAGGGTAAGAGAAAATCTGAAAAAATTAGAATCTGAAGTGGTGTATTGTGGGATTTCTTTTAGCCTGTCATATCCATAGCAAATACCAGGCGTGTGACTAAACTGGTCACACATTAAGCTATTAAATCACATTAAATGATAACTTACTGTAACCATAATAAAGCCACAAGTTGGCTCAGTATCAGTAGAACTTGATTTGGCTCTGTTGATGATATATGGACGATAAACAAATTAGCCTTCACATTAAGAAGCATGTGTGTTAACATGATGAAACTAGCTGAAAATACCACCAGAGCCACTTTATTTTCCCCCAACTTGGCCTAGAATACTTTATGGGGCCAAAAAGTGATATATTTATAGCACAACACAGACACATTCCCATGAAGGCCACTTGCACAACATGACATCCAAAATTAGCAGAGGCAACATACTGACTTCTCCATCACGGACCAAAACATTCCAATCCTGTAACGGATAGCATGTAAACATTACTTACTTCTGGTAGCCCAACAGGTTATTTATTTTACAACCAGCTCAAATGTGTCACAATATGGGTAAAACTATTAAAAGTGTCATTTAATTTAATGTTATAAATTATCCATTTGTGTTCTTTGCCGACACCCTTCAAACTCCAAGATTTTAGCCATAAACTTTACTGATAATACTGTAATACAATTTAGTATGATCACTATTGTCATGATTACCAGTGATCCAGCCTGACCAGATCCCTGGTAAACACCTAGGACTACAAATCTGCTGATAAATGGACTGCATATTCAGTCATGCACCTCACACACACAACCGGTTCCATATCCTGTTTGATTACATACTCGCAGCTGATACTTATGTACATTGATTATGTGGACAATTTAAACCCCTCTGTTTCACACACGTCACTGAGTATTGTTAAGCTGTTGCTGTCCTTACGTAAGCGTTTATCCCTGTTTCCTATATTTTTAGACAGCAAGACCCGTGGGCAGCGGGGCTGGCAAAGGACACCACTACAACGCTGGGCTTACCTGTGTTCTTCTCTGATGCCCCTCGTTGGTATTTGCCAGGTGTTTCCTGTCACAAGATGGCCGCCTCCAGTCCTCCAGTTCACAGAATGGCTGTCCCCAGTCCTCCAGTTCACAAGATGGCCACCACCAGCCCTCCAGCTCACGCATGGGTAAGCGCCAATCTGCCAATAGCTCACAAGATGGCTTCCTGTTTCGAGTCTGTTCCTGTTATAGTTCCAGTCCAAGTTCCTGAAATGCCATCACCTGAGCCACCAGAATGGCCACCACCACCTGAGTTGCCAGAGCTGCTGCCACCACTAGAGCTGTTACTGCCAGAGCTGCCACCGGCACCTCCAGAGCTGCCAGATTCTCAGTCACTGCCAGATCCTGAGTCACTGCCAGATCCTCAGTCACTGCCAGAGCTGCTAGATCCTCCAGAGCTGCCAGATCCTCAGTCACCGCCAGTGCTACCAGAGCCGCTGCTGCCACTGCCGCTGCCAGAGCCACCGCCGCTGCCAGAGCCACTGCTGCCAGAGCCACTACCGCCGCCTGAGTTTCCTGAATGGCCGCCGCCGCCTGAGTTTCCCGAATGGCCGCCTCTGCCTGAGTTTCGCCCCTCGAATGGCGGGCGCCAGATATCTCTGAATCCCTCGAATGGCGGGCGCCAGATACCTCTGAATCCCCAGAATGGCGGGCGCCAGATATCTCTGAATCCCTCAAATGGCGGGCGCCAGATATCTCTGAATCCCTCGAATGGCGGGCGCCAGATATCTCTGAATCCCTCGAATGGCGGGCGCCAGATATCTCTGAATCCCCCGAATGGCGGGCGCCAGATATCTCTGAATCCCCCGAATGGCGGGCGCCAGATATCTCTGAATCCCTCGAATGGTGGGCGCCAGATATCTCTGAATCCCTCGAATGGCGGGCGCCAGATATCCCTGAATCCCCCGAATGGCGGGCGCCAGATATCTCTGAATCCCTCAAATGGCGGGCGCCAGATATCTCTGAATCCCTCGAATGGCGGGCGCCAGATATGTCTGAATCCCTCGAATGGCCAGAGTTGCCACCTGAGTCCTTTAAATGGCTAGAGCCACTACCTGAGTCCCATGTATGGCCAGAGCCGCCTCCTGAGTCCCACGAATGGCTGGCAGAGCCGTGTGACTTTCCAGAGCCGCCAGAACCGTGTGATTTCCCTGAGCTGTGTGACCTCCCAGAGCTGCTAGAGCCAAAGCCTTCAGACCCACTGGAGTTGACTGAACTGCCAGTGCCTCCTGACCCACTGGAGTTGAATGAACTGCCAGTGCCTCCTGAACCTAAGCCTCCTGACCCTCTGGGGTTTAAAGAACTGCCAGTGCATCCTGAATCAAAGCCTCCGGAACCACTGGGTTTAAATGAACTGCCAGTGCCTTCTGAACCCAAGCCTCCTGACCCACTGGAGTTGAAGGAACTGCCAGTGCCTCCTGAACCTATGCCTCCTGACCCACTGGGGTTGAATGAACTACCAGTACCTCCTGAACCCAAGCCTCCAGATCCACTGGGGTTTAATGAACTGCCAGTGCCTCCCAAACCTAAGCCTCCAGACTCCCTGGGGTTTGAACTTCCAGTGCCTGCTGAACCTGAGCCCCCACATCTACTTCAGTTCCATGCTCCGGGCCATCTGCAGCTCCACGCTCCAGGTTCACCTCCACTGCATGGTCCTGGCCCTCCGCCCCTCCCCCTGTTTTGCCTCCACTCCACCCCCTTCTGGTCTGTATTTTGAGCGTCTGGAAGCCGCTCTTAGAGGGGGGCTCTGTCACGATTACCAGTGATCCAGCCTGACCAGATCGCTGGTAAACACCTAGGACTACAAATCTGCTGATAAATGGACTACATATTCAGTCATGCACCACACACACACACACAACCGGTTCCATATCCTGTTTGATTACACACTCGCAGCTGATATTCATGTACATTGATTATGTGGACTATTTAAACCCCTCTTTTTCACACGCATGTTGCTGAGTATTGTTAAGCTGTTGCTGTCCTTACGTAAGCGTTTATCCCTGTTTCCTGTATTTTTGATCTTGGACTGTTATTCGTGTTTTCACCCTTTGCCTGTTTTTGGATTACGCTTTTTGGATTCCCTACTACACTGTTAATGCTGGTTTTTGATCCCTGCCTTTCCGACCATTCTCATAATAAAGCTGCATTTAAATATGATCATGCCTTGATTTTCTTTAATGATTTAATTAGGACAGTAAGGTCTGACTTTGCTTAGACAAAAGCTTTGTCATTTAACAGAAATAATGTACAGTATAGAAAAAGTCATGGTGCATTGGACAAAGAATTAATATTGTGTATGACTGCCATGAGCTTGGAGGACTGCATCCATACATCTCTGCAATGACTCAAACAACTTCCTAATAAAGTCATCTGGAATGGAAAAGGAATCATTCTTGCAGGACTCCCAGAGTTCATCAAGATTCTTTGGATTCGTCTTCAATGCCTCCTCCTTCATCTTACCCTAGACATGCTCAATGATGTTCATGTCTTGTGACTGGGCTGGCCAATCCTAGAGCACCTTGATCTTCTTTGCTTTCAGGAACTTTGATGTGGAGGCTGAAGTATGAGAAGGAGCACTATCCTGCTGAAGTATTTGCCCTCTCCTGTGGTTTGTCATGTAATGGGCAGCACAAATGTCTTGATACATCAGACTGTTGCCATCCACTCTGCAGATATCTTGCATGCCCCCATACTGAATGTAACCCCATGATTTCTCTTTCACCAAACTTGACTGATTTCTGTGAGAATCTTGGGTCCATGCGGGTTCTAATAGGTATTCTGCAGTATTTGTAATGATTGGGATGCAGTTCAACAGATGATTCCTCTAAAAAATCCTTCCAAATGATCAACTAGAAGTCAAGTTATTATTTGTTGCTCTTACAACTGGGATCAATGACAAGCCAGGCAGTGTACAATATTTGACCCCTATTTTTACTTTTATTTTTTTTTACAAGTTATCTGAAACGCTAGAGACTCGCATTACAAAATGTATCGTCATGTCATCGTCAATAACTGATAAACCAATGATTTTTATTTAAAGTCTGTACTATTTTGTCTAAATAAATAAAACAATTAAAAAATTACAACAATTACTCTAAGAAACTGAAATAGACCGTGCCATTGACCAACTGAAAGCTGGTCTAAAGTCCAGCGCCTATGCAGGTCCAAACACGTACACATTGCTTAATACACACAGGATGTACAGCAATACACAAATATCTTTACATATGAAAAAAAAGGATTAAAATGTTACAAAAATTTTTATTTTCTACATAAATGTAAAAAGCACTACCTCCATGCCTTCTTCAAGTCGAGGTGCTTTTTTCAGTTTATTCGTTACAATTTGCATTTGTATAATGTTATTATTATTATTATTATTATGAGTATTACTTATTGTATGCATATTTATATTTGTTTTAATAAAAACTAGTTTAGATGTTGTCCACCTGTCGTATTTGTTTTATTTTGGCTAGAATAGAAGCAGTTTTTAATTTTTTTAAAAGCCATTTTAAGGACAAAATAATAAGCCCCTTTAAGCAATTTTTTTTCTCGATAGTCTACAGAACAAACCATCGTTATACAATAACTTGCCTAATTACCCTAACCTGCCTAGTTAACCTAATTAACCTTTAAATGTCACTTTAAGCTGTATAGAAGTGTCTTGAAAAATATCTAGTAAAATATTATTTACTGTCATCATGACAAAGATGCAAGAAATCAGCTATTAGAAATCAGCTATCCCAAATGTGTTGAGAAAATCTTCTCTCTGTTAAACAGAAATTGGGAAAAAAAATAAACAGGGGTGCTAATAATTCAGGGGTCTAATAATTCTGACTTCAACTGTATATGCATCACCATATGGGGCATAAGGATAATACGTGTGTTTGGATATAACTAAAGTTTTGTGACTCCACTTCACTATTATTGTTCATTTATTCATTTGTTGTCAATTAGAACTGAATTTAGAAATAGTTTTGAAACAAATCTTTGCGCTTAACAAATAAAATAAAATATGTAGGCTAATGGATGTCTTCAGTGGAGTGAATACAACTCTGTTTCCTTATTCACGAAAGTAAAGGAGTAAAGTAAAGAGTAAAAGTAAAGTAAAGAGAAAGTAAAGAGGCCGAATGGAGGAGGCTCTTTCTTTATTCTCACGCAGAGGGTCTGTTTAACTGTGAAGCGTTCAGTCAAATAGCAAATGCACTATGCTGTGACACAACCGACTCTTAAAGGGAATGGGAGATGAGACTCTGATTGGTTTATTGCACGTTATGCTCAAAACACACCCATAACTCATTAAGAGATTAAGCACAACCCTGTTAGACCATGCGCCGGGGCACAGAGCGTATATTTCCATCCTTAAAATAGCGAAAGTGGATTCGGACACGCCCTTAGTGCTTTCGCGCCATGCGCTTTAGACTTTGCGTCTAAATCGTTAAATAAGAGCCCACAGTCTTTTAAGGCTAAGTGAAAATTAGATAATAGCTGAGGCAATCAAATAAAAATTCAATTTTACTCTAAACTGTAAAAAAAAAAATCATAAATCAGTTTCCTGTGTTTTGTGATTCATGGGTGTTTACATTTGATTTTACTTTACCTTAGTCTCTGCTAATAAAACTTTTGATGTGGAAATGTTTTACAAAGTGACTTTTGTTGTCAGGTTTAGTAGTTTGAAACAATAGATTAATAAGTCACTTTCAAAACTTTCAAAAACAAAGGTGCTTTGAAAAGAGATCAAGGTCCAATAAAACAATCTCAAAGCACAAATTAACTGAGCAAACAGCAGTGAATGACAAAATACTGGAAACATTTTTACAGCGTAAACAAACATCAGCGATACTCATAAAAAAAGAATATCCAAAATATTAAAAATGAAATTGTAATGATATTCAACATGCTTACATCTATACAGTCAGAAATGAGATATATTTCAAATAAGATAACATCAGGGGCTAAAAATGTATTCCACAATGCTAAACTAGGTCCATCTTCCTGTAAGTAATCAATGCCATAATTAATTAGCTGGGTTACATGCTGTATTCTGGGAGTACATTTTATCCTGATCTTGATGTGTCATGGGGAGTGCAATGTACTTGGAAGGGATGTTGTTTTTCTTCTAGAGTTCTGCTGGGAAAAGGAGGAGTTTTCCCCTAAAACAGGCAAAGGCCTGGGTCTTAGTATAGTTGGGAATGAGAAAACCAGGGACAGAGCACAGGCCTCGACATTAACAGACACAACACTGCAGTGTCTAATGGATTTGTGCCGATGCTGTGCATGTGGCTGTTAGCTGTATGTGTCTAGACTCGTGACGCAGATCTGTGATCGGGGAATCAGGAGGAGTGGAAACGTGTCTTCGTGAAGTTCAAGCAAAGGTCGGCCAAGAAGAACCAAAAGTTGTGGGCTTTGTAATCATGTACACAGTTGTGTAGCTGCAGCCTGCGAAAACAACCAGTCTATGATCATAACAATCCACACGCTCATTTAATCCTAATAAAAGGGAGAAATAATAAACGAAAACAGGTTTCCCAGAACAAATGATTTCAGAAATCACACTACGTCAATGGTTCTCAAACCCAGTCCTCATGACGCACCGCTCTGCATATTCTAATTAAAAGGATCTCTACACAGTGTTCATTGCTTCCTTCTCCATTAGTATGGGAAATCTCTACTTCACTTCGGAACATTCATTCACAGATTTGCTCAATGCTAAACTGCCTACAGTGATTTCACATCCAGACAACACTTAATAGAGAAGTGTGATATAACTTCTGTTAATAAATACAATCAAAAGTCACATATTGTGCAGTAAAAAGCCATTTGATGTAACATGTATGCTCTAGGGCTGGGAAAGTTAATGTGTCATTATTAACATATTTATATTTAAATCAGACATTTACATTTATTTTATTAGGTACACCTGTCCAACTGCTCATTAGCGCAAATTTCTAATCAGCCAATGACATGGCAGCAACTCAATGCATTTAGGACATGGTCAAGACGATCTGCTGCAGTTCAAACCGAGCATCAGAATAGGGAAGAAAGGTGATTCAAGTGACTTTAAACGTGGCATGGCTGTTGGTGCCAGAACTGCTGGTCTGAGTATTTCAGAAACGGCTAATCTACCAGGATTTTCATGCACAACCATCTCTAGGGTTTACAGAGAATTGTCCGAAAAAGAGAAAATATCCAGTGAGCGGATGTTCTGTGGGTGCAAATGCCTTGTTGATGTCAGAGGAGAATGGCCAGACTGGCTCGAGCTGATAGAAAGGCAACAGCAACTCAAATAAGCACTCGTTACAACCGAGGTATGCAGAAGAGCATCTCTGAATGCACAACATGTCCAGCATTGGGGGCAGATTGGCTACAGCAGCAGAAGACCACACCGGGTGCCACTCCTGTCAGCTAATAACAGGAAACAGGAAAATTCGCACAGGCTCACCAAAATTGGACAATAGAAGATTAATAAAACGTTGCCTGGTCTAATGAGTCTCGATTTCTGCTGCGACATTCAGATGGTAGGGTCAGAATTTTGTGTCAACCACATGAAGGCATGGATCCATCCTGCCTTGTATCATCGGTTCAGGCTGCTGGTGGTGTAATGGTGTGGGGGATATTTTCTTGGCACACTTTGGGCTCATTAGTACCAATTGAGCATCATGTAAAGTCCACAGCCTACCTGTCCTGAGTATTGTTGCTGACCATGTCCATCCCTTTATGACCACAGTGTACCCATCTTCTGATGGCTACTTTCAGCATGTTAACGCATCATGTCATAAAGCGTGAATCATCTCAGACTGATTTTTTGAACATGACAATGAGTTCACTTTACTCAAATGGCCTCCACAGTCACCAGATCACGATCCGATAGAGCACCTTTGGGATGTGGTGGAACATCTGTGTGAAGGTAATTTACTACTATTAGTTTGTTTGCAATGACTTTGTATGTTACTTACTAGCACAAAACTTAATTCTAAGTTTGGTGTGAACCAACGATTAGTGTTCATTCATATGTCATGTTTAAAACGTGCAGAAAATGTGAGGTGTGCCACTTTCTTCACCAATTTCAACGGATGCCTGTGACATCTTCCGTTGCGAAGCAATCATCAGCCACGCTTTCCAAGGAACTACCACTGACAAGACCTTACTGACGTCTCATACTAAATTTATTTACACTGCAAAAAATGCTTTTCCTACTTAGATTTTTTTTGTCTTGTTTCTAGTCCAAAATATTTAAAATTCCTTATTTCAAGAATTATTTTTTAAGCAAGCAAAACAATGTCTTGTTTTTAGAAATAATATACCAATATTAAGTGAGTTTTTCCTTAAAACAAGTAAAATAATCTGTCAATGGGGTAAGAAAAATAATCTTGTTTTTCCTTTTGACATAAGATTATTTTTCTTACCCCATTGGAAGATTATTTAGCTTTTTTTAAGGAAAAAAACCTCAATAAAACAATATGTTTTGCTTGTCTAAAAAATGCTTCTTTATTTTAGAATTTTTAGATATTTGGACTGGAATCAAGACAAAAAATCTAGGTAAGAAAAGGATTTTTTCCAGTGTACATAGGAAATATCCATTGCAGTGCAGTGTTTGGCTACTCTGCTTTTGGTAATTTAATTAATATTTTATAACTGAAATGAGTAAATATATATAAAAAAATTTAAAAAGTAAAAAAAATAAGTAAAATAATCAAATATATATATAAAATATATATATATATATATATATATATATATATATATATATATATATATATATATATATATATATATATATATATTTTCCATGATCAGGTTAATAGGGAGAGCTATCTGGTCATTAGGCTGGTTATCTGAGAACATTGTGGTGCAAAGACAGGAACTGAGAACCGCTGATGTAATGGTCACTAATGGCCCGTTTCCACTGAGTGGTACAGTACGGTTCGGTACGCTTTTATGGCCGTTTCCACTGTCAAAAGGTACCTAAAAGCAAACCGTACCACTTTTTGGGTGTCCTTTCCAAAGGGTACCTAGCACAACAAAAGGGTACCAAAAGGCAGCGTTAGACGCTCAGCTGAAAGCGTGTACAAGCCAGGAGAATCAAAACAAAAGAAGCGCCATTTTTAAATACAGAGCCAAGACATTACATCGTTATATACATATAATAACGAGCCGTGGTTGACCCAAGCTCAAACAAACTTTGTTGACGTCTCGACTGCCCTGCCAGTGCCAAATAGCTTTGGTGTTAGGTTTAATTTGATTACTTAATCTTTTAGGTTAAGATTTATTAAATATTTGTAACTCTTAATAATAGAATACTGCTGTACAAAACACTCCAGTTCTTTAAAGTGTTATTGCACTTTTATCTGTATACCAGAACTAAATGAAAGTGGGCAACACTCTACATCCCGGCCATTTGTGACAATATGTAGACTATAGATTGTTTTCAATCACATGATTCTGGCGACGTGCGAAATTCACATGGAGGGCAGGAACTAAAACAACTGAATTGGAGATTTAGAGGAAAGTCCATATTTTTGCGATTTACACCCTATTTTAAAGGAGATATACATAGAAAATAACTGCATATGTTGGGCATGATCCTTATATCATGAAGAGGGCCGAAATGCACATATATATGTTAACGTTATGGTTGTTAATTCCACCAAAATGGAATTGAAAAAAATTAATTGCAGTGATTACATGGCAGGGTACGTTATTTATATTCTCCTGGATTTTGTATAAGTGTGGTGGTGTTTGCATCGGATTTTTATATAACACATTAACATATTTATATCCATAGCTAGGCCTGTATATAATCTTTATTAGTGCTGTCAAATGAATTATCGTGTTCAAAAAAAGTTTGTAGACATACTGTAGATCAGGGGTGCTCAACCCTATTCCTGTAGATCGACCTTCCTGCAGTTTTCAGTTGCAGCCAATATCAAACACACCTGCCTGTAATTATCAAGTGCTCCTCAGGTTCAAATTAATTGGTTCAGGTGTGTTTGATCAGGGTTGGAGCTGAAATCTGCAGGATGGTTGATCGCCAGGAACAGGGTTGGTCACCCATGCTGTAGATGTATTGAAAAAATGTTTATTACATGCCACCTTTTCTTGAACGTTTCTTGAACTTTCTCCCGTTTATGAGGATAAACTTTTGGCAGTCCATGAAAGCTTTTCGGCATTTCTTATTTTGGCCAATTTAAACAATCATAAACAACACAAAACAGAAACATTTTGATGTTCTGATAGCGATTCCTATGTAGAAGAATCACTTCCTGCCCTCCAGCTGAATTTCACGCGTCATCAATGACGTCATGTGAAAACAACCTATTAACATGGACAACGACGTCCTAAGTGAAAAGAGCAGTCATCATCTGGACATACTATATCCGCCATGTTGATGTTGTCACATGTCATGTGTTGCTGCTTACCAAAACACCTAAAAAGGGGCATGTGTTCCCTTTAACAGATGTTTCAGCTCAAGAAGGATTGCTTTACGTCAACTGAAAACTTTAATAGTAATGAAAAACCTTCCTCTCTCCTCAATTTCAAATGACAAAGAAGAGCAGAGAGGTTTGCACAACTGTGATGTAACATGAAAGGAGATCCTGGTGGCTGAACACCAGGGGCTGTTTTCAGCACTCAGACAGGTGTTGATAAGTCTGTGTGGTCTTATGAACAAAAGGCCACTGAAAGGCTACTGGGAGGGAGTATCCTGGAAGGACAAGACCATTGTACTTCCCAAATGAGCCTTTTTTTTTGCCCGCTGATCCTTCAATTATGATAGCAGTGCTGCAAGCATATTGGACATGATGCCAGAATTTTATTTAAGGGTGCTATGGCTAGAAGTACTGTGAGAGCTTCCAAGAGTGCCATCTAGAAAAATCAATCAATGTTAGAGGGATGTTTCAGAAAAGAATGACAATTCTTCCATCGGTCACATACTCAACCACATGTCCTTCCAAACCCCAAAAAACACAAAAGAACATATTATTATAGAAACATAAGAGATTTCGGTATTTCCATTGAAAGTCTAGGTAAACGAAAGTCAAATGATCCAAATTCTTTGTAAAAGAAATATATACACTGCAAAAAAATGCTTTTCTTACTTATGTTTTTTGTCTGGTTTCTAGTCCAAATATCTAAAAATTCTAAAATCAAGAAGCATTTTCTAGACAAGCAAAACATATTGTCTTGTTTTCAGAAATAACATATCAATATTAAGTGAGTTTTTCCTTAAAACAAGCAAAATAATCTGTCAATGGGGTAAGCAAAATAGTCTTGTTTTTCCTTTCGACATAAGATTATTTTGCTTACCCCATTGGCAGATTATTTTGCTTGTTTTAAGGAAAAACTTAAAAAAACGCCAATATGTTTTGCTTGTCTAGAAAATGCTTCTTGATTTTAAAATATTTAGATATTTGGACTAGAAACCAGATAAAAAAAATCTAAGTAAGAAAAGCCTTCTAAAAAAATTTGATTTTTTAACCCTTATGTGCTGTTGGGGATGATTTCATTCACCCTTGGGTGATTTTGTGTCTTAATTTGGCCATAACTTTTTCTGTGTTTCAGCTAGCTTTGGTGACAAATCTTATTTTGACACATATTTTGAGAAAATGCTTTGAAAATTTTAAAGAACTCAATGACACACTCTGGGCAAATTTACTACCCTTTTGTTATGTTAGGGATGAAAACATCAACTGAATTAACTGCTGTAAAAATGCATCAGAATAATGCTTTCTTTTACATTTATTTTGCATAAATATGTTAATCAACCTCAGTTATGATTAAAACTACTAAATGTTTTTACAGATTACAGGATTTTAACTCTTTAATTGCCAAATTCATAAATGATGTTACTGATTTGGTGAAAAAAACACACAAAATGACGTATATTCAATATAAAAAGTAATTGTGGACTGGATTTTTTACCTTTTTTCAAAGTCTTGGACATGTGAAACAACATTGCCTTTGATACTTTGTTTTTGATGAATTTTCTTTTTTCTCTCCCTAATTGACTGTTGGTGGCTGTTTTTGCCTGATTGACTTCAATTATAACCTCATTTTTTGATTGCCAAACCATGACACCATATAATCATGCATTTTTGATTGTTGGTGGTTTTCCCTGTTGGAAGGAGGTAAAATTTGTCATTTTTACTGTTGATCATCAGTTGGTACCATTAACCCTTTAGATAGGCCTGTGCTTAAAAAAAAAAAAAAAGCTTAGTTTCTGGATTTATGCAGTATACCAGCAAATTAAAGTGAGTGTATGTGTGTTTGTCAGTGTGTGAGAGTGACCTTTGCGCACTTACATCGATGTGTCTGAGAAAATCAAAATATGCATCTCAGCTCTCAGAACTACATGGAGTAAATAAAAACAAAGACTGTGTATTTATGCACCATCAATATTATAATGAAAGTGAATAGGGCAAAAACACCCAGCAACAGTAAATGAGGGAGAAAAAATGAAAATCTAACAATGCATCAAAGCCAATATTGTTACTAATCGTTAACATGTCCAAGACTGTCATAAAAGGTTAAAAAATTCCAGTGCACAATTACTTTTGATATTGCAAATACGTCATTTTGTGTGTTTTTTTCTTCACCAAATCAGTGACATCATTTATGAATTTGGCAATTAAAGAGTTAAAATCCTGCAATTTTTAAAAAACATTTAGTAGTGTTAATCAGGACTGAGGTTGACTAACAGATTTTTGCAAAAAAAATGTGAAAACAATATTTATCTGATGCATTTTTACAGCAGTTTAATTCAGTGGATGTTTTCATCCCTAACATGACAAAAGGGTAGTAAATTTGAACAGTGCACAAGGGTTACATTTTATTCAAATTTTAAAGGATACACACACACACACACACACACACACACACACACACACACACACACACACACACACACACACACACACACACACACACACAAAAAAAAAAACTATGCTGTTCCAATCCCCAGATCTTCATTTTCATTTTTGGAACACAATATATTTTAGATGAAATCCAAGAGCTCTCTGACCCTTCACAGACAGCAATAATTCCAAACCAAGAGACGTTCAAAGTCCAGAAAAGGAACCAAAACATTGTCAAAACATTCCATGTGACTTCAATGGTTCAATTGTAATCATACAAAGCTCCAAGAACACTTGGGCAGAAAAATAAGTTCACCTTGTACACACTGTTTACTCTAATCTAACAGATCTCCCTGCACACTCTGGGAATAAAACCTACAACAAACTTAATTGTAGTGGAAAAATAATAGTCTGTGATCCCATAACACAGTACGAGTCCCTGCATTCCAGAACAGAAGCCCCATTTCCATGCGCAGGCCAGTCTTTATGGGGAAACTCTGAAAGGTGCTGCATTGCCAACCGAGCAGCAAGGAACACTAAGTAACTCAAATTAAAGAGCTCCGACAAATCACTGCAAGTTACAAGCAAGAACAAGAGATTTACAGTTTGCTAAACATTCTCAAGTTTTTTTGGATAATTTCTGCCCTGTCAAAACGTCTGCTATTGCCTGAAGCTGTTCCCATATTTAGGGATATTTTTATTATGTGACATAACAGTTTCATATCTGACCTGTTGTGCTGTGAACTTTAGAGAATGAATATGCAATCTGACTCAAGAATTGCATGTTATATAACAACTGTGTCTGAAACAAGTGCATTATCTTTGATAGCATCACTAGCATTTCCTTAACTGCCACAAGTTAACATGGTCCTCGTCTTCTGATGTTGATGATGGTGGACACAGAGAAAGTCATTCAGTTCTTAATCAGCAACACAAGACACACTTGACTGTGACTCATCAATAATGAGGCCTGGTCTGAAGTGCATTTCTTTTACCAGCTAACTGCACAGAGAAAACAAACTGTGAGTTACAAATTGTAAATCAGACCTCTTGGAAAGACCAACAGTGACACGGATAGCTGTAATTGTGAGTTGTTTGTTAAGGCCAACTGACAGATTAACAGACACATCGTCTGGTTTTGTCAGATCAGTGTGTCACTCCTGTGGAGCTTGTTTTTGGTGAGTAAACATGCTGAATTGGCACTTGTCAGGAATAACATGCTGGAATCTGTTGATGGACTGCATCTGTTGCCCGTCTCACAGTTTAATATTAATTAGAAAATGTAGAAATTTTCAATCTCATGTTGTTTAAGACAACTGCTGAAACCACAACAGTTAGTGTGCCTGCTTTACAGGACTGCTTACTCTTCCTTATTGCCTGTCCCATTTTCAAAATAATCAACGCTTACTATGTTCCTTTGACAGATGTCAGATGAAATACACATGAATCACATAAACCGACTCACCAAACATGGCACACAATATACAATGTATGGCTGTTTGACAGCTAGAAAACATTAAAAACTGATTTATTGTTGAAATGTTGCAGGTACAGTGCATCCGCAAAGTCTTCATAGCGCTTCACTTTTTCCACATTTTTTATGTTACAGCCTTATTCCAAAATGGATTTAATTAGTTTATTTCCTCAAACTTCTACACACAATACCCCATAATGACAATGTGAAAAAAGATTTTTTTAAATTGTTGCAAATTTATTAAAAATAAAAAACCTGAAAAATCACATGTAATGTGATGTGACACTTTCTAAGAGTTGAAATCTCATAAGATTGTAACTTCAGCATGGAATGAACGCACATAAACTAAGCTAATGAGATGTTTTTATTTTAAATTAATTATAAAGCAAGGACACAGTTTACAGTATTTTTAATTAAATAAGAGCAAAAAAATAAATAAAACGTCTCGACAAAAAACAAACAAACTTATGAGTGGTACTCTAACAAACCCCATAATGGCATTGAACAAATGTTTGTAATTAAGGTTTATTTACTACAAGCAATAAATGAAAAAATTGCAGAACATGCAACATTTAGACAACAAATTATCCCTAAAACAGCCTTTGGTGGACTATAACTGATATATGGGCCACAAGGCACTGTTTATTTGACGTATATACTCCAAATGTCGTAAACAAGTAATACCTGTAAATGTTTTTGATAACAAATGCAACTGCTGTGAGAAAATTATAATAATGCTATTATAGCCAAACTATTTATTTACACGAACGTGAACATTCACACTTAAATAAATATATAAACTGAACAAAAAGATGTGTTTAACGGTTGTGTGTCTCAATCACAGACCTCTTCTGATTTCTTCTCTCAGCAATCATCTCACAAATCTCCCACCGCGATGCTCTGGTTCTGGATATATGGTGCGGAAAGTGAGGTTTATTCGTGGCCCACGGTCATGGTACTCCTTTGCCACCTGGTGCTGTCAAAAAAGAATATTATTAAACATTAATATTGTCAACAAGGCCAACATTCTACAGAACAAACCATCGTTATACAATAACTTGCCTAATTACCCTAACCTGCCTAGTTAATCTAATTAACCTAGTTAAGCCTTTAAATGTCACTTTAAGCTATATAGAAGTGTCTTGAAAAATATCTAGTCAAATATTATTTACTGTCATCATGGCAAAGATAAAATAAATCAGTTATTAGAAATGAGTTATTAAAACTATTATGTTTAGAAATGTGTTAAACAAATCTTCTCTCTGTTAAACAGAAATTGGGGAAAAAAAATAAACAGGTGGCTAATAATTCAGGGGGGCTAATAATACTGACTTCAACTGTATATGGTGAATAACTGAAAATTCCCATTCCCAAAATTCCCTGCATCACACTTCAACGTTTACGCATTTTTGTTGACATTACTGTGATTCTTTATAGTTTTACTTTTATTAGAGTTTTATGTTACATCTAATGTTAATAAATAATGTTTATGGCGTTACTTTAAATTTATGTGTGTTAACATGATGGTGTTTAGTGGTTGTGTGAATGACACTGAGCACCTTCTGTATATTATTATGTTTCTCTGCTTGTGGGAAAGGTTGTTTGTGAGCTTTGGTTCATCATATGACTTTCTCATCCACACATGCTTGTGGTCGTGTTTTTATCTGTATCATACATCATAAAAAAAAAAAAAAAAACTTTCATAGATGTTAGTTAGTACTTCAAACCAGTGGTGTAGTCGGGGCTATACGCACGTATACTCAGTATGCTTACTTTTTGTCATGAGCTGTTTGGGTATTACCACTTCTGAGGATCAATAATTGCGTATACCCTCGGTATACTCACTTGTTTTTCTGATTAAACTTCCCTAATTTATGTGTATTCATGTCCTCTTTAACTGTATACCAAAGGTTTTTTTTTTACTCGCATCTTAATTTGGTGCATTTTTGTTGCAATTGGTGCATTTTTGTTTAACTTGCGCTATTCCCCGCCCCACATCTGTTCAGGGCGAGAGAAATCCTAAAATCGCCCCTGTAAAACAGTATTTCACATGTCTTAATCATGCCTACCGCTACAGGGAACGACACTATATAAAACACTAAAAACGATGAGGCAAAGACTACTCATAAACTGCGTAACAATATGTGATTTAAAAGGGTAACTACTAGTATATAATAGCGACAACAGAAGACAGACTCCTAATAGTTTGGTTTAAAACAAGCATGCACGAATGTGACAATCAAAAATAATGGCTTATTGATGCTTAAAGGAACCTATTAAATGTAAAGTAATAAGCCAGTAAAGGAAGTAAGTTAAAAAGCTGTCTTTCCATGTCAACTAAATTGTTGTAACGATCTTGATTGACTCTTTTTTTTTTTATATTAAAATGATTAAATAAACTACATACTGTATAAATACAGCCAATCTCTGAGTCTGCTGGGGCGAGCACTATTAGCTAAACATAAATCATTAAATAGGATTAGACTATTAGCATCTCCCTTTAAAACAAACAAATTTATTTGAATTTTTTCTTTTTAAATGGAGAGTTTACGCAAAAAATGAAAATTGTCATCATTTACTCAACCTTTACTTGTTCCAAACCGGTTTGTCTTTTTTTCCTTCTGTTGAACACAAAAAAAGATATTTTGAAGAAAGCTGGAAACCTGTAACCAATGACTTACATTGACATAGTATTTGTTTTTCCTTTTGTGGACGTTAATGTTTACAGGCAACTGATGTAAAAAAAAAAAAAAAAAAAAAAAAAAAAAAAAAAAAAATATATATATATATATATATATATATATATATATATATATATATATATATATATATATATATATATAATATATATATATATATATATATATATATATATTTAATATATATATATATACAGAGAGAGAGAGAGAGAGAGAGAGAGAGAGAGAGAGAGAGAGAGAGAGAGAGAGAGAGAGAGAGAGAGATAATGAATCAAAGAAGCATTGACATTCGTCATTTCTTTGCCTACTTTCATTTAAAATTTGGGTCGGGTGTAATAGTACACCACCTTTTTTTTAGGACTACACCACTGCTTCAAACATTGATGTGCGGTATAAAATGTACAAAATACATTAATTTACAGTGAATTTAAAAACTAATAAAAATGGTTCAATTCCGGCAACCATTCATTCATTTTCCTTCGGCTTAGTCCCTTTATTCATCAGGGGTCGCCACAGCGGAATGAACTCCCAACTTATCCAGCATGTGTTTTACAAAGCAAATGCTCTTCCTGCTGCAACCCAGTACTGAGAAACATCCATACACACTCAGGCATACACATACTGTACACTACAGACAATTTAGCTTATTTAATTAACCTATAGCACATCGTCACCTTAGAATTATAAGGTTCTATCTGACATTTTCGTCAAAATTGAGTTATTGACATATTCTTATTAAATGGCAACTTATTTACATTATGGGATTTTTTTTAGAAGTTGTTTACATTTTATTTAAAAAAACAAATGTTAGACACGCACTGTTTGCTATGGAATGCAAAAACTTTGAAGCTCAATATCTCAAAATCCTTCAGAAAGCAGATAGAACCTTATAATTCCAAGGTGACGACATGTCTTTGGACTGTGGGGGAAACCAGAGCACCCGGAAGAAACCCACGCAAACACAGGGAGAACATGCAAACTCCAAACAGGAATGCCAACTGGCCCAGATGGTACTCGAACCAGTGACCTTCTTGCTGTGAGGCAACAGTGCTAACCACTGAGCCACCATGTTGCCCATTCCAGCAACCATAACTGCCCTATTCTTATCATACATTTTATGGATTTTTATGGATGCTTTATTTTCCAAGCTAGCAAATTAGTGGCAGAACTCTCCAGAATTGTTGCTTGATAATAAAGTTTTTGTGCTCTACAAAAGAAAGTCTGTCAATTTACAATTTAATCTTGAATGTTTATGTATATATATATATATATATATATATATATATATATATATATATATATATATATATATATATATATATATATATATATATATACAGAGAGAGAGAGAGAGAGAGAGAGAGAGAGAGAGAGAGAGAGAGAGAGAGAGAGAGAGAGAGAGAGAGAGAGAGAGAGAGAGAGAGAGAGAGAGAGAGAGAGAGAGAGAGAGAGTGCATTATATTAGGGTTCACTTGTCATTCTACAATTTGCTGGAGACACCACAGTAATAAAATAATTACTAATTTACCCTAATTTAAAAGAAGAAATCATGTATAATGCATGTAAATAATGTATTACCAGTGGGTTTGTAGCCTATTTTGTGTTTTGATATCATTGACTGGCCATTGGGTTAGTTTTGTTGCAAAACCTGGCAACCCTGATCTGCTACTCAATAAACATTCATTATTATTATTATTATTATTATTATTATTATTATTATTATTATTATTATTATTATATTATTATTATTATTATTATTATTATTATTATTATTATTATTATTATTATTATTATTATTATTATTATTATTATTATCAACTGTTGGGCTGCTTAGTATCAAGGACACATTAAACTATTCAAAAGACATTTCTAATGTAAACATTTGTAATACATTCAAATACATTAACCTTTATTTTGAAATTTCTTTTAATCAAAGAATTAATAAAGGGCACCTATTTCCCCCCTTTTACACGATGTACTGTAGGAGAAGCCTTTGGGTGCCTCCAGAATGTGTCTGTAAAGTTTCAGCTCAAAATACCCATCATATTATTTATTATAGCCTCCAGAATCTGCCCATTTTGCTGCCTAAATACATTGTAGCTGTTTTTGTAGAATGTAGATTTGAATGCAAATGAGCTGCTTCTCCACAGACAGACTCAAATAAAGCTGAAATACAGCTTATTCCAAGTAAATTTGTGGTGGAGTTTATTCAAGCCTTTCTGAAATGATGAGTCTCACACAAATGCTGTTTGCAGTACACACACATATACGCGTGTTTATTGACACCATGCGGCTGTGGTAATTATAGCGGTTAAAAATTACATAGTAATTTTACTGTCTTATTACAAACATGCTCTGTTTTAAAAACATTTAAACTTATAAAACTTATAAAAATCACAGAGAGTTGTACAAATATTTTAATTACAGTTTATGATTTAAATTTATGTTATTATGAAGACATGGCGTCTGTAAATCAATTCGGTGGGCGAAAAAAAATAAATAAATAAATAAATTAAAAAAAAAAAAAAAAAAAAAAAAAAAAAAAAAAAAAAAAAAAAAAAAATCGCACTCTACGTCACGTTGCTGTGTAAATAGATCCTCGTTAGAGCATTCGCTTCACATGTGGTTTTTCTTTCCAAATCGCCGGTTCGAGGCTCGCTTGGAGGGGCTAGACTAAAACCAAGAAATACTTTAAAATGTAGTTTTTTTATTGTTTGACAGGGAAAGCTGTCCTTAAATAGAACACGCATCAACATACATATATTATATTATTATTAGAATTTAAAAAAAGGCAAAAAAGGGCACTTTCTCTCCAGGAGAAAAAAGGGCAGGGGCTCAAGCACCCAAAGCCCCCACCTCTGCACGTGCCTGCTGTGGACCTCAAAATTACTGAGATTTGGGTTCTATTTTAATGTCAGGAAATATTTAAAAAGAGACTTGTTGGGTTTCTATCACTCCAATATGACTGTGTACACACTATACCTACACACAGTTCTGGCCAAACAGCTTACAAAATTTGATTTTCATCATAGCGGCCCTTTAAAAGTAAAATGTATCACAGTTTCCACAAAACTTTGAAGCAGAGGAAAACAATGTTTTCAACATTGATAATTATGAGAACATATAATTATTGATGATTGTGTACCAATAATAACTGATCATAATAGAGCAGCAAATAAGAATGACTTCTGAAGGATCATGTGACACTGAAGACAGAGAGTAATGATGCTGAAAATTCTGAAATTAATATAATTTCAAATGAATATTCAACAAAAACAATTATTTTAAATTCTAATAATATTTAACAATTTCACACTGTATTTTTGACCAAACAAATGCAGCTTTGGTGAGCAGGTTAAATGGTCTTCTTTTAAAAACATCTAAAAATCCTACTTGATCCCAAAATTTTGACTGCCAGTGTGCACTTTGCAAGATGCATGAATTGTATTAAATAATTCAAACATACAAGTACACATTATGTCATGTGTATTTGGATGGAAAGATTATGAAGAATTTAGCTTGACTAAGCAAAAGCAGTGTGTTTACGTGCGCCACTATGTTGAATTGGTGTCCAGTTATATTTTGATCCAAAAGACAGTTATGTAACAGCTTTCAAAGCCTTTAAATATTTGAAAGTCAACTGCGAACATCCATACATGTGGGTTTGGTTTAGTTTAGTTTTAGCTTTATTTTGACAGGTCAATGTGAGTTACGGGAACCTAATAAGATCGGCTGAAAGCTTTTGGCACAATCCGCGAGTGACCTTTCTTAAACAGTTTGCAGATGTCACCATAAAATGTTCTTGACCTTTATTCATTCTTTGTGCCTCACCAAAGGTCTGCGGTTCGTCTTTTAGTCGGAATCCAAAAACAACTCATAAACAGGACAAAAATAACTTCTAGCTTGTTTTTTTCAGACATTATAATGCATAAGAACAAAGCTATATGTATTTTTAAAATCAATTAATCTATGATTTACTGAATTTGAATTTGATTTAGTTGAACAGTGCTAGTTTTGTTTTTTGATTTGACAAAAAAGTTGTTTACGCCTCTTGATTTGATGACTGACTTCTTTTAAAACTCAAAGGAATCTCTACAAAAAAAAAACTTCTTAAAAGAAATGACAACAAATATTAAATAAAATTAGAAAATATTAGATTTCTGACAAAAAAAAAAAAAAAAGCAAAACGATCTGTTTAAACAAAACTACAAGTACAACTGTTTTTAATGTAATGATGATTATTGAAGTTATTTTTTATGGAATTATCTTAATGATACTACAAAAAACACACAAAAATCCCAAAACTGTACAATAAAATTCACCAAAAAATGTAGAATAACCCAAGAGACATTATTAAATTACATAAAATTACAAAAAACAAGCTATAACAGTTAAATAAAACTACAACCTGGAAAATTCCAGTCAAATAAAATGACAGAAATTGCACAATAACCTGTTTAAACAAAACTAAACGTACAAAAATGATAAATGTAAACATATTGAAATAATTTAAGGAAATACAAAACTTTAATTTCAATGATACTGCAAAAAAATTGCCAAAAAAAGTAAATAAACTAGTAAATGAAACTTCAAAAGTTCAGATTTTTTTAAAACAAGAGATAATATTTTCTGTGAAATGTGAAATGAAACATGGTAAATGTTATTAAAACATGGTAACCTTTGATTTGGCCCGCCATCCCATCTAAGAAGAGAGAAAGAATGATGGTGAGGGTTTCGAGATTCAATTCAAATTTAATGTAACCTTTTGTTTACTTGTTTTATTATTAAAATCTCATATAAATTAAATGTTTCAATTAAATGGTGTAAATCAATCAGATTTTGTTTAAATGTACATACCGTCACCTGAAAATGCAAAGACGCTGGTGAGCAAATTAAGTCAAAGGCAGATTCTGCTTTACTGTTGTGTTCAGCGTTCAACTCCGCCGTGTTATAAATGTGATTGTTTATGTTTTTTATTGCAATAAGGTGTCATTTAAAAAGTTATACTGCATTAGTTATTACGATTTACAGTATTTTTTCTATTTATTTTAAAATATTAGGAAATAAATTAGAAAATTACCTATGGCAACTTTAATGTAATATAATTTGGTATATTTATCTTTGGCCCAGGGCTCGCAATGATATTTGGTTTTTGGCCCTTTATACAAAAAAGTTTGGGCACCTGATGTAGACAAATGTAAAAAAAAAAAAAAAACAAAAGTAAAAAAATAAAACTCCTGTTTTAAATTTAACAACAAAAATGTTAATAAACTGTAAAAAATTGTACACATGCAATGATATATGTAATGATTTTTTCTATTAATAAAATTAATTAAAGAAAGAAAGAAAGAAAGAAAGAAAGAAAGCTACAAAAATGTGCAAAACATAATGAAACAGCTTAATCAAATGTTTTTTTTTAAATGAAACTACAAAAACATTACATGCAACTGTAAATATATTAAATTTAGTGAATAATGTTTATGATTTGTCATTACTATTTGCAACTAATAAAAGTTTAACTAAGAGGTATTCTTGCGATAAAAAGAGTGACTAATGATCAGATTTAAATGAAAAACATTGCTATTAAAGAGCATTTTTTCAGTCAAATAAGTATGAGTTTTTACTCTGAAATGTTTTTTTGCATTTTCCTCAGTGTTTGTATGGTGTGCAAATTCTTTCTTGGAAACACTGTCTGCTTCTTTATGCTGTTAAGAAACAAGCTCACGTTCCCCCTTCACACTATTACACATCTGCAGAAAACAGCGTCTGTACTTAACAGTCTCTCAAAGGCAGTGTGACTGTTCCTGATCATTCTAACCATGTGTGACCCCTTTTCCAAAATGTGCTGTTGCCAAAACAAAGAAACAGTCTCTCCTCTACCCTCTGATCCGATATGAATTTCATCCTTTCTTCACAGTCTGTCTTTTCATCAGGATTCATAATACTGTTATTAACTTCTCTTATTAGACTAAACAAGTGTTCCTGCCAGTTCTTAGAGTCCCATTAAACTGTGAAGGTACACTCAGTCACAGATCTTCTGAATTAGTTTAAATGACTTCCAGAACGATTTGATTTACTGATCAAGACAGTGGCATCTTCAAAAAATATAAGAACAATATTTAATATGTTTTGCATAATTAATATTCTTTCTAATTATCAACAACTACACTATAAAAGATGTCCGTAAAGTAAAAGTTTTCCGAATTTGGTAATCATGTTTTTATTTTTTATTATATATGCTTTTGTATCGCATTATGAGACCTTGATCTTTCTTCTAGCAACTTTTAACCTTAAAAAGCTTGAGAAAGTGACTTTTATGAACATTTTTAATAGTTTGAAGTAATATATTCTCTGGTTTGGTGTTGTATTTTATGCTGCAAAAACCTAGCAATAAACTGCAGCACATTTTCTGTTTACAGACTTGTTTCTTTATATATTAGTTTTATACATTCAATTATTTCAAACTAGAAAAGTCAATAAAAAGTCACTTTGTTAAACTGTAGAGTTGAATTTTCAACATCAAAAGTCGACAGAGCAGAGATCAAGGTCCCGTTATGAAATTTACAACCGTAAATAAACAGAAAACACAAAATACGGAAACTGTTAATTGACATATTAATACAGTGTAACCTGAAGAGACGGGATGATTGTTAAAAAAATAAAGACATTTTAAAATGTTTATATGCTTTTCTGTTATCTTGCAAAAGTGTGTTTTCCAAAGCAATGCTATCTTTTTGTGAAAGAATCTATGCATTTTCTTGCAGTGTTTGCGTTCTCTACAAAATTTCTACATGTATTCTTTTGCTAAATATTTGCCTTTCCCTCAAAAAGGTTGCTTTTTTTGCATTCTCCTCAGAAACTTCACATTATTTTGCTAAATATTAGCATTTGCTTCAAAATGTTGCGTTCTTTTTCAAAATATTTGCGTTCCTCTCATAAATTAAACTTTGCTGCAAATATTTCCCTCAGATACATTGAATTATTTTGGTAAATATTTGTATTCTGCTCAGAAACATTGGATTCTTTTTTTAAATATTTTCGCTCTCCACAGAAACTTTGCACTCTTTTGCAAAATATTTGTGTTTCCCTCAAAAACGTTGCATTCTCTTTCAAAATATTTGCATTCCCCTCATAAACAAAACATTGCAATCTTTTGCAAAATATTTGTTTTACTCAGAAACTTTACATTTTTTTGGCTAAATATTTGTATTCTCCTCATAACTTTGCACTCTTTCGCAAAATATTTGCGTTCACCTCAGAAATGTTGCATTTTTTGCTAAATATTTTACTTTCCCTCAAAAAAGTTTAGTTTTTTTTGCAAAATATGTGTTTCCCTCATAAACTTTGTACTCTTTTGCAAAATATTTGTGTTCCACTCAGAAACCCCTGCGTTCTCCAACTCAAACAGTTAAGGTTGCTGTTTGTTCAAACTACTTATATAAAATAAGCTGAAACAACACAATAATTGAGTTTTTTTTATAACAACTTAATGGTTTTATGTTTAATGCACTTAAATTTGTAATAACAAATAAGTTAACTTAATTCCTTCATGTTGTCCCAACACAAATCGATTGAGTGGAACAAGGCATAGGACAATAACCAGTTTCAAGGTTTACAGCGGTTTGGAAAACTCAAGGTTTTAAAACCGCTAAAAAAATTTTTTTATACTGTTCCTAAGGTATGTGTAAGAATTTTTTTATGTTTTTTTATGTTTTGTAAAGAAATCTGTGTTTTTGAAACTAATGGAGAGCAGAAGTGAATTATTCATTTGAATTATTTAGCCTGACATGTTTACTGTTCCAAAATATATAAAAGTTTCCTAAAATAAAATATATTAAGTTCAATGAGGAAAAACAGTTGCTGTTTTTTTACCCGGATATTTAAAAAGAACCTATTTTAGAGCAGTAATCACAATACCATGACACTGTGAAACTGTGATATATTTTTCCTAGGTTATCATACCGTTAGGAACTTATACCGGCCTATGCCTATACTGTAAGTGGAACCCAGCAATCGTTACAGTGAAGTAAATGTTTGTGTTTTCACTTATTATACATGCAATTTTTCCACAAATTATTTGCCTTGCTCTGGGAAGCTCTGCATTCTCACTAAATCTTTGGGTTCCACTCAGAAACTTTGCATTCTTTCGCGAAACGTTTTTGTGAAAAAATATTTTGGGTTTACAATTATATATTTTGGGTAATACATTTGTGAAATTGTCTAAAGAAATTGTGTTTTTCATGAGACACTTTGCTTTCAATGAAACATTTTTGCGAAAGAATGCAAAAGCATGAACATTAAAACACTGAAAGATAATTATTTCCTCCAGTTAAAAATCTATTTAAATCTGTACAAAATCGTCATGACTGCAGATATTTTCTTCATAGCAGCCGAAAGTAAAGTACCTGCCAGTCCGCTTGTGTGCAGCCCTCCATCAGCAGTAGTGTGCCGTGGGCCAGCGGGACGCGTATGCGCTCCACATAGGTGAAATCTCCTTTATCTTCCTGGAACACAAACACAGCATCTACATTAACGTTCTACAAACATCCATTCTTCAAACAAGCTTGAGCAGACAAAACATTTAGCCACCTGTTGGAAACCAGGTCAAAGTATTTTTTTAACAAATATTGTTCCATTCAAACCAAAAAGGAAACATGTAATGGAAACATAACCAGATGTCAAAAGCAAAAACACTCTGATTTATTTTAGTACGGGCTAAAAAGTAGGATAAGCTAGATAAATGATAACATTTCTGATAAAGCTTATTAATATCTACATTTTAAAACCATGTATAATTAATTGTTATGTTAAAATTCTTGCTTGTAATTATAAGTCAGTATTTATTTTCACAGTATGGCCAACAAATTAAAAAACCTATTATTGAAATTATAAACAAATGAAAAATAAAATACTAAAATAAATTCATTTTAAATGGTAGTTAATTTATGAATTTAGGCATAACTACATCAACATAGTAGAGAAGTAAGATTTTCTTAACATTCCATTTAACAGTGTTATTAAATTAATAGTTTTTTATATTATTAACTTTAATATCAGCCTATAACCAATATGGTACTGTAGCCATATTGCTGTGATGCATAATTTAAGAAAATCCAATAGTATCTTGATGCAGCCTTGATGATGCAAGCTGAGATTGCATCTCTCAGTGATGCAGGGCCCTATCGCAAGACGTGTTTGGTGCGATTTGTTGCTATTTTCAGACCAGCGCAAACCTCCTGTTTTGCCACACGTTGTTTAAATAGCAAATCAATTTGCACCACTTTGTGAACTCATGGGTGTGCTGATCTAGAATGAAGGTGTGTTAAGGAGTATTGTTGGCGCATTGCTATTTTGAAGAACTAAAATAGACTGCGCAATTGACCATCTGAAAGCAGGCCTTAAGTCCAGCGCAGAGCATGTTAGTTGTGCGCCTGAAACGCTTACACATTGCTTAATACACACAGGATGTACAGCAATATGCAAATATCTTTACAAATGAAAAAAATTAAATGATTAAAATGTTACAAAAAGTATTATTTTCAATAAAAAAAAAAACACTGCCTGCATGCCTTCTTCATCTCGGGTGGCTTTTTTCAGTTTATTTGTGAATTTGCTTTTGTATAATGTTATTATTATTAGTATTATTTATTATATGCATATTTATATTTGTTTTAATAAAAACAAGCTTAGATTTGTCCACCTGTCGGGTTTTGGACCATATGGGGCATAGAACATGTGTATAACACAGTTATTTGACCACACTTCACTATTATTGTTCCTTTATTCGTTTGCTGGAAATTAGAACTGAATTTAGAAATAGTTTTGAAACAAATCTTTGCGCTTAAACTAAATTGAATATGTAGGCTAATGGATGTCTTCTGTGGAGCGTGTACAACACTGTTTCCATAGCCACGAAAGTAAAGGAGTAAAGTAAAGAATAAAAGTAAAGTAAAGAGAAAGTAAAGAGGCTGAATAGAGAAGGCTCATTCTTTATCCTCGCGCTGCAGATGGTCTGTCAAACTGTTTTTGACATGCCGCGACGCAACTGACACTTAAAGGGAATGGGAGATGAGACACTGATTGGTTTAATGCACGTTATTCTCAAAACAAACCCATAACTCATTAAGAGAATAAGCACAACCCTATTAAACCATGTGATCTAGCGCGAACCGTATTTTTCCATCCTTAAAATAGAAAATGTGGATTCGGACAAGCTCTTAATGCTTTCCCACCACGCGCTTTAGACTTTGTGCCTAGAATGTTAAAATAAAGCCTGCAATGTCAGACACAATGCGCTTAATGAACTGCCAACTTATCCAGCATATGTTTTATGCAGTGGATGCCCTTCCAGCCGCAACTCAACACCGGGAAACACCCATACACTCTTGCATTCACACTCATACACTACGGCCAATTTAGCTCATTCAATTCACCTGTACCGCATGTCTTTGGACTATGGGGGAAAACTCCACACAGAATTGCCGACTGACCCAGCCGAGGATCAGCGACCTTCTTGCTGTAAGGCTATCGTGTTACCCACTGCGCCACCATGACGCCCCATGTTAAATATTTATATTTTTAAATATTTTATGACATACTTCAAAAAATAAAGATGATTTAGTATTCAAAATGTTTTATTTTGATAATTTTTTAAAATAAATTGGTCTTACATTTAATATTTTCAGATTTTTTATAGTATATGTATTGTTTCCGGTACTTTTACCATAAACCAACATATCAACTATTTAGTAGAAAATGATATTTTAGCATTTATGGGATGTGTTAATAAAATGCATTGAGTGTGTTAACTAGTGACATTAGGAGTTAAATTTAGTCTTTTAAACAATAACAATAATAACTATAATTATTATTATTGTTGTTATTATTATTAGAAAAAGAAGAAGAGCACTTGGACAATTATAATAGTAAAATTATTATATTTTTTAACATTTATGGCCATGTTGATGTCTTCATCATTTAACCACTTTATTTTTTATTTCGCAAGCCCTTAAAACTTTCTTCCTCACAACTATTGTGAGCCATATTGCCATTTCGCTTGTAAAACACTACAATACATATTATGAAACCCCTAACATGAATTGTGGCAGGAGGTTAAGAAAAAGGACATACAGGAAGCGGCTGCTTTCGAAGGCTGAACACTCTAGTATCTCCCAGACTCAGAGAGGCGATGATGGGCTCGGGTCCTAAAGACGGCTCACTGTCACTGTGCCAACCAATGCTGTCTTTACCATCCCGATACAGATTACACAGCAATGAGTTAAACTTGTGAGCACTTTTCTGCTCAACAGCCAAACGTAGGGTAGTGAGAACGGGATGCCACTGTAAAAAGACAATATAAAAAAGAAACGAATCAGAAAGAGCTTTAGTGCCAGGTATGTTCCCACGTATGAGGAATTTGTTTTCTACAGTGCAACAGAATGAAAGAGACAGGACAAAAAACAGATAATAAATATTTTTTAAAAATAGAAGTAAGTAGTGAATGCAAATATACAAATTGACAAGTGTATGTATAGGTATATTACTATATAGAACGTTATATGAGCAGCTGTTATGTGCAAATTGGCATGTAAAGTATGTTATTAAATAAATAAGTGTATATGTGTATAAAAAGTAGTGATGTTTGTTTCACAATTACTATCGTAAGGTGTCCATGAGATGGAATTCCTGAGGGAAGAAACTGTTTCTGTGTCGGGCTGTTCTGGTGCACAGTGCACCAATTTTTATTATAACACCACAAAATATAAACATAGCAGAATGAACTGGTGAAATGCTTGAATACTTATACAGCAGCATTTAACAGTGTTATTAAATTGTTAGCGTTTTTATATTATGAACTTTAATAAAAATGTTAATAAAATAAATATAATCTGACATTAAAGAATTTTTTTTAAATCTCCAATATTAACCAATACCACAACTGTATTGCTGCGCTAAACAATTAATGTTTAATACAAAATATTTAATAAAATCTGCAAATTTTTAATCTCAAGTAAAAATGGCAATGGTAATTTAACTGTGATTTAGGCCTGAACATTTTGCTAAAATCATGTGATTTTTATATAAATATGTGAATATTCAGAATTGGAAGCCACTTTTTTTTATTTCACTCAAAATCAGAAATATAAAAAGAGACAGCAGTTTTTGCTAACATAAAAAGAGAACATAAATAAATGTAGCATTATGAAAAGACACAATACCTGAGCGTTTGCTTCCATAGTAGATCGTGAATATGTATATGGCAGCTCTCCATACCAACAGGTCAGCCTAGGCTCCTCATATGCATCCCCTGAAATGCAAAAGAATAACAGTCAATAACAGTTAAGGTTTAAAAGAAAATAAATTGATGAGTGCAGATTCAAAACAATCTAAATATGACTCCCTTTTGTTTTTAAATGAGCATTTCTTATATGTTCATGTTCAATAATTTTAAAAAGGTAATAATCAAGCAAAGGGTGCTTTTGTGTGGGTACTCCTCATAGTGTTTTTTTTTTTTAAATATTAGCCCATGTTAATAAATGCTTTTTAATTTTTTCACTTTTCGTGTGCTTTGGACTTGAAATAATAAGGCTATTAGTTACTGAACAAAATGTCTTTTTATTCCACAGAAATGTGACTTTAGCCATTGTTATTTTACAAATTAGATTTTCTTTTTGCATCAAAGTCAGCTAAAAAAAAAATTTCTGTTAATTATGATAAAATGTGAAATTGAAATCGAATTAAAATTTTAAACTTCTAAAAATTAAGTGAAAAATTAAAAATGAATATTCATTTTAATTCTACTTTAATTCACCGTTAATTTTATTAAAATTGAATTTTTGTGCAAAATATATATTTTTTTTTAAATGTTGCTTTGACCAGTTTAATTTATTTTTAAAAATTAGATTTTCTTTTGCGTCAAAACCAGCTGAATACACATCTGTTTTTTTTCTACAAACAAAACTCTAAATCCACCTCTTTGGACAAGGAATAGTAAATAGTTGCAGAACAATCTTTTAAGCAATTCAATTTCATCATGATTAAAAATAGGGGTGGAGGAAAATATATTGATACAGGATAATATCGCGATATTCTTTGTGGCAATACTGGATCGATACATGGATGCCAGTATCGATATTTTATTATACTATTTATGTAGGAAAGACAGCATTAGCGTGGTTTTCATCATAATGTGAAGCGAATCTTTTCAAAGTTTCCCTCATGTTGTAAAAGCAGCTGACTGTAGTATTGGTAGCCTTGTAACAAAAAGTAAACAAAGTAAAAATAATAATGGAGACAGCTGATTAGTCACATGGATGTAATGTTCACTGCCATCTCCCCTTATTCGCATCAACACTTTTTTGTCCAAAACTACCTCAAACAAGCGTAAAATAATATTTTTTTAAGGGATTCCCCAATTTAAGAGATTGTTGTAGTGTCTCCATCACTTGTTTCTCATGTGAAACTTCAAAAGGCACATTAACACAGGATGATGGAAACCCAGCTATTGGGAACTGAAGAATCACATATGCTCAGTGCTGGTGCATATTTATGGAATACATTTATTTTCTCCAACAGTTTGGTTGCAGATGAAAATTCTGTCATCATTTACTCAGACTTGTTTTAAACCAATATGAGTTGATTAGATCTTTTCACTATGCCTTTAAAAATGCAACAAATCTTAATCTGAAACTAAATCAACCTCTATAGAATTATGTGATCTTCATATTTACTAAGGATTCACAACATTGTGATCTAATTTTTGACGGAGGTTCCATTTAGTGGCTTTTGAATCTGAACTCTGGAATTTAGAAATATTCATTTAATATTTAGCAACAAAAAAGTTTCCTCAAGAGGCCGTGTTAATCCTCAGCATGCCAAATAAGGCCCGAAAAGTTGAACATATTTGTCAAAATGAATCTCGAACAGTCAGATTCAAACCTGAACTGCTCCTGGGCCAAAGCAAATGTTTAAACATTTGGTATATTTGGGACATTTTCAAATGCTGTCAGTTCTGGAGAAGGTAAACAGACCAGAGAAGTGGAGGCAGTGGCATTCCTGCCAATTTACTGATGAAACAAGACTGGAAACAGTGAGTCATTGTGGGAAGACCACTTTGTGAAAATGAGTAAAACAAACACGAAACGTCATCATGCATGTTAAAAATCATGATTATTTTCATACTCCTGTTATGGTATTCAGTCAGATTCAACCTGTTCTTCATATTTCCAAAAAGGCTCAAAATATGTCCATATACTTATATAAATTAATACTTATATAGATTCTTTTCTCCGAGCATACTGTGTTTGTAAAACCCACTCATTTATATGAAGCACACTCAGAATTCCACAATGTTTTCAAAGAAGAATGCGGTGCTTATACGGTGTCTGGTGCATATGGAGAGGTAAAGAACGTGTCACCTACAGTTGGTTAAGTCCACTCAATTGCATAAAACACTAAAGGGCCAATCATACAGAACGCACTTCTTGCATTGAGGTGCGTATCTTTTGAATAGTTTACTAATGGCTGTAAGCGTTTTGCGTGCTGCTTAGGCGCACTGCTGCGCCTCGCGTTTTTGCCGTTGAATCTGAACTCTTCAATTGCCTAATTTATTAATATTCATTTAATATTCAATTGAAAAAAAAAGTCAACTTTGAGCAGAAAAAGCGCAGTACATCAGTCGGGTCTTTTCATTCTCCAATCAATCAGAAGCAGAGGCAGGGTTTCTGTTGAGGTGACTGCAGTGTTTGTGCTGTGAAGAAGACTATGTAGAGACTTTAAAAGATGGAGGAGAGAGTAGTTGTCGCTGTTTTAAGTTATCCAGAATTGTATGAATATCACAATATTATTTAATATTACAACTATAACTATATCAACAGTGTGGAAATATAAATTTATATAATCTAGTTTCAAATGAACAATAATCTACATATAACTGAAAAGTTATATACTTTGGTTTTTAATTTGATCATTTCATGAACAGCCCAGACATGCAGGACATTTAACCTTTGTCTTTCTGACTACTGGCTGGGCCACAGTGATGCAAATGCTATAGGCAGACTTTTAAGGACTCTGCCTTTGTCTTCGGGTGATACTTGCAGGCCAAAGAACCCCCCTTTGTTGATTAACTTGTATGGCAGGTTTTTAACACCTACAGTTGCAATCAGAATTATTCAACCCCCTGATTTATTAGCCCCCCTGTTTATTTTTTTACCCAATTTCTGTTTAATGGAGAGAATTTTTTTTTAACACATTTCTAAACATAATAGTTTTAATAACTCATCTCTAATAACTGATTTATTTTATCTTTGCCATGATGACAGTAAATAATATTTTACTAGATATTTTTCAAGACACTTCTATACAGCTTAAAGTGACATTTAAAGGCTTAACTAGGTTAATTAGGTTAATTAGGCAGGTTAGGGTAATTAGGCAGTTATTGTATAATGATGGTTTGTTCTGTAGACTATTGAAAATATATATAGCTTAAAGGGGCTAATAATTTTTACCTTAAAATGGGTTTAAAAAAATTAAAAACTGCTTTTATTCTAGCCGAAATAAAACAAATAAGACTTTCTCCAGAAGAAAAAATATTGTCAGACATTTTGTGAAAATGTCCTTGTTCTGTTAAACATCATTTGGGAAATATTTAAAAAAGAAAAAAAAAATTCAAAGGGTACAATAATTCTGATTGCAACTGTATATGCCGGTTATCATGCTGACTTCAATGCTAATTTTGCATGGTTTGTTTAGCCATCTCCCCTCCTCCTAAGTAGACACTATAGACAGGACATCTTTGTCTCAATTCAGACTTGTGATAAAACTCGCAAACTGCAGACCTCCAATAGGCTCCTGCAGACACATGGACTTCTTGACGACGCTGTATGACTGCAGATTAACCAACACGTCTCAATAAAGGAATTCTGCTTGTTTCAAGTCTCCTGGACTGGGTTCTCTCTATCCATCATTTATTTTTTACAACAACAGCAACACTTGCGGACAGGTCGCAGCTGATTCAGTCGCTGCCTAGTGACATAAAAAAAGTGACTTGCATTTTTGGACCATAAAAGCATGTTCGGTGTGATCGGATCAGATTGTTAAATATATTCATAAAGTGTTGATTAGAAAGGCTAGTCAATTTAATTAAAAGCTTGACCCCAAAATGAAGAGTTTCATTGAAATTACTTTTTAACATTATTTTTCTGAAATCTGAAAGATTTTGCCCCACTATACTGTATAAATCTATTCACCCAAAATTCTGAGATTTCAAAATATTAATAATTAAACTTATTTAAGACTTCTGATGATTTCCACTTTAAGTCCCATATAAACATTAATCAGTGAATGACACTTTTTATTAAAAGTGATATTATTAAGATGCTTTAAGTTGATCAAAGAAAATGAAAAAAAAAAAAAACATTTATAACGTCACATAACATGTCTATTCCAGATAGATGCTGTTTATCTGAACTGATATCTGAATATTATAACTTTATATAATAAAAAAAAACTAAATTTGAGCATCAAATCAGAGAATATTAGGATGATTTCTGAAGGATCATGATGCTAAAAAACTAACTTTGAAAATCACAGGAATAAATGATATTTTAAAATATTCAAATAGAAAACAATTTTTAAATTGTAAAAATATGTAAAAATATTACTCATCTTAGGCTTGGTGAGCAAAAAAGACTTCTTTAAAAAAACATTAAAATCTAGCTATTTTAAAATGTTTGGCTGGTTGTGTAAGTGTGTGTTTGTATTGGTTTATGTGGTTTACGAGGACACACATTTGTATAATGACATGGATATGACCTAGTTATCACATTGTTGAGGTGTTTTATGAGTATGTACCCTGTGTTTTCATAATTCAATACAGGGTACACGTTAAATACAAGTGGGGTTGGGGTAATGCAATTTAAGTACAGTACAGTACTTTAACATGCTTACCCATCATCCTATAGTTAGTCTTTTGTGACCAGGGCAGTTCAGTGAGTAATTTGCTAAACATCCAGTCAGCCTCCTCCTGCAGCAGAAACCCTGGTATAAGTCGCAGCCTGGACAGAAACACAGTAAACAGTATTACTTAAATGGTATAAAAATCTCTTATACTTCAGACACTAGAACGTATTCATTAGTGACTGGTAACAATATTGGTATTAACACATTTCAGAGTTTTGCAATTGATTTGAGGATCTGTCATTGAGAAGTCAACTAATAAGATTTCAATATGTATTTGAATTGTGACCAGTATTTCTTCATTTGTTCATTCATTTTCCTTCAGCTTTGTCCCTTATTTACATTAAAATTATAGGTGGACATAGATTATTTTTTTTTAATCTGGATTAATCTCACTGTAATCTTAAAATGAATCTAGATTAAAATGGCTCATTCAAATTCTGCAGAAGGCATTTAGAATATGTGTACTACCCAAATAATTAGAAAAAGTAAGTCTTTGAGAACGGGTTTCTCAAGCCAGGAGGCGCATTAGACCAGGAGCTCATCTCCTGTTTCCAAAATGAATCACAAACTTCTTAAGAAACTCTTCTACTATGATAATTGGTGATGAAATTAAATTATGTTCAATAAGATGTACTTGTGTTTATTAACTGTTTATTTGGGTAAACATGAATTTTGAACTGTTGGCCTACATAAGCTCGATTACCTTAATCCGACTAAAGTCATAACTGAACTAAAGAGAAATGGAATTAAGACGTGGAGTATGCATATATTAGTGGCATTATTGAAGTAAACACCGCAATCAAACTATTACAGTCATGTAGGACTTTTC
The DNA here is from genome assembly GCA_903798195.1 of Danio kyathit. Taxonomy (NCBI): domain Eukaryota; kingdom Metazoa; phylum Chordata; class Actinopteri; order Cypriniformes; family Danionidae; genus Danio; species Danio kyathit. The sequence continues at coordinate 26,157,351 of LR812543.1, forward strand.
GCCATATTTTCCGACAATATCCAGATACGCGGCTGTCAGTAAAGGACCGCGCACACACACACACACACACACACACACACACACACACACACACACACACACACACACACACACACACACACACACACACACACACACACACACACACACACACACACACATTGTGAAATGCGGAAGTATTTTCTTTCCATTCGGCGTGCATTATTAAATTCTTTAACACTTTCACCAGTCCTTAAATTCCTGAAACTGCCGAACTGCAGTTAGTCACCCAAAATTACAGGAAACTCTTACATGAAAGCACTTCACATAAACACCTTAATTATATTATTGTCTATTAAAGCAAATAGCTAGATTACCGATGTCCATGTAAACGTAGTCAGTAGTGTCTTCGAAGTAAGTGAAGATCCAGAAGGGCATCCTGCTGAGTTGATTCAGAAGGGCACTTTTTTGTCAGACGACTCACTGTTCAGGTATACATCAGTGTTAAAATATCAAGGTGAAAGTCATCATAGCTTGCGTAGAATAGACCCAGCTCCCAACCCAACTTTGAGAATAGACTAACGGCAATATTTTTTTTTATCGTGCGATAAGAGTCTCGCGTTAACGCAGCACGTAAATGAGTTTTCTTCGCAGGGTGGAAGGGCGCACCCTTATAGACAGGGTGAGGAGCTCTGTCACCCGGGAGGAGCTCGGAGTAGAGCCGCTGCTCCTCCACATTGAGAGAAGTCAGCTGAGGTGGCTTGGGCATCTGTTTCGGATGCCTCCAGGACGCCTATCTAGGGAGGTGTTCCAGGCATGTCCCACCGGGAGGAGGCCTCAGGGATGACCCAGAACACGCTGAAGGGACTATGTCTCTCGGCTGGCCTGGGATTGCCTCAAGATCCCCCCGGAGGAGCTGGAGGAAGTGTCTGGGGAGACGGAAGTCTGGAGTTCTCTCCTAAGACTGCTGCCCCCCCGACCCGGCCCCGGACAAGCAGATGAAAATGAAATGACATGACATGACAAGTTGTCAATAGTATTTCCTGCTTCCTTAATTTGTCGGACATAACCTTTGGAGTATTTTAGATCTTAAAAAACACTGAACGTGATTCAACTCTCAAACACCTAAAACACATGCTTTTAAAGCTAAATCATACAAAACATTAAACTACAAGGTACTGTTGTTAAAAAATCATTCATTCATTTTCCTTCGACTTAGTTTCTTATTTATCAAGGGTTACCACAGTAGAATGAACTGCCAACTATTCCAGCATGTGTTTTATGCAGCAGATGCCATTCCAGCCGCAACCCAGTATTGGGAAACACCCATACACACTTATTCACACACACACACACACACACACACACACACACACACACACACACACACACACACACACACACATGCCCATGTCTTTGGACTGCGGGGCAACCAGAGCACCTGGAGGAAATCCACGGCAAGACAGGGAGAACATGCAAACTCTATGAAATGCCAACGGATCCAGCCCAGACTCAAACCAGTACTGACTTTCTTGCTGTGAGGCAACAGTGCTAACCACTGAGCCACCGTGCTGCCCTACAAGTATTTTTTTTATACTAGTAATTATTGATTTGTATATTAACATGTATCATTAGATGCTACTTAATCTTTAGATAGTATTACTTATTTATTTATAGTTATATATAGTTCTTTTTTTATAATCACTAGCACCGGTAATTCTACATTTAAGTACTGAGAAGTATTAATTACCTACACGGTTAGGGTTAGTTGCATGTAATTGAGCAAAAATGACTGTTATTTCTATGGGAAGTGTGTGAGAGAGTTTTGAATTTATTGAATTTATTAATTTATAAGCTTCTCTGGCAATTGCATGAACAAACAAGATCAAATTTACAACATTTATAAAAAGCAATTTTCTATATTAATATTAAAAAAGTATAAAACAAAAAGACATCAATAATAAAAAAAAGAGTTCTTTTTTTATGGTTCTTTTATAAGGTTTACTTAAGATAAAAATAGTACCATTTTTGAAGGATTCACATTTTTTATATTTCCTTTAAAGCAGGGGTGCTCAACCCTGTTCCTTTCGATTGACCTTCCAGCTGATTTCAGCTCCAACCCTGATCAAACACACCTGAACCAATTATTTAGAACGTGAGGAGCACTTGATAATTACAGGCAGGTGTGTTTGATAAGGGCTGCAACTGAAAACTGCAGGTAGGTCGATCGCCAGGAATAGGGTTGAGCACCCCTGCTTTAAAGTCTCTCCAGATAAAAAAAAATTGATGTCTGACAACATTAAAAATAGGGCTCTATTGACCTTATTCTTCAATGCGGAAGTGCGCTCGTTTTTGCGGTTTTAGAACTTCCGATTCAGTTGCCTATGGTAGAAATGACTAGGAATAATAAATGGCAGAAAACGGTCAAACTACTTGCTTTACAAGTGTGTGTATGACTATCCAGACAAAGCAGAATAAAATAATAAGAAATTATCAGTTTGCAACCTCAAGCAGCAGAACACGTCTAAGGTCTCAAAAATGAATGGAAGTGAATGAGACCGGAAATCTCAAGCTAAAAAGATTCAAATGGCTCCGCCTGCTTGTGCGCGAAGAATAATGTGAATAGGAAGCACATGAAACATTTGCAACATAAGACATTGTAAAATAAAGTATTATCTAGTTAAATACTAGTACTTAACGATAAGCAACTAATACTGACTTAGAAGTAGTGGTGCATATTTATTAGATACTTAAAATGACAGATATTTTAAATGTTACTAGTTCAAAGTTTCAAAATTTATGATTTAACTGTGCCCATTCTGAACATTTATATCATGAAACAAGTAACAACTAAAAAGCAGAATTGACTAAAAAGATAAGAACTGATGCAAAAGATTCTTGGGTCTAATAAATAAATACAAGTACCCAGAATAACTACTACTATCTATTATAGGTACTAATATGAAATGAAAAAGTACTTAAAATAATTAGAATATAATAGGTCCTAGTATCTAATTACAAAGTGCATATAATTAGGTAATTGGTATATAATGAATAATAATCGGTATGTAATGAACAAGCACTAGTTGCTATTGAATGAGTACCAGTACTTGATGCAAAATATTAACTAGTACACTACCTGACAAAAGTCTTGTCGCCTATCCAAATTTTAGGCACAACAAATAATAATTGGACTTCTAGTCTAGCAAAGCAAAGGCCTCTAGATTATGCTTATTTTACCAAAATAAATATGATCATGCCTTGATTTTTAATAATTTAATTAAGAAAGTAAAGTCTGAAATAATGTACAGTATAGAATATAAAGTCATGGTGCAGTGGAAAAAGAATTCATATTGTGTATGACTCCCATGAGCTTGGAGGACTGCATCCATACATCTCTACAATGACTCAAATAACTTACTAATAAAGCCATCTGGAATGGTAAAGAAAGCGTTCTTGCAGGACTCTCAGAGTTCATAAAGATTCTTTGGATTCATCTTCCATGCCGCCTCCTTCATCTTACCCGAAACATGCTCATTAATGTTCATGTCTTGTGACTGGACTGGCCAAACCTGGAGCACCTTGATTTTCTTTGCTTTCAGGAACTTTGATGCGGAGGCTGAAGTATGAGGAGTGCTATCCTGCTGAAGAATTTGCCCTCTCTTGTGGTTTGTAATGTAATGGGCAGCACAAATGTCTTGACACCTCAGGCTGTTGATGTTGCCATCCACTCCGCTGATCTCTCGCACGGCCCCATATTAACTGAAACCTCATACCATGATTTTTCCTTCACCAAACTTGACTGATTTCTGTGAGAATCTTTGGTCCATACGGGTTCCAATAGGTTTTCTGCTGTATTTGTGATGATTGTGATGCAGTTCAACAAATGATTCATCTGAAAAATCTCCCTTCTGCCACTTTTCTTGATTAGAAATCAAGTTATTATTTGTTGCTCTTACAACTGGGATCGACAACAAGACTTTTGTCAGGTAGTGTATGTACAAATTAGCACTAGTAGCAAGGAGATAAATACTAATGCTTTTTATCGATTAAATGTTCAAACAATCTGCTGTAGTATTTAATTTTTGGCCACTTTAAAAACAATTATTCTTACCGGGACACTCCAGAAGGCCCTTCACTAATCTCATAGTCACCAGCAATTCTGAGAAAGAGAAGAAAAACGACACGCTGAATACATACAGTACATGTAGTGTGTGCCAATCAACAGCTTTTATTGCTTGAAAGTGCCCGAGTCACTCACTCAATCACTTTCTCTGCAGGAATCTTTCTGATGGGCTGGAAAAAAAGACACAGGACAAATTGGAGAAACATGTGACCCTTGTTGAGAAAAAATAAGTGCTATTGAAATTCTTACGTCAGCTGGCTGATGGAACTCAAAAGATTGTGGTCCAGATTTCCATGATCCTGATGCTGATTGGACATCTTGAGCTGAAAGATACAAACACAGTATCATAATTAAATAAAGAAAACACAAGATTTAATTAAAAATATTATCACAATTAGGTTTTTTCTTTCATGTGTGTGTGTGTGTTTTACAATTAATTTCCATAATTATTTCGACGTTCTTTTTGTTTGTCTGGCAAAACGAATTCTGAAAATAATTAATTTAGTAATTGATGTAGTAAACTAAAATAAATGACATGTTTTACATAGTCACTTAATTTAGACAGAATATGATTTCTTTAATATTTTGCATTTTTTCATTTATTTTACTTGAATTTTCATGTCCATTTTCACAATTCTACAAGCTGTTTGTTAGTAATGTATAAGGATTTGGGGAGAAATAATGTAATTATTTAATCTAAAATAATTTTTGAAATTATTTTAACATAACTTATTTTAATAAAAAAATCATATATTAAGCACAAGTTAATAAAGATTCAAAAATTTTGCTGCACAAGAGTTTTCTATTCATTCATGTATTGAATCATTTCTATTTAATCATTTATTGAATAATCAAGCTATACATCATTTTTTTAATGACTTTACCAGTCAAAGTTTGGAATCAACAACAACAACAATAATAATAACAATAAAAACAACATTTTTAATGCTTTAGAATAATCTTATTCTGCTAACAAAGGCTGCATTTATTTTATAAAAAATACAGTAAAAACTGTATTTTTAAATAAAAACTGCAATATTAAATAACTGTTATTTTATTGAATGTACTTTAAAATTTAAATAAATCTTATGGTTAACATCTGATTTATGTTAGCTATCTGGTATCATGATCTGCTCAAGAAAAAATATTTATTATTATCATTATTATTATTATTATTGTTGATGTTGTTGTTGCCATTTTGGGATTAATCACAATGTATTGCTCAAGAGTGAAAGTGAATACATTTAAAATGTAAAAAAAGAGATTTGAGATAAAAGGTATTATTTTGTAACTTGTAAAATGTATCACAGTTTCCACGAGACTCTGAAGAAAGACAAAAAATGTCAGCACTGCTAATTGTAAGAATCATTATTAGTGATTTTGTACCAATAATAACTCATCATAATGGAACGGCAAATCATCATATTATAATGATTTCTGATGGACCATGTGGCACTCAAGACCAGAGTAATGATAAAAATTCAGCTTTGAATCACGAGAATAAATTTAATTTGAAACCACATTCAACAAGAAAACAGTTCTTTAAAATTGTAATAATATTTCACTGTGTTTACTGTATTTTTGATCAAATAAATGCAGCCTTGGTGAGCAGAATGGGGTATATGCACAAAACTTTTAATTTTCAGCCAGCCAGCCCCAAGGCTTCCAGTGAACTGTCTTTCCATGACAAAATTGCCACATTTAAGATCTGATTTCTTTTAAAAATCAGTGACTTCACTGCCTGATAGATATACGATATGAAGTGTGTCTCAGACTGGACAAGAAGCACTGCATTAAATTCCATTTTCCGCCATGTCTTTAAAAAAGGAGGGTAATTTACCCCAGTATTTTCAAAGGAGTTCCTGCTCACCTGCTGATCCTGATGGTGCTAGCGGTTACACAGTATTTTATCTTGTTTTATGCTTGATCAACTAAATAAATGCTTAAGTCTATTTAACTGAATGTATTGTTATTACATTACAACAACAATGCTGTAAAAGAAACCTTGTTAAATTGAAAATAGTCACAATAAATTTTCACCGGAAGTTCATCATTGGCTGAAAAACATTAGCTGTGCATAGAGCCAACTGGCTTCTTTTAAACCATAAAAAAATCTTATAGTTTTCAAACTTTTTGCCTGGTAGTGTATATTATGCATCACAGTTATTATAATATAAACACAATAGAAAACTGGCAAACCAGATGGCCGCTGTGGTTTCTGAACAGGTTTGGCCCAGGAGCCCTGGACTCTCGCTCGCTGCCTTTTATCGCTCATCTAAAGCTTAAAACGTCTCTGAGAATAAATAAAAAACACACAAGGGTTTTACATCTTAGACACAATTTACTTCTTCATTTGTTCACACCAACAGAAGGATTTTGCTGCCATCTTCAGGTGTTTTCACTAAATCACTCACTACAGCAGGGGTTCCCAAACTTTTCAGCCTGCGACCCCCAAAATAACAACTACAGTGACTCACGACCCTCACTGTTCTCTGATGTGGCAATAAACATACAAACATTGCACACAAGGGTGCACACACACCTATAGGAACTATATAAACACGAGCATATTTACAGCACAACAATTGCAACAGTCAAACAACCATATAATTAATTATAGTCATTATTCATTTGTTTAATTTAATATCAACCTTCCTTAATGACAATGGCACAATGTTTACAGCACAAGACTATTTTTGATTTAACTTTGGAGACCGCCTCTTTGAGATCATCTGTGTTCAGTTGTGGCCTTTATTTTTAATGTATGTGAGTGCCGTAAAGGTGTCAAAGTTTAACATTGTGCCGTAAAATCAATCTGCTGCAACTAGTGTAATAACACCAGGAGTCGCAATCCAATAGAAAAAAATTAAAAGCTGATGGCTTATTATTGCACGTTACTTTTTTAATGTAACTATTAAATACCATTTTTATCTTCTATAGGGTATGGATACAATATGATAATTCTATTCCAAAAGTATTTTTATTGAACATGTAAGATATCAAACAAAAATACAAATAGCTTTTCACTTTTCTTTTTTTTAACACAACAAACAAACAAAACCCGTTGCATATACAGTTGAATTCAGAATTATTAAACCCCCTGAATTACTAGCCACCCTGTTTATTTGTTCCCCAAAGTTCTGTTGAACGGAGAGAAGATTTTTTTCAGCACATTTCTAAACATAATAGTTTTAATAACTTATCTCTAATAACTGATTTATTTTATCTTTGTCATGATGACAGTAAATAATACTTTACTAGATATTTTTCAAGACACTTCTATACAGCCTAAAGTGACATTTAAAGGCTTAAGTAGGTTAATTAGGTTAACTAGGCAGGTTAGGGTAATTAGGCAAGTTATTGTATAACGATGGTTTGTTCTGTAGACTATCGAAAAAATATAGCTTAAAGGGGCTAATAATTTTACCTTAAAATGGTTTTAAAAAAATTAAAAACAGCATTTATTTTAGCCAAAATGAAACAAATAAGAATTTCTCCAGAAGAAAAAATATTATCAGACATACTGTGAAAATTTCCTTGCTGTTAAACATGATTTGGGAAATATTTAAAAAAGAACAAATAATTCAAAGGGGGTTTAATAATTCTGATACAACTGTATATAAATTTAGGTTCTATAAAAACATATGAATAATATTAAAATAAAATACAAATAAATAATAATATAAAGTAAACATATTATACTCTTGTATATAAAAAAGGTACAAAAAGAAAAAACATAGAAAGGTTCTACTCTTCTAAAATAACTGAGGGGTCCATCTTCTTTATGTGATCTAAAACAGGTTGCAAAATGAGAAAAAACATATCAGTACAACCTCTTACAGTACATCGCATTTTTTCTAAGGTTAGGTGGTGTAGAAGCTCCATAAGCCATTGCTTAAAGGTTGGAGGAAATTTTTTCCTTCCATTTCAGCAATATTAACCTTCTAGCTAAAAGCGTAGCAAAGGCAATCACATTTACTTTTATTAAAACACAAGGACTGGTGTGATACCAAATACTGAAATTATGGCCTCAGGTTCTAAATAGGTATTTGATGCGTCAGAGAGAAATTTAAATATTAGCTGCCAGAAATCCTTTCATTTTGAACAAGCCCAATACATATGAGATAGTGATAGATTTTTCAATATTACATTACAAGTAGGCATGGGCTGGTATAAGATTCTGACGGTATGATAACCTTGGATAAAAATATTACGGTTTCACAGTTTCACTGTATTGTGATTACTGCTTTAAAATATATTCTATTTAAATGTCTGTGTAAAAACACTAAAACTTTTTTCCCCTACTGAACACTATATATTTTATTTTGAGAAACATTTTAAATATTTTGGAACAGTAAACATGTCAGGCTAAATAATTCAAATGAATCATTGACTTCGGCTGTCTTCATTTGCTTCAAAAACATAGATTTCTTTATCATTTAAAACAGCATCTTTGGATATCTTTTCTGCTGGAGATACTGTTGTCCTAAAAAACTAAAATAAAAAAATCTTACACATACCTTAGGAACGGTATAGTAGAAAATGTTGGCGGGTTTTAAAACCTTGACTTTTCCAAACAACGGTATACCTTGAAAACGGTTATCATCCCATGCCTAATCACAATTAGGCTCTATATTCGGTTTAAATTTAGCTAGTTTCACTTTGGACCGATGTAGATTTTGTACTACTTTAAATTGTATTACTCTATGTTTTAAACAAATTGAAAATGAGTGAATGTTATCTAAAACAGATCTCCAGTTCCACCTGCCATTTTCTTTTTAATTGCACTAGGGGTTACAATATGATCATTCTAATAACTTAATAACATATATGAGAATTTTTGGAAATCCCCAAGCGACCCCCCATCATTGTCTTGTGACCCTTACTTTGGGAACCACTGCACTACAGCAAGCACTCTCATATTTCATTATAGTATTTGAGAAAGTTTTTATTATTAAAAGGATAGGTCACCTATAAATGAAAATTCACACACTATTTACTAACACTCAAGTGGTTCCTTAACCTTATGGACTGAGGTAAAGTTGCTTGCATATTTGGACTTTCTCCTTAATAATATCATTTTAGAAAAGTATTCTTTGGAATTTGTAAGCACTGAAATCATATTAGCAGCCAAAAGGCTTTCACACTACAACATTGTTCACATTGTTTTAATGTTGTTTTGAAGTCATACTTCAAGCCGAATATTCAAAGTACCTTGGTAAACAATATAGGGAGCATGCAACACGTTGTCACTGAACGAATGTGCGAATATAAAACCAACTTTAACTCAACACTGTATGGGGTCCTTTACTCTGTTGAACACAAAGATATTTTGAAGAAAGCTGAAAACATGTAACCACTGACTTCCACAGTAGAGAAACTAATACTGTTGAAGTCAATAGTTACAGGTTTCAACTTTCTTCAAAATATCTTCTTTTTTTGTTCAAGGGATATATAGAAAGTCATAAGGTTTGAAACAAGTAAACGATGACAGCATTTTCCTTAAGGGGTGAACTATCCATTTAAGTCAATTAAAAAAGAAAGTCACAAGCATAATAAGTGCCTTATTATGAAAAGCAAAGTTTGTTGATGTAAAAATACTGCTGGTATCTTGTGTAAATGCTTAACATACGTTTAAACGTTTTACGTTGTCAGTCAATTTTTAATGACGCGACAGTTTTTTCCCAAACATTATTAACTATATTAATACTTACAAACATTCGTTTCAAAGGGTTTGATCGATGTATTCTTCAAAGCGTTCAACATTTGTGTAATAATAACACAATCACAGTTGTGGTGTTTGGACAAATGTGACCGGGTCGCTACAGTGAGCGGTGGAAAAACGTCCTGCCCTCAGATGTTACTACCGGTTTCTACATAATCTCTTTTCTGTAAGTACAGTAATCAATATAAACACGTATAACACATAAACGTGTATAATAGTCATAAAATATCTGTACAATACAATATAATCATGTATATTGGTTATAGGCGCTCTGCACTTGCTAGATATAACTTACTAGTTTTCAGTTGTACAAACATTCTAGAAACTGTCTACACAATGGCATTTCACGAATAACGTAGACATACATAAAGTATTCACTTTTTATATAACTAAACTGTATATTAGGCAAGATATTATAGAATACAAATTGTGTGGAATTTGCACAATGGAGATTCTTTTAGGTCTTGCTATATTTCCAATCCAAAATAGATTAAATCAATGTTTTTACCATGATTTCCAGAAGACACTCACTAAAATGTGTGAAACAATAGTTTATAGTAGATTCTTTTTTTATTTAGTTGCCATGTATGTTTGTTTTTATTATGGTTTATTTGTTTAATGTTAATTTGAATTTCATTTAGATGAAATTTGCAGTATTTTAATTTGCAGTATTTTTTAATTAGAAGATTATTTTACTTTAGTTTTCATTATATGTTTGTTCCTTTTAGTTGGTTTATTTGTTCATCTTAAGAGAACATTTTTAAATTTTTGTTGTAGGCCTATTGATTCATTTTTAAAAATTAATTTATCTGGTTTGAAAATTGCAGTTTAACCCAACTGTCAAGTTCTTTGTTATTTAAGATGAAATCAGTTATTCTTTTAGATAATTTAATTAATAAGTATACATCAAAGTACGATGTTCATCAAACGTATCCAGATTCAATAACCTAGCAGCATTTGCACATTTTAAAGCATCAGAACCCTTATAACGTAGCTTTAAAAAAGCTTAGACACTTAATCACTGTAATATATGAAAGAAACAGAACACTAAAACCCATGCAGTATCACGCATTTTATTTAAAAAATAAGACAAACACAAAAATCAATACAGAAAAGTCTTTTTTTTTAATTAACAAACAGGCATTTTCAGATTGTCACACTTCAGTAAAGCAGCACAATGCGTTCCACTCTCACACGTCTGGAATGAAAACATTCAAGTTTTAACCTGCCTGGCACTGGTCCGAAAATAATCATACAGAGATCAACACTATATGGAGGTATTCAAATCCATCTTTGGATAATTCCCTAGACAAACTGGTGACATTCCACCACACCTTTACATCTTCAGTGGAGGGAAAAACTATTATGTTAACGTGCATTAGATCTCCTTTCAATCATCGTGACCAAGTTTCACATAATATATATATAAAAAAGGCACAGGTTTTAAATAAACCAAGCTGACAAGTAAACTTCCAGCCTGAAAAGGCTAATGTACAAAAATACACTCAAATCAGACCTTCGGTTTTATATTGATACAGTACAAGATTCAAAAAATAGCCACCATAGATTTAATGATAAGGCCAGCACCCGTTTATCATAATAAGGCACGATTGCAAACAAGTTAACAGGAAGAGTGCAAGTAGTAGAAGCTCCCAGATAAAAAAAAAAAAAAAAACAGAAAAGTTAATTAAATAAATAAAAAAAACACCATCACCATATAAATACCCCTCTGCTTACAACAGCAGTGGCCCAAAACCCTCCCCGCAAAACATAATGCTTTATTCACCCTCAAAGAAAGACTAACCCCCTTTTTGGGTAACTAGCAATTCATTGTGGAACGTGAGCATGTCCAGATACTTAATCAAAAAACAAACAACATTTAAACACACACAAAACACACGCACGCATACAAAAAGAGTGTGTTTAAGAGGCAGCACTTCAAAGATTTGAGATGTAAATGACTCAAATCTCAGCACATGTATTCTGTAAAACATTTTGGCCCATTTGGAGTCTATCACACTATGTCCTCTTCCTATCGCAGTTTTCTCCTCCTGAGGTACCCGCCACGCTGGGCCTTGTTCATGCGCAGACCCAGGTTGAGGACCAGGTCGATGGGGGCCAGAACGGTGGTCACCCAGCCCTATGGACACAGATATGAAGACATTGTTAATCGTGTGCAATAACATTGTAATTGTTGTTTGAAATGTGCATAAAAAAAGAAAAAGAAAAAAAAAAAAGATTAGTATTCACTGTTTGATGAAGCTTATAAGAATGACCCATGATTTAATTAATGAAAGCAAAGATACAAATTGTATACATTTTTAAATTTAACATAGTTAAGTGATATCATACATGCAGGAATGCTGTTTTTTATTGTATTAAAGGGCACCTATTTTACCCATTTTTCAAGATTTAAGATACATCTTTTGTGTCTCCAGAATGTATCTGTAAAGTCTCAGCTCAAAACACCCATCAGATTATTTATTATACCTTTCAGAATATTGAAAGTTTCTGCTCTGGACACAATGTAGCTGTTTTTTTTTGTTGCCTTTAATGCTAGTTCTCCCTGGCCAATGTTCCCACGTGCCTGTCAGAGTGTGCCTTAATCTTCGCCTCGGCTGCGTCAGATAAACAGCACAGTGACAGACATGAAGGAAGCAGATCTCACATAACGTTTGTGTGAAATACGACAGTAAGAACTTTCCCAATGATTATTTGATGCATTTGTTGTGGAATTCAAGCCTTTCGATGAGTCACACACAATGTTGTTACAAAGTACACACACACACACACACACACACGTTTACCTTTGCACTGTTTTTGCACGGCAAATGTGATAGGATAAATGTTAATATCCACCGCTGTATAGATATCTGGTATGTTAATGTTTGTATGTTATGTTTTGTTGATATGATTTTACGCGTTACTGCAGACACGTTTACGGCTGTCAATCAATACAGTGGGCGTGGAAACTGCACTCCTACATCTTGTGGGCCTCTAAATAGAATTTGGATCTTATTTTAACATCAGGAAATAAAAAATAATAATAAAAATTGAGATGTATGGTCTTTATATCACTCTATTTATGTCACAGTTCTGTCCAAACAGCTTATAAAAGATGATTTTCATCATAGGGGCCCTTTAAATTGCACGTGATACTGATTATATTATAGATATCTTGATTCTGATTGACTGGAAGGTGTGCAATAAAAGCACAGGTATTTCCAGTCAGTTTTAAATCAGTTCAAATTAACTGTGCTTCCCTTAAACATTAGTGGTAACCATAGTTTCTCAGTGACAGTTGCTGTTATAAGTTAAAGTAATATTACTTCCTGAAATATAACCCAAGTAATAAGTAATGCATTACTTAAATATTATTACTTTTAAGTTAGTTTTTCAAAAATGTAATGGGAGTTAATTTTTGGTTCAATAGTTAAAAATAAATTGCTGAATTAAAAGTAGTCACGTTAAATCCCACATTCTATGAGAAAATTAGCTCCCTGCGAGAACAGACAAACTAAGATGGCAGGCCAGAGCCTTACATTTTTGCAATGGACGTATTATTATTTTGAATGTATTGAAGAAAAGGAAATCTCGGTGGACAGTGTTTTTACTTAACTGATAAGACAAAAAAAAATTATAAATACAAAAAAGTAGCAAACATATTGCTTTAAATTTTTTATTAATCTGTACTGTATATACAGTACATCATTGATAGCTCATGGGTCAGGAAGTACTCGGAAGATAAAATTTAAAGCCCCAATAAGCCGCTGCTATTTCGTATTGTGACGCAGTTCCTAGAGAAACGGAATTTAAAATGAGCAAACAGTGGGCGGGGCTTGTTTTTTGTACCGCAGGCTGATTGGATGTAGTAAAGCAGGCATCTCATTCAGAAAGATCGGGAAAGGGGTTTTAGAGGAGCGATTACAACCTAACAGACACCTCCTGCGGACCATTTTTGATTGTTGTCAAAACAGACAGTTGAACCAGTGTGATTAAATATGTTAACCATGCCCATTACCTCAAAATCACTTGATCTGATAACTTAACTGAAAACAAAACAGGAAGTGCGATTTCAGATTTCAATTGAAGATTAAAAGGGCAAACTATTATTTTTTTTTATTTACATGCACAGATTAATTGTTCACCACAATGTGAGCCAACTAAATAATATAGTTGGTTTAGATTTCTTGGCGAAAAAGTATACTTTAGGATAAAGGTAATTGAAGTTGTAGAATATACGGTGCGTTGTTAAATTGCAGAGCTCCTCCATTTGAAAAAGAAATGAAACTTCTTAAAGAGATCAAGCCTCAGCCAGGTATGAAAAAGCAACTCAAAAGTAACATACTTTTCATACATTAACATACTTTTTCCAAGTAACGCAACTAGTTACTTTTATGGAGAGTGGCTCAATATTGTAATGCATTACTTTGAAAAGTAACTTTCCCCAACACTGATGAGGAGTGCTTCACCAGGGAGCTGACGGGATCAACCAACTCAAGCATTCTGTAATTTCCAGAAAGGTAGCTGAGGGTGTGGCTCCACCGAAGTGTTTTTTTGCTCTGCAGAAATATGAGTGCTGTTCTAAAAAAGCTCTGCTGCGAGCTCTTCTACAAGTGTTAATGGGGTTGTCCACTACGATATCATATTTTAAACTTTAGTTGATGGGTAATGTAGCTGAGTGGACACTTTCCCTCCGTTCTACATCTCAAACAACGAACTCTCAAAAGATATGTGAACGGTTCAGATTACTTACACATGCTTATTCTGAATATATGTGAAAGACACTTGTCAGAATTTATTCTTTGATAGCAGGCATGAGGTTTAGCTGTGTCCTCTTCATTCTGTTTGATTCAGCTACAAACCGATATTGCAAACATTTACTCTGACTGACAGTATGTACACAACAGAGGCAAAGCGCGTGCAGTTAGAGGCGTGACACTTTTCCTGGTGACATGAAGCTGATCCACGAATCACAGCACATTATGTTAGCTGACCAATCAGATCAATCAAAGATATATGAAAAAATGGGATTTTTTTTTTTTTTTTTTTTTTTTTTTTTTTACAAATGAAGCATAAGCAAACATTGCTTCGCATCTTATGAACACAACCAAGCCTTTAAAATACACTCTGGACCACCCCCTTTAAAAATACAGCACATGCTCAGCACTGACTGTAAAACACATGCTCTGCACCTTGCTACACTGCCTGTTTTTAAACATGCATCACTTCCATTAACAAACAACAACAACAACAACAACAGGAAAAGTGCAAAACACATCAGTGGAGATGCACCTTAACATGTTACAGTGATCTATTAGAGAGCTCTCGGTCAATCATGCGCTCCCTTTCTGACTGGCTGTAAGTGATTCAAAGCGAGGAGATCAGACACATCATAACTGACAAAAATTCGATCAAATATTGCGCTGCCAAGAGTGCTACTAGTTTTAAAATTTGTTTAAACGGAGGAAACCATAGAATAAGCAGGGTAATACTGGCTTGCTGTGTGGTTCGCTTTCGCTTGTTGTGCATTACCCATCCTGATTATCCCTTACATATATGGCATAGTTCACCCAAAAATTTTAAATTGACTAACTACTTACTCATCTTTAAGTGATTTGTCTTCTGTTAGTCACAGATGAAGATATTCTGAAGAATGTTTGAAACTTATAGCCACTACCTATGTTTCCACACAAAGATGCAAATTACATTTATGCGCAAAACAGGAATATCACATAAGACGTGCGAATAAAGCAGCGATTCCATCCAACGAGTCAAAGAGAACAAAATCGTCAATTCCTGATTAACTGGCGCTAAATAATTAAAAGTAAAAATTGAAATATGCTGTGATAGGAAAGGCTGCATGAATCTTTTCTTTTCCTTTTGTTTAATAAATGACTTTGCCTCAGAAGACAATGCTGACACACAATGAACACCTGGTGGGGTTTGAAGACACAGAGCACAGACGCTCTTGATTCTGGAGGTAATTAATGATATAGTAACACTAATACTTAAATGGTTAAAGCGTTTTAGAATGACCAAAATAACATTTGAGATGTTTTACAATGTGCTCAGCCTGCTGGTTTGTCCATTCACAGACATTTTTATCATCACATGATCTCTTATAATAAAATTACATTACTTTTTTCCATGCGTATACTAGAGTTTGTTCTGTAAAAGGGTTTCCATCATAGTTTATCCGCATCTTATCCAAATCGAATAAAACATGTAATTTTGTCAGTTTGAATGTTTTTTTTAATGCGCATTTTCAAAACTTATGCGCATCTTTGCATTTTCATCAACTGTTTTTTTATGCACATATCCAAAATGCGCATAAAAATAGGTGGAGGAAAATATCCATAGTACGGGAAAAACAAAATACTGCTGTAAATGGTGGCTGTTTTCCAACATTCCAGTATATCATCTTTGTTGTTTAACAGAAGAAAAAAAAAAAACTCAAACATGTACAAGTGAAGGGTAAATAATGACAGAATTTTACATTTTTTGTGAACTTTCCCTTTTTTGGTTAACTAACAAGTTCAAAGTCAGTTACAATTTAGACACAAAATTGTTTTGTTAATGACAACTGTTCCAAAAAAAAAAAATATATATATATTATTATTATTATTATACAGTGTTGTGTACACTAAAAAATTCTATGATCAATTAGTCCTGACAGCACATGTTTTGTTCATTGTAACTTCTTAAAGTAAATTAATCATGTTCTAACGAAATTTTAAAAGTTATGCAAGCCGTTTTAAGTCAGTTTCACATCATAGAAGTTTAATGGACTCAAGGTTAATTTGATTCAGCTTAAAAATTTAGGACAACCAGGATTTTTTTACAGTGTATGAGCACCACCAGGTCGTGTTTTATTGTAACATCAGCAGCTAAAGATACTTGGGGGGAAAAAAAGTGCCAATCTCATTGATCAGCCAGTTTTTAACATTGCATGACACGTCAAACCAAAGTGAGCCCAAAGAATGGAAAATTATGGCTTCCGTTTTAGTCATGAGGAATTAAACTTTGGTGCTGGGTGCCAGTAAAAATCGTGAGCGAAAAGGTGTATCATTTCATTAAAATTAAAGAGTCCCCCCCCCAAAAATGTCAGTATCACATATCCCAATGGTAACAGTATGCTCAAGGAATGGAAGTGTTGTGAATATTCAGGCTGTCATACCATGACGGCGTGAGGGAAATAGCCGTTGGTCTGGTCCTGCAATCCCACAGTGTTCAGTTCAGCAGCTACGTAGCGTTCAGGAGTGGGCTTGTCCAGGGTGGGAGTCCTGATCTTGGTCATCTTCGTAGCCACAAAGAAAGGCAGCACACTCTGTGAACAGAGAGATTTGATGTTATTCATTTAAAAAACACATGCAGGTTTGAACTAGCATATGTTTTTTTTTTTTTTTTTTTCAGGATTTAATGTCCTCAGCTGTCTTTTGGTAAATTGTAGTATTCATATGTATTTGCTTGCCAAATCTGCAGTTTATGGCTATTTTATGACAAGGTCAATTAGGAAAAAACATAATAATTACAAAGTCACAACAATTTTAAAATCAAGAGAGCATATGGAGAGGGAGGGGGAAAAAAAATAAACTTTAGTGATTAACAGTTTTATTAATTCTTAAACAAAATAGAGAATAGGATACAGTATCAAACTTTTACACGGTTAACAAACTTGAACTAGTCCCCAATGAAGGCATTGCACTCACAACTTGGCTATAATTAAAAACGATTAAAAGCTTTATTATACACAAATCAGAAAGTGAGAGAAAAAAAAAAAATCCTAAAATGACAAACATAATATAATAAATAAAATCAGTTTTTAGAAACTTTTTAAAAAATATTTTAAAGTTTCTTTTATTCACCAAAGCTGCAATTAAAAATAGTGATATTGTGAAATCACAACTTAGAAAACAACATTTGTAATTAATAAACATTGTATAATAATAGATTAATAAAATTGAATCCAGTGCTGAATTTTCAGTAGCCATTACTATATTCTCAAAAATACATTCAGGCCTAAATTTTAAGATAAATGTGTTTGAACCACATTTAAACACCATTTTAGCAAAGCAATAATTACACTTTATACAATGCTTATGTCAGTCATGCATTCATTAATTTGAAATGTAACGCATTTGATATTACTTATTCCACAGATATGAAGTCTTATTTAAACTTACTTTAAATTAAACCATTTACACAATGACCAAATGTATGTGATTTCCCACTACCATAAATGCATTTTGAAAAATTACACAAATCGATATAAAAAAAAAAAATTCTTATAGACAATAGATTTATGAAATTATAAAGAACTTAACAGGAATTAAATAGAATAAAAAGTCATACTTTTTGAAAAGGACAAAAAAAAAAAAAAAAAAAAAAAAAAGCTTCTAACAAATGAATTCCCTACAATTTCTATTGTTTCACTACGCTACATTCTTTAAAATGGGGTTTGAATAGCAGGTAATGATGCTTCTCTAACCTGGATGATGATCCCTTTGCACTTGTACTCTGTTTGAAGTCCTCGTGAGAAGAAGTCCACAAAAGCCTGTTAAAAGAAGACAAAAAAACAATACATATATTCACTTGTTGAGCCTAGTTAGTACTGATTTTATAGTTTAGTAACAATTTTTACACTACAATAAAATAAATAAAATCTAACATTGACCAATTTGTAGACAGGGCCAAAAACATTTTGCTACAACTGTCAATAGCTAGTAGTAGTAGTAGTAATAATAATAATAATAATAATATCACCACCACCATAATAATAATAATAATAATAATAATAATAATAATAATAATAATAAACAACAACAACTTCTATATTTAAATTATATTAATATTTAATTGAATAAAATAAAAGGATCATTCTAAAATAAAGTAATGGTTCTGATAGTACTGATAAATTTAGTGATTACGATGATCTACTCATGTGCAAAAGATCTCAATGCTGTGCATCTGATTGTACTTTTTGTAATTCAATATATTTTCTCACCATTGTAAGGATGGCCAAGTCTCTCCATAATATCAGAGCCTGAGAACTTATGGAGTTCCACGAGGCAAGACCACGATATATGTCAGGCACTAAAACCATAAACTCTCTAATCTAAGAAGATCAGCTAGGAAACCAGTTGTTCAACTGTCTCAATCATGCAACTTGAGCCTCTCAACTTTACCTTCTCCACCAGAGCAGCTCACTCACATTCCACACGGTCCAGGTTTTTAATATGGTGTATATTGTGGATCTATATTCATGATTGGCATCATTTTAAAATGTCTCCGTGTGATTGGTAAAGTGGTCTCAAATTCACTTGTTTATGTTGATCTGGGTTTCGGCTTTGATAAGATCTTTGCCAGAAGCTCCACTCCAGGGAAAATAGTCTTCACATCATCTCATGACAAGACAAGGGTCATTGTGAAGCTTTTATTGTCTTGAATTTATGATGGTTTGTTGTGATTTGAGTATTTAAGGGAAAGGTGCAAAAGTGACTGTGGGATCCTGTAGCTAGGATACCCCATTGCAGTGTGTGAGTCTCTGAGCTCTGCATCAAGTATATGCTGCAACGCACTTCTACACGGTCAGGTATTCATCTCTAACTCTTTAGGTAATTGATGTTGTGCATTTCTGAATTGGCTTATTTTTGTTTAATTATGTGAATTGGCATGGAAAATCTTTACCTGACAAATAAAATGTTATATTTGATATATAAATATATTATGTTCTACAGAAATAATTTAAATATAGTAGATTGTTCAGGCTGATGTTTCTGCAGCCTATGACCAGGATTGCTCATACATTTAGGCTCAATGCATGGAGCATAGGCACAGCATTAGAGACCTGTTGATTTCTGAAAATCACTGACTTAGTATGATATAATCTAGTGGCTAAATCAAGCTTTCATGTACGAGCAAGCATCAGGCAGCCTAATATTACATAGAGGATATACAGTTGAAACCAGAAGTTTACATGCACTGTATAAAAAGGCCCATAACCATTAAATAATTTTTTTTTTTTTTTTTTTTTTTAAAAGTCAGATGTTAATGTGACTAAACTTTCTCTTTTAGGTAAGTTAGGATTATCAAATTTGTTTCTGTTATGTTTAATAGCAGAATAATGAGAGAGAGATTTTTTGACAAATTGTTATAACTTTTCTTGAAAGTCAAGTTTACATACAATAAGATTATTATGCCTCTGAAAAAGCTCAGATGATGGTGTCAAGGTTTTGAAAGTTTCTGATTGGCTAATTGACAACATTTGAGTTAATTGGAGGCACAAGAGTAGAATAGTATTTAAGGAAAACCTCAAACACACTGCTTCCTTTTGTGACAACATGGGAAAATCAACAAGCCAGAATCAACAAAAAAGCCAGATTACAATTTGCTAAATTACACTAGAAAAAAAGACAAATTTTTGGAGACATGTCCTGTGGTCTGATGGAATTAAGATTGAACTGCTTGGCCTTAATGACCAGTGTTACATTTGGAGGACAAAGGGGAAAGCTTACAAGCTTAGGAACACCATCCCAAATGTGAAGTATGGGGGTGGCAGCATCATGTTGTGGGGCTGTTTTGCTAAAGGATGGACTGGGCCACTTCACAGCATAGATGGCGTCATCAAGAAAGAACATTATGTAGAAATATAACTTGGCCACAAATGGGTATTCCAAACAGACCATGACCCTAAGCATACTGCCAGATTAGTTAATATGTGCTTTAAGGACAACAGAGTGAAGTTTTGGACTGGCCATCACAAAGCCCTGGTCTCAATCCTATAGAACATTTATGGGCAGAGTTGAAAAAGCTTGTGCGAGCAAGACAGCCTGCAAATCTGACTCAGTTACACCAATTCTGTCAGAAGGAATGGGCCAAAATTCCTGCAAACTATTGTGAGAAGCTTGTGGAAGGATACCTAAAACATTTTACCAAAGTTATACAGTTTAAAAGCAAAGCTAAAAAAATAAATAAATAAATAAATAAATACCAAGGAAATGTATGTAAACTTTTGACTGTCTAGAAATTAATTAAAAAAAATCTCAAAAAATAAATAAAATAAATAAAAAATTCTCTCATTATTCTGGCATTTAGCAAATGTAAATGATTTAGGTAATCCTAACGAACCTAAAATAGTAAATGTTTAGTTTGATTTACCATCAGACAATTTTTTTAAAAATGGTTATGTTCCTTTTTTAGAGTGTATGTAAACTTCTGGTTTCAACTGTAACTGTAAACTAATTCCTTCTAAAAACCAGAACTGGCAAAGTTGTGTCCGTGAGCGGATGTAATCTGGCCAGCAAACTGACTTTAAGTCACTTCGGGTAAACAATGAACCATTAAATGAAAATACAAGATGTTAAAATAGTCAAATATCTAAATTCATTCCTTATTTTAAATGTGATCAGTTCCTTATTAGGAACACATTTGAAATTTAATGATCACTTGAAATTGGAGTCAGAATTTATTTTAATTTGTTTTCAGCTCCGAATTTAATCTAACAAATGAAAATATTTATTTTCAGATCTGCTAGAAAAAGGCTTACACGCATTTAACCTTCACCCATGCTGTTAGACCTGTCATAGGACTAATATATGGACTCTTCCACCATATAGCATTCTGGGACAATGTTAGAATTGACAACCTGATGTTTACTTCCATTTGGTACTTGGTCAGTGTTCATTTTAAGCCTGATTGTATACAAAATGTTTATAAATGGAACATTTATGGCCCCTTATTTTTCCAGTGGCGAAGTTACTTGCCTTAGTGGAGGAGTAGATGGTCAGCAGTGGGACTGGGAACATGCCACTGGCTGAGGAGATGTTGAGGATGACACCTTTAGCTCTGCAACAAAAACACAAACTTTATTTCAACTGCTCATATATATGAATATCAACATCAAACATGGTGTTTTTTCCCAGCTGTGGAAACCTAACGCAACCCCGTCACCCACTGTACTCTACTTCAGCACTTATTAAATTAAATATAAAAACAGTCTAACGATGGTCTCCATGCGTGTTGCCATGCAGCCGCAGTAAAGTGCAGAGGGTTGGACCTATTTGTACAAAAATTTGCCCGGCTTCCTTATTGGCCGCATGTGTTGCACATGACCCAGGAGTAGCCAATGAAATCGCTCCACTGTTGCTTTTCAATTTCACACAAAGAGTATGGGGAAAACAGGAGGGAGACACTCAGGAAGAAAAAAGACGCTGTTTTAAAAATAAATAAATAAAAAATTCCCTTTTAGTCATAAGGGATTCCAGACACATGCTGGAAAGGGATTTTGATATTAGTTTCTGTACTCACCTTGCCTCCATTCTGGGCAGCACCAGACGAGTCATCTAGCAAAAGAAAGAAAGAAAAAACAAGGAGACAGATAGGTGTCAGACAGATTCGTAAGCTCTGAAATGACTTCTAAACCATGTTTATTTGAATAAAAATGAATCAAATAAAAATGAATCAAATGAATAAAACTAATATATTAGTCCTGTATGAGAGAGAGAGAGAGAGAGAGAGAGAGAGGAGAGAGAGAGAGAGAGAGAGAGAGAGAGAGAGAGAGAGAGAGAGAATATGCGTGGGTGGTGAACACGGGGAGCGTTGGTGGAGATCAGCAAAACAAGGAGAGAGAACAGGTACAGCAGTAGGAAGAGTACATCAAAGCATCACATTGCGGTACTTTTACATATTTTCCATTTGAATATTGTACAAAAATAGATTTAAGATTTCTGAAATTGTTCAGCAGGCCAATATGTTGATTCTGTTTACTTACTTGGCACACTGAGGTGATATTGACATTGATCATGGTGGTGATGAACTGCAAATGAATGGGTGAATATTACTTAAAGTAATGTGGGTTGCAATATTTAAGCCTTTTTTTTTCTTAGAAGTTACTCACGTTTTCCAAATCAGGAATGTGGAGGAAGAATTCGGGGTATGAATAAGAGATTCCCACATTGTTAACTATAAATTAAAAGATGAAAAATAGACAATCAGATGCATTTAATACAAAACAAATAGTGGGTCTGAAATAAATATGTTCTAAGAATAACCACTAGGTGGTGGCAAAGCATTAGGAATAAGATGTGAGCAACGAACTGGCAAAAAAAACAAACAATAAATCACGATTTCAGGTTAAAAAGGAAAAAAACTCAAATAAGATGAGACCAACATAATAAATGGTTCCACATCAACACTGGTAGTGAATCATGAATGAAAGTTGCATGAACATTAGCTTTCCGATAACATTAAGAGGTTTGATTTAATTTAACCCTTTAACTGCCTCATCAAGAAAAACATTTTTGGATTGCATTTCTTAACTCCTAATGTCTCTAGTTAACACACACACACACACACACACACACACACACACACAATGCATTTTTTTTCTTCAACACATCCCATAATTTCTAAAATATCAACCTCCACCAAATTATAGATATGTCGATTTATGGTAAAAGTACTGGAATTAATACATATACTATGAACAATCAGAAAAATAGGAAGGGCAATTTATAAAAATAAAAAAAATAAATAAATAAATAAAACATTTTTGAATACTAAATCATCTTTATATTTTATTTTTTAAATTATGCCATAAAATGTTTCAGATTCTCATTTAACATGTTTTCTTGTTCGTCTTTTTAAAATAAAACCAAATCAAGTGTAGTACTGCAACAGGATTGTTTGTTTGATTTTCTTGTAAACACAATGCTGTGTGTGTAAACCATTATTTTAAACAGTCGTTCTTCAAATGACTTTAACAGTGATTATTTAAAACAGTCAAAATATGGTCAACTATTCGGTAGAGCAGTCAATTAAAGGGTTAAAGGGATAGTTCACCCAAAACAAAAACAAAAAACATTTAACTGACCCTCAAGGTGTTTCTTTCTTCTGTTGAACTCTAATAAAGACATTTTGAAGAAAACTGAAAACCTGCAACCACTGTCTTCCATTCCAAAAATAGATATGGAAGTCAATGGTTACAGGTTTTCAGCTCTCATCAAAATATATTCATTAGTGTTCAACAGAACAAAGAAACTAAAACAGGTAAAAAGTAAAGGGCGAGTAAATGACAAAATTAAATTATGTGAACTATCCCTTTAAAGACCAAGATAAGACGAGACTTACCAAGAATTCCAATCTCAAGTCCAGCAAGACCCTTTTCGATTTTAGGATAGACATCAATTTCGCTGAAGTCCACTGCGATGGTTTTGGTGTCCACTTTATAGGTGCTTTCTGTAATTAGAGACAAAAAATTAAATAAATAAAGTTAAGCAGATGCAAAGAAAAAAAAAAACCCTGCTGAAACGATGTTGCAGACCTAATATTGGCATTGGAGAAGTCGGTCTAAGATCAGGCATCCCTGCTATGGCTGCTGTTCTAAAAATAACTTCTCTGGGACTTTGCCCATTGCACCAAAACACAGATTTCTGACCAGCAGGAGGCGCTGCGTACAAAAAATAAAAGCCAGTCGGAGGAACTTCCTACATCTCCCCTCCCCTCCTCTGCTTGTTTGAGGTGCCTGCAGCAATTAGAATTTATTGTCCAAAGGCTCATTTGTCTAAACACTGTTCCAGTGAGTTATGAGAGGAAAATTCCTATCAGGTCTCGCAGCAAGAAGTGTGTGTGTGTGTGTTTGTGTCAATCGAAGGGTTATTTTAAGAACCATAGCCCTCATAAATGAGCTTCAAAGTCTTTCACTTTTGTCCAGGGGGCTTATGGGATACTGCTCTCTGTGACTCCTAACGTGGGGTGATTGATGCAAATGTGAGGTTTGAGAACTGGTTTCGGCAAATTACATCCTAGTTCGTGACTAGCCATAACCTCCTCCCCGTTCTGTGTGTTGCCAGCACGACTGTGGTACTGGAAGACTGGAGGGTTTTTTCCCCCTCCCCATTTAATCTCAACAGTTATGTGTCTACATTAAAGACAGGTAACAGTTCATGATAACATTTTGTAGTTTAAAAACCTCACCAAATATCTGCAATGCTAAAATGATTCCTGACAAGGAAAAAGAGCTGAATGGATGCTTAGAGCTGATCGTAGTGTTTTTACTGAATTAAAAAACAAAACAACAACACCCGTAACCTGCCTTAGGTTGAATCAGTGCTATAAACTCTGATTAACAATATCACAAGCTTTACACTTGTAATGTGCAATTTAAAGACTAAAATAAAACAACAACAACAACAACACCCCCCCCCCAAGTGTAACTTTAATATACTATATTATAAATGCAAAAATATGTCTATACAACAGTGTTTTAATTATTTTTTTTTTATGTATTATATTGTAATATGATGTTTAATTATGATATTACATTATAATTTAACATGTACATCTGTATATGACTTGTATATTGCTTTTATTCCAAAAACCTTGAATGAACAGCAATAAAATTAGATGCAAAAATCTAACAGTTGTGTCAGTCACATCCGAATCATCTAAACAGTAAACGCTCTGCCACAGAGCACTTTGGAGACCAGTGTCAGAAGTCAGACTGGAGGATGTCCGTGCAACATCTGTGCACCGAGGAATTCACATTTACTGGAACGGGGATGGCAAACAGCACTTCAGCCTTATTTAGAGAAGTTTCGTGTATGACCCCTAGAGCTCGGCGTGGACCTTTGACTGTGCACTCCTGCCAGGCTGCATCAGCTCTCCACCCAGTCAGTGAACCAGCCCCCCCCCCCCCTATCACCACCCCCGCCTCTCAGGCCAGGGCTAAAAATAAGCCCAGTTTCATTAACATCAGGAAGACTGTCTGTCATTCACAGAGATGAGCACTGCGGTTTGCTAAAACACACACACACACACATACATATATACAGATGGCCGAGCACTGACCGAGAGACTTTGCCACGTCGTCGAGCTTCTCCTGGGAACGGCTGATGAGCATCATGGAGAATCCTCGTCGAGCAAGCTGAGAGAAAGAAGAGCATTTAAATCATTTCATTTATGACAGAAAGAAACTTTGCAAAAGTATTTGGGGAAATTGAACTTTAGTTATTTTCATGGCAAAATCCAAGATTGAGTTACTAAACTGAAATAGGACATTAAGCTCAAAATCTTTACAATTCAACAGATCAACACTGAGCTTAGAAGTATAAACAAACTTTGTCAGTTAAACATTGTATTGTGTTTTCAAGTCTAAAAACATTTGCACTTTTCTGTTAAAGTGTCAAATCTAAAAACTTTAAGTAAACTAGAACTTGACTTAGGGCGGACTCTCACTAGACACGGTTGCCTTGAAGTTGCGGTTGTCCCCTCTCCCCTGATGGCCTGCACTCACACTGCATCTTTACCTTTCGGACCTGAGCACGCTCATGTCAGATGATGTGACTGTTCAATTTAACAGGAAGAGATGTGCTCTTGCTCAGCACAGTGGACATTGCTTTAGGTATATCGTTTTAGTCGTTTGATATGCAGTGACACACTGTCAAATATTTTGCAGAACTGATCCACAACATTTAACACTCATAAATTATTATAAGGTCATCGGCGGCAGGTATTAGGTTTGCTGAAGGTATAGCTGGCGTGCAGCGAGGAGTTTGTGGCTTTAATAAATTACGACATTTTGTGGTCATTGAAAAGAATGATTAATAAATCCATATGAAACAGTCCCATAAAAGTGATGTTGTGTCTTCGGTTTCGGGCTCAGGCGTGCTTTGCACTCAAACTACAAGTGCACCGCTCCAAAGCCTAATTGAACCGTGCTCTGGCACACTTCTTCCAACTGGGCCAGGGCCGGCCAACGGAACTGCACCTAGGCCCAATTCGGAGCACTCCTAGACATGCCTAGACACAGTTCGGATAGTGTGTGTGCACTCTTAGGCCCAATCTCAATTCTATTATTGTAAAAAATAAACTGTAAACAGAGTGTGAAGGGGAAGGGCTTCAAAATTTACCCCAAAGAAATGGAAGCACTACAGCACCTGCACACGTCATCATATGCCATCGTGAGCTCTTGCTTCATATGAGATCAGACGATCACGACTGCTGTAGTTATTCCAGTTGCTTTATTTTTTGTATTTATCTTCAGGAAAATCACTGAAGGCATATATCATGATGTTATGACGATATAATGTGGCAATACATTTACACCATGGCCATATTCATCTATGTATGAATTCATCTATGTATGGTTATGAATGTATAAAAACGTGCTTGTTTGTTGTAAAAATTCATAATAATGACAAAAAAATAAAAAAATGTGTGTGCATTTCCTGACTTCTGACTTCTGCTGTGTGGCTGGTGTATTCTGGGAAATTCTTATACCCCTTGGTTTCGAGTGTGGTCCTGAAAAATCTCAGTCCGAAGAGGTATCTACCCCTTCGCCTTAGCCCTACGCCTTCAAGCTAAAGAGAATTGGAACAAGGGGAAGGGGAATGGCTAAGGGGTAGAATTGGGATTGGGCCTTAGTGATATTGCTATTTAAAAACTTAATCCCAGAACAGCAACAGTGGCTCAACCAGGGGCATGAGATTAGTGGTGGGGCTAATAGTTTAACCAATGATAAAAAAAAAAGAATATTTGAGCAGAAATCTGTTTAAAGTCAATAAACACTTTATCTGTCTAAAATTGCATGCTTCCTTCCTATATACACCATGTGAAAAAAAGTATGCGATCACAGCATGTCTGAATTCATACTATTCAAAACAAACAGTAGGCGAGAAGTACCCTGATGACTACTTTTGGCGAGATTCTGTTGTGTGCATCCAATGGACACTTTCCCATCCTATGAGGCCACGAGAAAAAATTCATGAATAGGAGATAAGTGACGCAACTAATGCATGTAGGTGATAATGACAAATGGTAGATGAATTCCATTCATACTACTTATATTCATAATAAAGCGTACTTTTCTAATGGCCATGTAGTAAATTCATATTCAAATGTAGCTTCTACTCAAGTAGTACATACTTCTGGACGCAGATTTTAGTTTATTTCAGTTTGAAAAACTACAGTCCAAATCGGCAACAGTGGCTCAAACCAATGGCATGAGTTTGGGGTGGAGCTTCTTGTTTGTTTGACCAATGGCAACAAGTTTAAAGGTGCAGTAGGTGATTGTCTTCAGAAACATTTTTGTTATGCTGGTTGAAAGTCTCTTCACATTCCAATTGTAATGATTAAAGTAAATTATCTAAATGTATTTATATATTCTGGGTGAGGCATAAGACAAAAAAAAAAAAATGATCCAATTAAAATTTGTCTGGCCGACAATTCCCATAATTCTGATAAGTAGCCCAAACGGTCTGTCAGCAAGTGTAGATTTATACATCTGCAAATCAGTTCACACAGATATGCTGTTTGCGCGTACACCCGAGAGAGTGACAGCAGTAAAAACAAAATGCTCAAATCAAAACTTTTTAAAACCCTGGATCAATACTGGAGTTACTTTTGCACGCTGGAGGAAGGATGACACCATGGCTGAAGGATTTCGTTTAAACAGGTAATGTTAGGTTTTAAAACTATTTTACTCATGCAACGCTTACTGTATGTAGATTGTGTAGTTTTACGAATGGGTTATATGCACAGAAGTGTTGTTCAGCCACTGAAATCCTCCGGCGAAAGCTTGATGTGACCATTTTAAATTTCATAAAGGACCTTTTACAGCATTGATAAATGTAGATTTAATTTGCTTTTATAACAAAACACAAGTAAATAGCGCTATTCCACCTAGCCTGCTTTACTGAGGTAAAGTTGGTTTTATATTTGCAATAGTTCATTTTTTAACAACCTCTGACGTGCTCCCTTTATTGTTTACCATGCTACTCTGAATATTTGGTCTGAAATAGCATGCAAGTGTTGCTTAGTAATAAGTGTAATCCTGCACCCTCCCGGCCAACCACGAAGCATAAAGTTAGTCGCTTTAGGAAAAAGCGCGTGAGAGAGTGAGACCAGCCATCTTTGAATGCATGAAATATCGCACATTATGACAAGTTTTGCTAACTGCAAAACTGAAAACGTGCTAGATATAATTGTTTTTCATTCGGAATCATAGTATTATAGTAGTGTAAAGATTTCTAACTGGCGAATGACATGATCTAGTGGGTAGTCTACTGTCATCTTTAAGGTGCGCTTTCGTGTTTTAGGAGGCGTGACTTTGGACGTCAGGGAAGGGATTGTGTTTTCAAAGATATTATGCTAACCGGTTAGCATTTTGGCAGATTACCTACTGCACCTTTAATGTTTGAGGAGAAACCTGTGTGAAACAGCCGTACTCTTTAAACTTCTGAAATAGCTAAAAACGCAGTTGAGTACACTTCGGAGTGAGAACAAGAACAACTTCTAACTGTACAAGTTATGCAAGGTAACCGGTCTTTCCACCAGCAGTCTTCAAGTCACCCTCCTTCTCTTGGCCTCAGAGTGAAACCTCTGTCTTGTGATGAGTCACTGTGCTTTCCGTGGAGCGAAGAGATAAATAAGAAGAGAAACCCTTACCTCCTCCGCATAGGATTTCCCAATCCCATCCGTGGCTCCAGTCACAACTGGAAAAAAGCAGGAAGACAGACAGGATCAATCTTTGCAGGAGATCAGTTACTCATTTTTTTAACTTATCACAAGTTCAAGGCAAACAGGTTATCGCCAAACTGGGATGCTAAAGTCATGGCATTTCAGCAGTGTTAATATGAATTGCTATATTTCATGAAGTAATGGTTCAAAGCAGCTATTTGTCAGCGAATTTGCCAGAAAAAAAAACAAACACTGACAGCTGTTTTCAAAACCATGTGAACAATTACTGTAACAGTAGCTACACAACTATTTTATATTTGCAGTTAATTTACATTAATGACATTTTGGTGCAATCTGCTTACACCCAAGTGAGGGTCCAGTGTAGGGATGGGCCTTCTTCCTAAAAATCCTACAATTTTGCATAAAGGAGACATGAAATTATGTACAAATTTACATTTACTCATGACATTTGGTTTGCTTAAATGGAACACTTCACTTTTTTAGGTAGGCTCATTTTAGAACTTCCCTAATGTTGAACAGTTGAGTTCTACCATTTTAAATCCATTCAGCCAATCTCTGGGTCTGGCGGTAGCACTTTTAGCTTAGCATAATATATTAAATAAATTAGACCAGGGGTGCCCAAACTTTTTCGTATGAAGGGCCAAAAACCAAATATCACTGATAGCAGTGGGCCGAAGACAAATATGCCAAACTATTACATTAAAGTTGCCATGGGTAATTTCCTAATTCCTTTCATAATAATAATAATAATAAAAAAAACAGAAAGCATTACTTTAAATAGTATTAACTAATGCAGTATAACTTTTTAAATGATAACTTATTGCAATAAAAACAAACCATCACATTTATAACACAGTGGAGTTCAGTGCGGACTACACTAGTCAAGCAGAATCTGCCTTTGCCTTAATTTGCTCACCAAAGTCTCTGCATTGTCCTCTATGCATCGTATGTACATTTGAAACTAAATCTGGTTTACACCAATTAAATTGAAACATTAATTTCAGATAGCTTT
The DNA here is from genome assembly GCA_903798195.1 of Danio kyathit. Lineage (NCBI taxonomy): Eukaryota > Metazoa > Chordata > Actinopteri > Cypriniformes > Danionidae > Danio > Danio kyathit. The sequence goes on from LR812543.1 coordinate 26,187,672, forward strand.
TTTGTAGCTTGACAAAAATCGTCATCAACATTCAGAACCTATAGTTGATCGAATTTTGATCAAAGTCAGTTTTTTCAAAATTACATTCCCTACTGTGTGTGGAGTCACGTGACCCCGCTTTGTCAAGGCTAATTTATACTTATTATATTATGATTTATACTTACTATATTATTCTGATATTATACTTCTGCCAAGTGCATGCATACAGTCCGGCGAAACCTTTGCATACCCGCACACCTCTCAAAAAATTTAATTACATGTCACAACGAGATGTAGCACAAGCTTTGTTATTGGTCGATTTGGTAGCGGTGACGTGGGTGGATGGCGCGGAGAGACGCGTTTTAGGCAATGGGTGTTTTAATTTCCTTTGTTCAGCATTAATGTTAAATAAATAACCATAGATAGTAGATAGTGAGTGTTTACTTTCAATTATTTTAAAAGTAATGCACCCTTCATTAAAAATTTAAAAAAAAAATCTCTCACTTGTAATATGGGAGCACATTTACTGTACAAAACTTGTCAGTGAACTATGAGGGCAAAAACATAAAATAAATAAAATAATTGTTCATTAATCGTAATTGAGTTAAAACGTTCAATTAATCCAGATTTTAATTTTAGGCCAAATCGCGCAGCCCTATAATAGGTTACAATAAATTTGAAATGACAATCTCTAAACTAAACTATACTCAGATGGCATGGAAAGACCAATTCAAAGGTTAACATAGGCCAATGTTTGGATTAGATCATTAGCATCTCACTTCAAAAAAAAGGAAAAAAATTTTTTGATAATTTTCCCCCTTTTAAAACTTGACATCTATATTTTACATTATGTAGCCTACTAACACTGATGGTGAACGAAAATTTGCTATTTTCAAGGCTGATATGGCTAGGAACTAACCACTCACTCTGGTGTAAGAATCAAGAAACTTTGCTGCTGTATCACGGCTGCAGCAGGCGCAATACTACGCATTGCTTGAAAACCTGGTTTTGCAATAGAGCTATGCATAAAACCAACAGCAGACAAGGATGAATGGTTCAGGAAAACATTTGGTTCGGTTGTTGCTTTTAAAAAGACCTTGACATGTAAATCAGTTTCACATAAAGCAGCGGTTTTTTTACCTAAAGAAATCCTTGCCGATGTCAAATTATGTCAGCTTAATGCATTTAAAAACAACTATAGGGAAGTCATTGGGTCGATTACCTCAAGAAGAATAAGAGGTATTTTCAAAACTAGGGTTGTCACGATACAAATTTGGCATCAATAGATACTGAAATTTTAAAAACATCCTTAAAACGTTCTTAAACAACGCTTATTTGCCATCGTGTTCACATGCTTAACAGAAATGACTGGGGGGGTTGGGGGTTCAACTTTTTCGGTAGTAGTTTGGTAATATATGCTTCAGTGAATCAAATTCACGAATGTATTTAAATTACATCTCATCTATTAATAAAATGTATACGCATTTAGTGTTTTGAGGGATATTTAGTTACTATTTTAGAGGTTACTGTCTGTAAAACTATACAAATTATAGGTCTAATTTTTCTCTTTTTTTTAGGCTACATGCAGATATAAACACCTATTTTACAAGAAACGCGTTTTGTGAATACTTCAGATGTCTTTCAGTGCTCTAGAACTGGCAGTCTCAGACTGTTGTAATCATTTTTACTAGCATTTATTGGCGCGATTACCCCCCCCCCCCCCCCACGTTAAAAATGGACGTTTTTAAAATTTCAGTATCGTGACAACCTTACTCAGAACATGTGCAATTTCTCAATTCCGACCAACAACACTAGCTCAACCAATAGTGTGACCTGAGGGAGTGGCAGTATGATCATGCCACCAATAGCAGACAAAGAAACGTGTTTGAATACTCATATTTCTCAATTCCATTTAGTCATGCAGTGATGCTCTTCACATTTAGGAATGCATTTTAAGCCAAAATATTTATTTGCCAATTTGTTTTGTTCAACAGCAACCATTCAGACTTAAAAACCAGTTCGCTGTCTGAACAGGTATGGATTACAGGCGAGTAAACAGTAAAACTGAGGTGTTGAAATGCTCACTTATTTGTGAGGGTTATATATTAGAGTTATTCAGATGTAATTTTCTCTGTATTATAAAATATTAGAACAGTTCAAAAAAAAAAAAAAAAAAAAAAAAAAGTCCTATCTCAATATCCCATAATTCTCCTCATTTTGCAAAAAACCTAACATAAAAAAAATAAAAAAAGCATGCATTTAGGAAAAAATGTGCAATGGCTGATCAAAGTGTAACATAGGCAGTGGTCATTGGCAAGAACAGAGCTCAGGGGGAGAGAGGGGTGGTGGTGGTGGGGGTTATGACGTCTGTAGAGCACGACAGCACAGGAGGGGTGATGAGGGATCCTGGGGGCTGCTAAAAATAGAAACCAGAGGGAGAAGGGGGAGTGGGGGGGAAATGGGAGACTGCGCAAAGTCAGATGTGGGTAGAAAGTGAGAGAGCACGACAACGAGAGTGAGAGCACTGGATCGAAAAGGCAGAAGGAACAAAAGACAAAGTGATTCACAAACTCCATTTCAAATTCATACCAAGAATGAAGCGTGTCCTGGTTTATATAAATGGGACTAACTATATTAAAAAAATTAAAAATAAAAAAACACTTTTATTCACCCTCATACAACATTTTGGTTCTGGGAAGCAAACATTTTCTTTTCTGACAAACTATTCCACAAACAACGCTGAAGAGCTTTCAGGCTTAAAACAACCATACTCCAATAAACATTAACAATGGAGTAAAACTAAAAAACAAGATGTCATCAGAAGGGCTACATTGCACAAAATATCAAACCGGTATTTTCGCAACTTGAGGAATTTCAAGCTTCAATTATGCGGGTGGACTCCGAAACACTTAAGGCTTGGGGACAATTCACAGAATTCCACACAAAAATGGGGTCATAGACACAGAGGTGGCAAACAAAAAAGACACATCAGTCAAGTCCTTCAGTCAACAGCCACCAACATTTTACACAACCCAAGACCAATCAAGGGCCATTTTGTTGCTTGAGAAAGATTATTAACGGTTCGCTACACATCAAAACCAAAATCTTCCTCAAAAGCACACTAATCTGTCATCAACCATCATTATGAAAGCCAATGACGCTCTACGGTATGAACAGGGATGAATTGTCTTTTGTTAACGAACATATTAGCAAGATTCTATATAGTGAGTCAATGGATACAGGTTTCCAACATTTTCAAAATATTTTCTTTTGTGTTTGACAGAAGAAAGAAACTTACAAATTTGAAACCAGTGTGATTACATGACATTTTTCATTTTGGGTAATGGTATTTGCATATAAAAAAAAAAACATAACTTTACCAAGGTGAGAATTGACGGTTTTACTGTTTTATACAAACACACACACACACACAACTGTATATTGGTGACATGTACACTACCTGACAAAAGTCTTGTCATCGATCCCAGTTGTAAGAGCTACAACTAATAACTTGACTTCTAGTTGATCATTTGGAAAAGTGTCAGAAGATAGATTTTTTTTGAGGAATCATCTATTGAACTCTATGCCAATCTTCACAAATACTGCAGAAGACCTATTGGAACCCGTATAGATCCAAGATTCTCACAGAAATCAGTCAATTTTGGTGAAGGAAAAATCATGGTTTGGGGTTGCATACAGTATGGGGGCATGCGAGAGATCTGCAGAGTGGATGGCAACATCAACAGCCTGATGTATCAAGACATTTGTGCTGCCCGTTACATGACAAACCACAGGAGAGGGCAAATACTTCAGCAGGATAGCGCTCCTTCTCATACTTCAGCCTCCACATCAAAGTTCCTGAAAGCAAAGAGGATCAAGGAGCTCCAGGATTGGCCAACCCAGTCACCAGACATGAACATTGAGCATGTCTTGGGTAAGATGAAGGAGGCGGCATTGAAGATGAATCCAAAGAATCTTGATGTACTCTGGGAGTCCTGCAAGAAGGCTTTCTTTGTCATTCCAGATGACTTTATTAATAAGTTGTTTGAGTCATTGCAGAGATGTATGGATGCAGTCGTCCAAGCTTATGGGAGTCACACACAATATTAATTCTTTTTCCACTGCACCATGACTTTATATTCTATACTGTACATTATTTCTGTTAAGTGACAAGACTTTTGTCAGACCTTACTGTCCTAACAAATAATAATTTTAAAAAAGGCGTTAATATTTTATTTTGGTAAAACGAATGAAATCTAGCAGCCTTTGCCTTTCATATAAGCCACTTCTGATACCAAATGATCAACTAGAAGTAAAACTTGTATAGGTGTAGACCAGGGGTGCTCAACCCTGTTCCTGGCGATCGACCTTCCAGCTGATTTCAGCTCCAACCCTGATCAAACACACCTGAACCAATTATTTAGAACGTGAGGAGCACTTTTGTCAGGTAATTTATATTGGTGGATCTATTTTGTAAATTTTATGAGCACAGTTATTGTAATTCATAACGAACACTGCAAATATTTCAGGGACAAAACAAAAAAGTAGTCATTTCTTGGTGACCATTTAAAAAAAAAAATGTACCCAATGACATCACGACAGCTAAAGATGCTGTGAAGGGTTAGCATTAATTATGTAGCATCTTGCTGCTAATGTTAAAGCATCGAATGAATGATTTAAACAAAGCCCCTCTGAAACAGGGATGGCACGAGCAGTCGTGCTTGGGTACATTCACGAACAGTACGTTCAGAAATACAGAGCCGCACAGGCGCACTGGCCCTCCTCCGACTCAATATTCCAGCGCTAAAAAAAGCAGCCGAGTGAGTAAAAATAGCTGCCTCGTCTGGAACAGCCGCAGCACTTGAATACCAACAAGATGCTGCCCGCTCACCCTCAATCCCTCTCTCTGCATCCCCCAGCAACCCAGCTCATTGTAGAGCAGAGAGAGAGAGAGAGAGAGAGAGAGAGAGAGACTGACTGATGGAAAAGGAATTTTATGCTTGCAGCAAAGAAGATTCATGAACGAATATGGTGCTTAAATACTCAAACAAGAAAAAAAAACAAAAAAACAAAAAAAAACAAATGACCAGTGTAACGTAATTAAAAATAGTATATGAGGGGAGATTGGGCCATCTACATTCAGACCTCTACTGTATGCAATCTGTCGCATCACTTTCCCTCTCTCTCTCTCTCTTCCTCCATGAATGAACTGTTCCCGTTCTTGGCTCGCTAGCACTGCAGAATGCTAACACCTCCGCCCACTCCCCCCCCCAAAGCAGCAGCATCATGCTTTAAATAGCACAAGCCAGTCACATGGCCAGCAGGAAAAACTACACACCAGAGCAGTTCAGCACCCAAAATAGCATCTATGCTCAGATAAAGGTGGATTGAAGAAGAAGAAAAAAAAAAAAAAAAAACGATGTGGGGGTGAGAGGGTGCAATATCAGAAATAGCAAAAAGTCACATGCTCACCCAAAAAAAAAGGTGAAGCTAAAAATCAATAGTCCTCTTCGCAACAGTCTCCTTGCAAAAATAATTAATTAGAACAGAAAAGGGCAGAAATAATTCAAAACATCTAAACATAGAGCTGGTATAGCCTATTTTTAGACGCTGGTGCGGAGGAGGATGCTTTGTTTTGCTAGCGCGGAGACGCATTGCTGCTGAAGCTGTGCAGCTCGTCATGGATGACTGAGGTGAAAATACAGTATGAAAATAAGGAAAACCTTACATGGCAAATGCATTGCACTTGATATTACCACAGATTTTTTATTATCATTATTAAATGAATTAATTATTAAATTCAATTTTGACCAAAGAGATCCAATTAAACTTGCTTCATGTTAGCAGTTCACAATGGGATGTGAATTATAAGTGTAACGTTAAACGGCATATGGAAGATTTCCTTTTTCAGGAAATAAATAAATAAATGGAGCAGAGTCGTGACAGAGAAGAGAAAAGGGAGGGTGGGGGCTCGCAGAGGGCGAACAAACAGTTTCGGGAGGAGGGGGGGAAGAGAGAGAGAGAGAGAGAGAGGGTCCTTAGTGATGGGGATGAGCAAGAGATGGAGGATGGAGATAGGCTTAGACAGAGAGAGGAGGAGGGGGTAGCGCTTTTACCCAGAATCCTCAGCTCAGGCACATGGCAACAAGCGTGTTAGTCACATGAACGGCAGCGTTCTCTTTGAAGACCCCCACTTCTTCAAAGCCCTCCCTTGAAAACAACAGCCAGTTGTCATCATTCATGGCTCACACATTCACAAGTTGCGCAGTCCACATTCACTCGCTCACACAAACACACACACACACTGGGGGAACACTTCATTCACACTGTCCCTTTTAGCTAGCATGAATGGGCTAACGTTGCTATTCACAAACTTCCGTGTCTAATGTTGCTCAAGTATCAGGCCTATAGGCCCGAAGTGGTTTCTTAAAGCTTTGATTTGAATGTCAAAGCAAGTTTGTATGACACAATCGCCCCCGTCCCCATGAATGACTGCAGCTCTATTACATAACTGTGATTCTCAAACACATTTAGTGTTCTAAGGAGGGATGAAGTGAGCCACTGGAGGACAAGAGAGAGAGATGGGTGGGGGGTGATGAAGCTCTAATTTTGGCTTCCTCGCACTGCTTGGTCAGCATCACAACTCAGCTGAGAGAAACGCTAACCTAACTTGTTCGCACAATACACACTGCACCATAAACCATCGCAAAAAGCTAGTCTGGAAACAATACGAAGGCCCTCTTATGCCAGATACAGAAAATGATTATTTCTCAGTGAATATAGGCAGTGTATGTTGGTGCATTTAAACAAAACAGATTTATTTAAACAGATATATTTATTAAAATAATATTTTAGTCACCAAACATCTTTAGAAATTTAAAGATGATACTATTAAATTCAAGCAAAAAAAATTACAACCTACAAAATTTTTCCATTGTTTGTTTCTCTTGATTTTTCTTCTTTTTAAAATTTGTATTTAATATTTTACTATAGCATAAATTGGGCTGTACTAGTTTTTGGACCTTTATCGTAAGTTATTTTGTTAGATAAGCTCCAGATTTGGCTTCAGTACTGACTAATCTAATGTATATGCACAAATATTATATTGTATAGCTTCCTAATAAAAATATGATTTTAAAAGATAGATTTGTGAGGAGTGTACTCTTATGCGGAGCACTGGATTAAATTATGAACTGCAAAAAGGATCAAAATACCCATTACAACAGAGAAGCAGCTGCACTTAAGTTTTCCAAAACACTTTTATAACAACGTTCATAAATTATGAAATTTAAAGGTATTTTTGTTTGAATCCTTGTCTATTCATTGGTGACTCTCACATATACATTAGATTAGTCGGTACTGAAGCAAAATCTGGAGCCTATCTAACAAAATAACTTACGATAACGGTCCAAAAACTAGTACAGCCAAATTTATATGTTATAGAAAAATATTAAATACAAAATTCACAAAAAAAAAAAAAAAAGAGGGGGGGAGGGGATAGAAAGCAAAAAATATGAACAATTTAGCTGAAATTTTGTAGGTTGTAATTTAATTTCATATTTTCTTGAATTTAATTGTATTATCTTTCTATTTCTAAATATATTTGATGACTAAAATATTTTAATAAATACAATTGAAGTCAGAATTATTAGACCCCCTTTAATTTTTTTTTAATATGTCCCAAATGATGTTTAACAGAGAAAGCAAGTTTTCACAGTATGACTGATAATATTTTTTCTTCTGGAGAAAGTCTTGTTTAATTTCGGCTACAATAAAAGCAGCTTTTAATTTTTTAAAAACCAGTTTAAGGTCAAAATGATTAGCCCCTTTAAGCTATATATTTTTTCGATAATTTTTTCAAACAAATCATCATTATACAATAACTTGCCTAATTACCCTAACCTGCCTAGTTAACCTAATTAACCTAGTTAAGCCTTTAAATGTCACTTTAAGCTGTATAGAAGTGTCTTGAAAAATATCTAGTAAAATATTATTTACCTTCATCATGGCAAAGATAAAATAAGTCAGTTATTAGAAAGGAGTTATTAAAACTATTATGTTTAGAAATGTGTTGAAAAGAAATAAACAGAAATTGGGGTGAAAAAATAAACAAAAAGGGTAATAATTCAGGGGGGCTAATAATTCTGACTTCAACTATATCTATTTAATAAATCTGTTTTGTTTAAATGCACCAAAATACATGGCCTATATTCACTGGGAAATGAACAAAAATATTCATTTTCAAAATGGGGTGTACATAATTATGCTGAGCACTGGATTTATTTATTAGTATAACACACACACACACACTCACCTATCTATAATGGACAATAGTTTTTACTGTATAAAATGTACAGATGTATTCCATCCCCCTAAACTAAACCCTCACATTAATCAATCTGCATTTTTACATTTTCAAAATGTTTACCTCATGGAGACGCCACAAAAAAGGCCAAAAAAAAAAAAGTATCCATAAGATCAGCTTACTGGTACTGCTGTACTTGTGGGGATATTTCTTCCCGACAATGCAAGAAATACAAGATTAAATTGATAATTTATAGACACACAAGTGTATAAACAGTTTTAAAACACACACTTTAAAAATGAACTATTATGGTGAGGATGATAATTTAATGTTTAACTCTTTAAACTGCCCAACCAAGAAAAAAAAAAAGAAAAGGTGTTTGGATTGCATTTCTTAACTCCTAATGTCACTAGTTAACGCACTCAATACATTTTTCTTCAACAAATACCATAATTTCTAAAATATTAACCTCTACAAAATGGTAGATATCTTGGTTTATGCTAAAAGTACCGGAATTAATAAATATACTATGAAAAAAAATCTGAACATTTGAAGTGTAAGACCAATTTATTTCAACAATCAAAATAAAACATTTCTGAATACTAAATCATCTTTATTTGTTGAAGTATGCCATAAAATATTTCAGATTCTTATTTAACACACTTTCTTGAGTGTGTGTGTGTGTGTGTGTGTGTGTGTGTGTGTGTGTGTGTGTGTGTGTGTGTGTGTTTACAATAAAACCAAAATCAGGTGTAGTAGAACAGGATTATGTTTGTAAGATTTTTTTTTGTAAACCAACAATGCTGTGTAGTGTAAACCATTATCAAATGACTTAACAGTGATTTAAAACAGTCAAAATGTGTTCAACCATTCGGTAGAGCAGGCAGTTAAAGGGTTAAATAGCACTCCCCTGTTTTCTAAAAAGAATATGCTATGAATTTCATTTAATTAACAAATGTAATATGTAATTCTTAAAATAAATCATATCAAATTTGATTAAAATGTATACATATGTATTAATGGGATCAGTCATCAGATCATGACCTTCAATTGCTTACAAAAAAAGTGATCAAATGAATTGAAGATTAGACTGTTCGTTTACACATCTGTGATTCCATCTGGGTTTCCTCTGCAATATGAATAATTTAATAATTCAGAGAGAAAGATAAGCCACATCGAAGCAATAATAAAGGTCTTAAAAAAAAAAAAAAAGCCTTTGCTTCAAATGCTGCAAGAACACCCTGCACTATAACTAAACCACTGCCTTGCAACCTTTACCATGTCAGTGCAGTTCGGAAGAAAGACACCAGGGGTCTCCCATCTCAGGAACGAGGAATGCCTGACAACTACAGGAACACACCAACCTGCTTTTCTGCTCAGTTCTCTCTCTCATACATTCCACTTTCATGACTCACCTTCAACGTACTGCAATGTCAGCAGAGTAGATCTTCAAAAATGCATCATCTAATGGCATTTATGACATCATACAGTCAACATGACAATGAAGCGGTTTGTGAGGTGAAGTGAGAAGATTGCAAATGCGTCAAAGAATCATTAGTTAGACTCACACTAACATGCGAGAGTTTCGAGATTTGGAAATGAACTCTTGCTCAACCTGATAAAACCTGTGGTTCTGGATTGGCAGGAACGAGAACTAGTTCCCCCCCCGCTCCTAGCTTCACCTAGTCACCTCCAGCTAGTTTGCGCATGTGGAATTGAACGGGTCCAACAGGTGCCCTGCTTTTTCAGTTTCAGGGAGTGGCATTCTTCACCTCTAGTTTTTGACATGGCACTGACAGAATGTACGAAGGATCAGTACGAAGTTCAAAATGTGTTACTGGGAAAGGGAGTGGTTGACAAGTGTGCAAAAGGATGATGCTTATGAAACCTGCTGAGAAAAATGTGCAGGTCATATTTCACTCCAAAAAAATTTACAGAATTTGGAAGTTAATATGCCAAAATTATAACATATTCATGCAAAATATGCTCCTGTATAACTTCAAATAAAAGATACAACACTCTTGGGAATATAAAAGGTATGAGAGCTGTCACTGGGGAGGTGCACATTTGTACCTAAAGGTTCGATATTGATACCTTAGCTCTTTAACTGTCTGCTCTACCAAATGGTTGAGCATATTTGGACTGTTTTAAACAAATGACTGTTAAAGTCATTTAAAGAATGGCTGTTTTAAATGTTGGTTTACAAAAAAACAAACAAACAATCATAATCCTGTTGCTCTACCTCATTTGATTTTGGTTTTAACATGTTCAAGAAAACATGTTAAATGAGAATCTGAAATATTTTGCAGCATACTTGAAGATAAATAATAAAGATGATTTAGTATTCTAAAATGTTTTATTTTGACACTTTATTTTTACACTTCATATTTTTCAGATTTTATTTATTAATTCCAGTACTTTTACCATAAACCGACATATCTGCCATTTGGTAGAGGTTGATATTTTAGAAATTATGGAATGTGTTGGAAAAAAAAATGCATCGAGTGCGTTAACTAGCGACATTGGGAGTTAGGAAATGCAATCCAAAAATGTTTTCTTGGTGGGGCAGTTAAAGAGTTAAGGTACATATTAGTGTACTTTACATATTAGTAATTTCTAGGTACTAATATTTACATTTAAAGTAGGGATGTCCAGATCCGATCACATGATCGGAAATCGGGCCCGATCACGCAGTTGGACTCATTTGAAATCGGACGTCACCTTCCGATCAGGCCTTAAACATATATATATTAATTATTTTTTAACACCTGTATATTCATGCGGTGGCACAGAGTTAGACCTCTTGACTTCATACAGAAACAGCAACGCATGCGGCATGACATCACTTTGTTGCAGAGACGCTATTGGTTAAATGCTGGCAAATTAGAACATGGAAGCAGCTTGAAGCAGAAATCGGGAGTATGTCTGCGGTCTGGAGGTATTATAAAGTTGATGACGACAACATTCCTATAGCAAACTGTGAGATATGTAAACTTATGATTGCCTGCCAGGTATTTTGAGTTGAGGTGCTATTTGCTTTTAAATTAGATTTGTTTTTTAACATTTACTGTTGCACTAAAGTCCAAAAGTGAAGAATTTATGTTATTTATTATTTTATTGTTCAAGCTACCTCACAGAAGTGCTCTGTTTGTTAACAGAGTTGTTGAATGTTAAAATAAGGTGAATTAAATAAAAAATAAGGAACATCCTGGAACCGTTTCTTCGCTCTTCTTTATTCTTTTTTTATGTATTATAGAAGTATCGGATTGGGTTTCGGGAGATACCCAGAAAAAAACTGATCAGGAGAGCAACAGTACCAATATGGACCCTTTAGATACAAATGTACCTTTTGAAATGATACCGCCCCAGTGACTTTTGTGCCTTCATTTCCAAGAGTGTAATACACGACTAACATTTGCAACCTTAAGGTTTTTTTTTTTTATCCCTAGCAGTTTTAACCATGGTTCATTTATGCAAAACTGCAAACTTTTGAAAACAGGTTTCAAAGAGTAAAGATACGGTTTAAATGTGAGTGTCCATCAAAGTGTTTTTTGCACTACAGAGCCGTAAAACTCATGCTCAGCACCTATAAAAAAATATATATTTTAAAAAAGCTCATTCGCATCTCTGCAGCACAATAAATGCTACAACTAAACTTAAAAAAAAAAAAAAAAAAAAAACACTAAAAAGCTACAAAAAGAAAGATTTCGTAAAAACATTGACATTGTACATATAATGTATTCAATCTATTGGAATGGAGTCCACAGGTGTGTGTAGTGCCCTACTTCGCCCAGCATACATGGTTTTTAAATTTATTTTTAGCTAAAGCTAATGTCAAATCTTCAAAACTTGTGGGGGATAAAAACAAAAACAAAACAAAAAAAAAACAGAAAATATGTAAATATGCAGTGTCTGGCCACAGTAAACCACATTGTTCACAGGGGATGTAATTGCTTCGGTGTAACATTTAAACAGGTAAACAATCTGTATTTACGCCTTTTAAGAGTGAAATATGACATGAACAATTCGGAGACACGTGAGAATAATAATAATAAAATAATAATAATAATATTGTATAAGCACTACAAGAAGCATTCCAGACCAGAATTGTATAAAGTCTACTTTTCCAGTAGTGCTGTAAAATAAGCTAATGTCATTCCTTCGATGAAATCAACACGAAAAAAAAAACCTCCATCTCAAATCGCTTCACATCCTCAATATCCAATCCGACCGCTAGAGGCGTTGAACACTGGTGCACCTGCTGCCAAGGCAACATCCTAGGCAGTGAAAGACTATGGCATGATGAGCCATTTCAAAATCTTTAACAGTGAGGCGAGTTTTAAAGTAACAGTATTAAAAGTGCAATCGTGTGAGGACTGAAATCGCCTCCCCTCACGGCTTTAGTATATTCGAGGACACACTCAAGTCTCCCCTCACATGCCGCACGTGGTATGGACCCGCATTATAATTAAGATTGGCGTTTTAAACTGCGTCATGTTGCCAAAACCAACCTCAGTGCCCCAGTGACGGGAAGAAGCGGACAGCACCGACCAGAAACGCACGTCCTGGAAAAAAACAAACCGCGTTTCACCCGCAAAACTGTCAAAGGAATGTTTAAAACGCTTTTGTCGGGACACACATTGGCACGCGCAGCCAGGAAACTGGATAACTGGGTCAGGCCGAGCACATACGATTCAGGAAAAACTAGAAATGCGGGAGAGAGAAAAAAATCATAACTGAACGTCTTGGATATCTTAACAAGTATGCGTTTAATATAAAATACAAGCTGGTTTATAACTAATCTTTCATGTAATTAGTCAAATTTCATATTTAAGCGAATATTGAGCAAAAAAAAAATGTCTGACTGAAATACCTGAATGACTCAGAGTGACATGCAATCTGCGCATAATATATGAATGTATGGCGCAATCAGTCAACCTGAGACACACGTCGCCTCCATTGACCATACGCATAAAACACTGATGTCTCAATTAGTCTTTTGATTTGATCTCATTTAACGATTAGAAATTGACGTGAGTGGTACACTCACCCCCGTTTGTGGCTTCTGTCAATAATGTCTTAAATGCGCACAAAAAAAGTTACAAAATTAATAGTTCCCCTCAAAATCCACGAAGTTCATCTTTATTTAGTTTAATGCTGCGCCAAATACGCAGTACATTTATCCCACCCATCTCCTGCCAATACAAGCTCTCATGTCGTTCAACTTACCTGCCCATTTTCCCAATTTGGGAGAGAGTAAGTCCCCGTTTCCCAGCACCCATATCCTGAATCCAGTGATGGTCTTGTACACCAGCCACAGCGCCAGCGAGGCCGTGATAAGTGCACCGACCCAGAAGAGCGCTCTTTCGGCAGGCTGTAGCGTCTCCACCACGTTAAACGACTCCATGTCTACGGCTGGCTGTGCGTGGTGAATGACCTGCAAAATTAGTCGTTATGCTCTGCTTTAAAGCTTCAATGTGTGCGCCCCTTTATAAGCAGGTTGTGGCATCACACCCCTACAACTCCTCTAACATACTAGTCTATCCAGATTTAAGTGCACACCTCCCACATACTCCATCGCCGCCCATGCGAGCCCACATCCGTTGCCTATTGGCTGAAACTTGCGTCCGTCAATTGCTACTCGCCATTCATTGGCTATCGTGCGCGTCAATCTCAAAGAGCCCATTCTCATTCATTCGGTTGCCCGTTTCAATGGGGCGGACCGAAAACTCTTCTGATTGGACGATCATTACGGTAACCTCCATTCAAATAATGTCATTGGTTGTGATTCAGAACTGGTTTTTCTGTTTCAGTGAGGGTTACGAAACCTCCAAACCCACGCTTCCAACGATCACCCCCCACAGTATTTTATGAATGAAGTTTGTTGCTCATTGGCCACGAGCGCTGCTGTTGTCCCGCCCCTGCTGAGCAGACGGGAAGATTCCATTCGTCGACGCGAATGCCAGTCACGTTCATTCACTAGAGCTGTCACACCAATGAGTCATACTTTGAGGGAAGAAAAAGAGACGGTCATGCTTATTTGGTGCATTTTAGCTTGAAAGCCACATGTATGCCTCAGTTTTTACATTTTGTAGACTTTAGTAATGCACATGTTAAAGAATAGTGAATTAAAGACACATCCAGCATGTTCTTACAGTGTATCAGAGACGAATGATACAAAATAAATGTAACTGTGTTGTGAATACCTCAAAGTCATATAGAAAATGAAAAATGTAATGGATATCGATATGTAGATCGATAGAAGGTAACACAGCATTTTTATAATAAAAAGACTGTATTGTCAGATATTTTTGCCTTGAAGAGACGCAATATTGGAGATATTTGTTGAAATAAATATGCAGTTTATGTGTATATGTAAAACACAGACAAATGTATATGTACATAAAAGGGATAATTCACACAAAAAATGAAAATTCCTGAAAAGGCAGTGGTTACATGTTTCCAACATTCTTCTTTTGCGTTTAACTGACAAAACGCAACCCTCAAACTGGTTTAGAATAGGTGAAGGTGTTCGCAAATCATGACATCATTTTCATTTTTGGGGGTGGGGGTGTATTTTAACAGGTGATACACTATACACGTCTTTGAATTAGCAAACATGTGTTAATTTACTCAGTAAATTGCGTATACTCTTAGACGCCATGAGAAGCCAAGACGGCCTGGACATTTTATTTTATGTAAACACGCTTCAAATTCAAACGGTGAACAGCATCATTCCGAATGAACTACAAATACCACACGAAGCCGCGCGCAAATATCGCGAGAACTCTCCGCGAGAGCAAGAAGGAAGACGGGATGGTTATGTAAACACATAGGCACGTAGTAGGTATGCAGCTGAGCAACCCTTGAAATTACAGCGTAAACTGTTGTGAAACACATTTTTAATCAACTTACACATCTATGCAGGTACGAAAGCGATACTGGAGTCGTTAAGACTCGTGTCACTCAACAGTTGTCCTCTTTTTTTCCTCGTGCCTAGCTTGTCAGTTTTATCATTCACTACACAGACTGGATCACTCCAACACATCCACGTTCACTGTCGCCATTCGGTTCACTCACGACCCGAAATTTAACCTAAAATATAAGCCTGTCGATATGTATACATCTCAAGCAACGCGTGAAACATATAAACCGCATGCTGGTTAGTAGAGAAAAAAAACATTGGAGTCGGTATAAAGCAGTTTCATGTCAGCATTTTGAATAGTAAGAAGCTTCTCTCTGCGCGTTTCCCTCACAGTACTTTTAGTTTATTTTTATCTCTGAAAAGCTCTAAACACAAACAAAAGTTAGAAATATATCACAAGCTGTGCATTTCCCCACACTTTACAACAGACAAATAAGCAAGCAGACACTAAAATAACGCCAAACATTTTATTTTTACTAACAAATGACAGAGCATATAAAAACAGGCAGTTTGAGGAGGACATATTTTACATAACATAAATGTGATGTGTACAACAAACCTTAAGCAAGGATTTTGCAACATGCAGGCACTTTAATAACACCCTATATTGTACTTTAACCATCACTATTTAATTCTCACAGCTTATTTTGTGCAATAAAACAGCTAAATAATTAGTCAAGGTCGCATATGTTAATATAATAAAAGTCACACAAATACACAGAAGTACAGAACCCACACGTTACGTTCGTACATCGTCCACGCTGCAGCAAACACATGCAACTCATGTTATTCAATTCAGCTAAAACCTTCAAGCACATTTAGAGCTTTATTATGTATATAAAAAATCAGCTAAGCAGATAAATGGTATAATTGAAAACTGTTAATAACAAATAACCAGCTACACTGTGCACTGGGTTATTTTTCATTATTGTAGCTACTATAATAAAATACTCTGCAAAATCTGGATCATTTACTACAATAATATTTTTCTCTAACAAACCTTAAAACATTCTTTTCGACAGTCCCCCCTTTCTCTCTCTCCCTCTCACACACAGACACACACACACTCTCGCGTATCGTCTCACTCTCTCAAGTAACGCATTACACATTCCAGCTCTCAGTCTTTGACGCTCATTGATCTACATCAGAAATCCTAACACTAACTTAATCTTTAATTATCGTTGTTTAATTTCAAACAAGCTCCTTTTCCTTTCCCCTGTACCCTTTTGACCCCATAACACTAATGTTTTACATTTATTAAAACACTCCAAATGCGTCCTAAAAACTCTTAATGCAGTATATCACATATACGGAATAAAATTAACATATCTAGCGAAAGAACAAATTTAAAAAGCATAATCTTTATGTCTAAGCTCATTTAGGCCACGTGTGGTACGTCAGCAGCAGCGCGTTTCAGCACCACGTGCACTGGACAGCGAACGCATGACAGCACAAACCCTCCGTTCAACCTTCTGAAGCTTAAACCAACACTCTAAACAAACTCTTAGGACGCAATAAATATGCAGGCTTCACAATTATAAAAAGCACAAACCTAAAAGCTGGCGCCTGGAATGTTCATACATTTCTACATACACTTCTACAGACACAGACGTCTCTGCGCTCGTTTTACGCACGCTTTCCCATTACCAGAGTCACAACAAATGCATTTCAATCTACATATAGGTTATCATTTAATTAAAACAAATAACATTACATATAATATTTACTTCTGTAGCGATTATTAAGACAACAAAACTCAACACAAAGCGCTCACGTGCGTCTCGTCTGCACATTTACTTATTATTATTTTCATCTATGATTTTATCTGCAAATATATACATTTTTCTTAGTCCTAGCTGTTAATACATTATCATTTTCATATTCTCTGATGTCTCATGCAGTTCAAAGCTTTCATGTTGTATATGTGGCCAGATGATTTATTAAAAAGCTCACCAAGTACAGACAAATATTGCAAATACCTGACAGTGTTATCTTGCTCCTATAAAGTAAATCAACTTGCTGAATATCCATTTACAGGTGAAAAAAAAAAAAGCTGTCCAACAGACGTTGAGCTTGTGAGCAGGATTCCAGGTAAAGATTTTCCAGATTTTTCATCCTGTGGAGTGGAAAAATAAAATATGTATTAAAATTTAATCTCTGCATCATCTAAACAATATATTTGATGCATAAATATATATATTTCAGGGTTTTAACCCTCACTATTGCACTTTTTAGCAGTTTATGCTATTATTATAAGGTGAACTCTTATTAATCATCATTATAACATTTATTTAGGCTTGTCAGCTTGACGTAGGTCACATTACTGAAAATACAGACACTAAGAAAACCTTACATACCTTATCATTTTCTCCTCTCACATGTGAATCTTCTGCTTCAGATGCTCAACCATAGGTTCTCCTCACTGTATCCTCACGGCTGAGGTCTTTGCCATGCTAGACAGGACATAAAATACACAAAACTAATGAAGATTTTCGATTTCATATGTCAGCAGTGATTTGAAAGCATTTACAACAATGTTATATTTTTAAGGGCGTTCTCTTTTACATTTTATATATTTTCATGCTTATTATAAGGCTGAAAAGCATGACACATGCCTCACACACACACACATGCAGCACAATCACAAAGACGTCATGTTTTAATGCCCCGTTATTGTTATTATCTAATAGAATATGTTCATATTAATAATATTTGTATAGATACTAGCTTTTTAAAGCAGATAATATCATATATTCCACGCCAGTCCTGCTTGCTTAAACATCTACATTATATATTCTGTCAGAATTTAATATTTCCTAAAGAAAAACAGCTGTAATATATACAAAATTCACCCTATATTTATGTCATGCACTTTTTATATCATAAAAAAAGCTCAAATGTAGCACACACCATTTTAAAGTACATCGCTTTGCATTTAAAACACACACCAAAACCTTAGATATAAACGAGCATCCAATATTCACACAAATCTAGACTGAAAAAAGGATTTTAATGAAAGAAATACAAAATCTAAATGTTACTAATATATTTTTAAACTTAAAATTTAATAAAAGAAAGAGTTAATTAAAATATAACACAAGTATTTTTAAACAACGCATTTTGATACTTCGTAGTATATAACTGCAGGTATTAGGCCCGTCTGTCCTGCCGTCTCTTTCTCAAAGCTCTCGCATGCGTTCCACAACCTCTCGGCCATGTGCTCACTAACGTACACACAACACTAACCCTCAACATGTGCTTATATAATAAAACACTGATATTTTGTCCGTAATCATTCACACATTCGCACATACACACCCATTTTAACACAAAGCGAATTTGAGGCCTCCAAATAATCACACAAAGCCTTTGCAACACACACACACACGTTGCTATGCACCCTCTTAGGTACGTAAAGATAAGCACATACTTGTGTAGTTAATACAGTATTTTGGACACACACTCACTCATACGTACGTTCATATTCACAACATTTTGCACACCAAAACACACACACAGAGAGAGAAAGAGGCTGTGTGATAATGCAAAGCTTTCTCATACACACTCACACACACATTAGGTATTTTTTTATATACAAACATATTATATGTCATAAAAAAACACTAAAAATGTACATGCTTTACACTTATTTTCTAACACACACACATACACACACATGTATACATATATCTGCTCACATGCCCTTAAAGTACGTACAAGATTTTGCAAATGCACACACACACACACACACAGTAAAATAATAATGCAAAGCATTTATTACACTATTTTAGACTCACTCACTCATACGCATGTTCATATTCACAACATTTTGCGCGCGCACACACACACGCACACACACACACACGCACAGAGAGAGATTTTGTGATGATGTATAGCTTTCTGATACACATACACATTCTGTATTTTTCATATGCAAACATCACACACATCATAAAAACACAAAAATGGACATAATTTACACACATTTTCTAACACACACAGATACACACACATCTTTACATATGTCTGTTCACAGGCTCTTACAGTACGTACAAGATGCAAACATGCACACACACACACACACAGTAAAATAATAATACAAAGCATTTAATACATTTCTTTAGACACTCACTCATACGTACATTCATTTTCACACACACACACGCACAGAGAGAGATTTTGTGATGATGTAAAGCTTTCTGATACACACACACATTCTGTATATTTGTATATAAAAACATCACACTTGTCATAAAAACACAAAAATGGACATTCTTTACACACATTTTCTAACACACACAGATACACACACACACATCTATACATATATCTGTGCACATGCTCTTACTGTACGTACAAGATTTAGTAAACACACACACACACACACACACACACACACACACAGTAAAATAATAATACTAAGCATTTAATGCATTTCTTTAGACACTCACTCATACGTGCGTTCATATTCACAACATTTCGCACACAAACACACACGCACAGAGAGAGGTTTAGTTATGATGTAAAGCTTTCTAATACACACACACATTCTGTATTTTTTCATATGGAAACATCACACACATAAAAACACAAAAAGTGAACATTCTTTACACACATTTTCTACCACACACATAGACACACACACGGCTATACATATATCTGTTCACATGCTCTTACAGTACGTACAAGATGCAAACATGCACACATACATAGTAAAATATTAATGCAAAGCATTTAATACATTACTTTAGACTCACTCACTCATACGAACGCTAATTTTCACAACATTTTGCACAAACACACACACACACACAGACATACACAGAGGCTTTGTGATGATGCAAAGCTTTCTGAAACACACTTACACACATTAGCTATTTTTTCAATGTAATGAAATACACCAAAAATGCACATACGTTACACAAATTTTCTAATACACACAAACACACACATCTGTGCAGATGCTCTTACAATACGTACAAGAGTTTTGAACACACAAACAAACTGTAAAATAATAATACAACCCATTTAGTGCTGTACTTTAGACACACACTCATGCGTATGTTCATATATGCAACATTTTGCAACACAAACACACACACATATATACATCTGTGCAGATGCTCTTACAGTACATACAAGAGTTCTGAACACACAAACAAACTGTAAAATAATAATACAACCCATTTAGTGCTGTACTTTAGACACACACTCATGCGTATGTTCATATATGCAACATTTTGCAACACAAACACACACAGTGGGTGGCTTTGCGATGCAAAGCTTTCTGATACACACACACGCATTCAGTATTCTATCATATGCAAGCATCACACATCATCAAAAAACACAAAAATGGACATGCTTTACACACATTTTCTTACACACATACACAAAAACACACACATCTATACATATATCTGCGCACATGCTCTTACGGTACGTACAAGATTTTGCAAACACACACACATAGTAAAATAATAATACAAAGCATTTAATACAGTACTTTAGACTCACTTTCACAGCATTTTGCGCACAAACACACACACAGAGGCTTTGTGATGATGCAAAGCTTTCTGAAACACACTTACACACATTAGCTATTTTTTCAATGTAATGAAAAACATCAAAAATTGACATACATTACACAAATTTTCTAACACACACATGCACACAAACACACACACACACACATATACATCTGCTCAGATACTCTTACAGTACATACAAGAGTTTTGAACACACAAACACACTGTAAAATA
This sequence comes from Danio kyathit, assembly GCA_903798195.1. NCBI lineage: Eukaryota > Metazoa > Chordata > Actinopteri > Cypriniformes > Danionidae > Danio > Danio kyathit. Next base: position 26,208,643 of record LR812543.1, read on the forward strand.
ATAATACAACCCATTTAGTGCTGTACTTTAGACACACACTCATACGTATGTTCATATATGCAACATTTTGCAACACAAACACACACAGTGGGTGGCTTTGCGATGCAAAGCTTTCTGAAACACACACACGCATTCAGTATTCTATCATGTGCAAGCATCACACATCATTACAAAACACAAAAATGGACATGCTTTACACACATTTTCCTACACACATACACACAAACACACACATCTATACATATATCTGCGCACATGCTCTTACGGTACGTACAAGATTTTGCAAACACACACACATAGTAAAATAATAATACAAAGCATTTAATACAGTACTTTAGACTCACTCAATCACATGTACATTCATTTCACAGCATGTTGCGCACAAACACACACACAGAGGCTTTGTGATGATGCAAAGCTTTCTGAAACACACTTACACACATTAGCTATTTTTTCAATATAATGAAAAACACCAAAAAATGGACATACGTTGCACAAATTTTCTAACACACACATGCACACAAATACACACATATATACATCTGTGCAGATGCTCTTACAGTACATACAAGAGTTCTGAACACACAAACACACTGTAAAATAATAATACAACCCATTTAGTGCTGTACTTTAGACACACACTCATACGTTTGTTCATATATGCAACATTTTGCAACACAAACACACACAGTGGGTGGCTTTGCGATGCAAAGCTTTCTGATACACACACACACACACGCATTCAGTATTCTATCATATGCAAGCATCACACATCATTAAAAAACACAAAAATGGACATGCTTTACACACATACACACAAACACACACATCTATACATATATCTGCGCACATGCTCTTACGGTACGTACAAGATTTTGCAAACACACACACATAGTAAAATAATAATACAAAGCATTTAATACAGTACTTTAGACTCACTTTCACAGCATTTTGCGCACAAACACACACACAGAGGCTTTGTGATGATGCAAAGCTTTCTGAAACACACTTACACACATTAGCTATTTTTTCAATGTAATGAAAAACATCAAAAATTGACATACATTACACAAATTTTCTAACACACACATGCACACAAATACACACACATATACATCTGCTCAGATACTCTTACAGTACATACAAGAGTTTTGAACACACAAACACACTAAAATAATAATACAAACCTTTAAGGCCAGTACTTTGAACACACACACTCATACGTATGTTCATATATGCAACATTTTCCAACACAAACACACACAGAGGGAAGCTTTGCAATGCAAAGAAATGCAGAAATGCTTTCTGATACACACTTACACACACATTCTGTATCTTTTCTTATGCAAACATCACACGTCATAAAAAACACAAAAATGGAAATGATTTACACACATTTATAACACACATACACACATCTTTACTTATATCTGCACACACACACATACAGCAAAATATTAATGCAAAGCATTTAATACATTAGTTTAGACACTCACTCATACATGCGTTTTGTGATGATGCAATGCTTTCTGATACACACTTACATATACATTAGGTATTTTTTAAATGCAAACATCACAAATCATTAAAAAACAGCAATAATGGACATGCTTTACACTCATTTTTCTAACACACAAACACACACATCTATACATATATCTGTGCACATGCTCTTACAGTACGTACAAGATTTTGCAAACACACACACACAGTAAATTAATAATACAAAGCATTTAATACAGTACTTTAGACTCACTCAATCATACGTACGTTAATTTTCTCAACATTTTGCGCACAAACACACACACAGAGGCTTTGTGATGATTTAAAGTTTTTTGATACACAAACACACACACACATTAGGTATTTTTATATGCAAACATCACACATTATTAAAAATCACTAAAAATGGACATGCTTTAAACTCATTTTCTTACACACATACACAAACACATGCATATACACAAACATCTATACATATATAACTGCGCAGATGCTCTTACAGTACGTGCAAGAGTTTGAACACACACAAACACACTGTAAAATAATAATACAAACCATTTGAGGCAGTACTTAAGGCACACTCACTCATACACACGTTCAAATATGCAACATTTTGCAACACAAACACACACACACGCACACACATAGGGAGGCTTTTTGATGCAAAGCTTTCCAATACACACTTACACACGCATTCTGTATTTTTTTCATATGAAAAAATCACACGTCGTAAAAAAACACAAAAATGGACATGCTTTACACACATTTCTAACACACACACATCTATACATATGTCTGCGCACATGCTCTTACAGTACATAAAAGATTTTTCAAACGCACACACATTGTAAAATAATACAAAGTATTTAACTCACACTAACACGTACACACTCCTGTGCATTCATAATAATGTGCACATTAATGTGTGTATATGACATTCTTTTTGTGTAACATTTAAACAATAAATGCACACAATATATTTGATTCAAATAAGGACATGATGCATCCTGGCGCACTTTAACACACACACACGCACATTCCTTAATCTCAAAATGTTATGTTTCACACACTTTAACTATTTAAAAAAATGTACACACTTTCAAATGCATTCTTGTAAATACACAAAGTCAACACACACATACACGCTCACTATGCTGACAAAACACACACATCTGATGTTACATTCTCAGACTCATGCACACACACACACAAATGTGAACATAATTAAAGCATTCTAACGATTACACACACTCCCAGTGCATTTTCTGTGGGTACACAAACATATCACACAAGTAACACATCTCACAGTTATATCTGAGCATGGAGATACACACACACACACACACACACACACACACACTCACTCAGAGAGAGATTTGGACTGCACAATGAAAATCTGCTCATGACAGATGATGTCAAATATGCTCAATTATGTTTCCTAAGACCCCCATGATTCTCTGAATACATAAAGACTAATGAAAGACTGCGCAGATATTTGACATATTACACTAAATATATCATATATAGGTTATCGATATCAAAACAAGCACAGAAGGATGACTTTAACTCTAAAGCATTTAAACAGCATCCTGAAACCTGTAAATCTGTCTAAATCTATACATAAAGATATATATGTATCTATATGTATAAATAATTATATATATAACATGTATTTTATATTTAAAACCCTAAAATTCTAGAGTTTTCTAGAGTATCAAGTGACTTCTGGCTATCTGAGGTTGCGTTTAATGTATTTATACAAAGTTTTGCTGACATTACATTTCATACAAACACAAAGCACAACCAAAACGAGCAAAAAAAAAAAAAAAAAAACCTCAATGATGATTGAAGAACAAAAAAAGACTCATGCAGTCTAATCTAAACACTCGTGTGATAGCTTAAAATGTGCACAAAACCTCAAAATCTCAGGTGAGACTGAGGGACCGTGCAGATTGTTTTACTGGTTTCTGCATACTTCAGTTTTTTTATCAACTACAGATTATATATCATTAATATAAATCTCTTATATTCAAAAAGAAACAGTTTAATGCAAAATAAAATGCATCTTTTATGGTCACTTTTGTTTATGTGTTTTTGTAATGCCAAAAATTACATACTGTATAGAAAAGCAACAAAAATACAGTGTTATCTATAATCTGTTCTGTCAATTTATCAGTTTTTAATACATTTTAAAATTGTTGTTTTAAAGAATGTAGTCAAAATAGTTGTACATTTATTTATGTAAAGATAAATTATTCTTATCAGCAAGACTGCTATAATATAATAAGCATTTCTCTCTGTATGTCGTCGTCACCAAACCCTTAAATACAAAATTAGCATCAAATGTATGTACATTTTGACTTAAAAATGTTTTAATTAGACAAAGTAGTAAGTCAAAATATAACTTATTTACTTTAAACTGTCTGCATTCTGAAATTTTGCACTGTATAATAGTGTATATGTCTTTGGCTCGTCTGTCCTGCCGTCTCTTTCATACGTTTCACAACCTCTCAGCCATGTGCTCCATAATGTACACACACAACTAACCCAAATAATACACACATATTCTGTGCATATTCACACACACATTCACTTATACACACTCATATATGCATCCTTTCACGGCTTTCACATGTTTTAGGTTTTTATCAACAACAACTTGCATGTTATTAGTAGAAATCTATATTATTTGGTTTATATTTTTAAATGTAACGTTAGTATATAATATTAGTTAGTAGTTTTTAGATTAATGAACACTTTGATATGTTTAATTACAAGATAACATACATATGTTAAGGTCAGTTAAAAGTACAGCTTGTTTAAAAACATTACATTACATTCTTTTCAGTTTTTATATATGTATAATGTGTTTTATTAGTGTATAATAAGCATTTCTCTCTGTTTGTCGTCATCACCAAACCCTTAAATACAAAATTAGCATCAAATGTACGTACATTTAGACTTAAAAAAGGTTTTAATTAGACAAAGTAGTAAGTCAAAATATAACTCATTTACTTTTAACTGTCTGCATTCTGATATTTTGCACTATATAATAGTGTATATGTCTTTGGTTCATCTGTCCTGTCGTCTCTCTCATACGTTTCACAACCTCTCGACCATGTGCTCCATAATATACACACAACTAACTCTCTACATGTGCCTATAATCACACAAATAATACACATATTCTGTGCGTATTTACACACACATTCACTTACACAAACTCATATATGCATCCTTGCACAGTTTCTACATGTTTTGGGTTTTTATCAACAACAACTTACATATTTTTAGAAGAAATCTATATTATTTGGTTTATATTTTTAATGTAACGTTAGTATATATTATTAGTCATTAGTTTTTGTATTAATGAACACTTTAATTTGTTTTATTACAAGATAAGATACATATTTAAGATCAGTTAAACGTACAGCTTGTTTAAAAATATTACATTTAATTCTTTTTAAGTTTTTATATGTGTTTTATTAGTGTTACTGATTTCTTCAGCCAATATTTGTTTGAGCCAGATTGATTATACTGATTAATGCAAATTTTCCTTTTAGAAAATGATCTAGCTGTATATATATATATATATATATATATATATATATATATATATATATATATATATATATATATATATATATATATATATATATATGTACAGTATATATAGTATGTAGTCAGCAAATACTAGCACATACAGACTGCATTAATGTAAATATAAATGTATTATAATATAATAAATGTTTATCTCTGTACCTCTTCGACTGCTTATGTGTAATTGAAGAACATGTACTTTCACCACGTCACTATAAAACCTCACGTTTATATTATATTAAATATTATATAACTATATATACTATGGAACAAATAAAACCTTCATTCACTTTTTCTTTGTATTTTTAAACATAATATAGATTTTTTTCCTCGTTTTGAAGATATTTCAGCTGAATTTGTGCTATGAAATCAATATTTTTGGATAATTTACTTTCCACAGGAGATTTTTTTGACATTCTACATTGTAAAAAACTAAATATTATCAGTAACACTTTATTTTGATGGTCCATTTGAGTATTTTAATTGATTATTGCTGATACAGATACTTCAATAGACATTTAACTGACAATAAGAAATGTCAACTTACACTAACCTTAACCCTAACCCCAACCTAACAGTCTATAATCTAATGAGAATTAGTTGGCATGTAGATGCAATGTAACTTAAATTCAACAAACGGACCATCAAAATAAAGTGTGACCATATTATCACATATGTATGACAACATATGTTTTTATGTCAGCTATAACTTAAAAATAAGTGAAAATTTTTTTTTTTTATGTTCTACAATCAGTTTTAAATCAGTTTCATATAATTAAAGTAAAACAACTCATAATGTTCACTTGACTCAACTTAAAATTTGACCAGACTCCAAACAAAACTCCAAAAACAAAACGTTTTTCTTGTCATTTGTTGTATTCTATAGACTAAAATGCTTCCCAGATTTTTAGCATTAACTATAGTTTGAGTCATAATTGAAAATATGTTTCTTGAACCCCACATTTGATCAGTCAAGATTTGCAGGTCGCTGAGTTTCACCCATCAGCGAGGGCTAAAGTGTGAATGGATATCATGGTACAGAAAGGGTATTTTGCATTACAACTGATTTAAGTGTGCATCACTCCCATAATTCACTATAGATGTGTTTGGGTCTAAATAGGTGTCGGTTGATACCTCGTTTATTGGTCAACTCCCGCTTTTTCCTTCATCAGCTTCTATTCTGCTCAGCTGTCTTTCTCTTTCCGTGAGGAGTGCAGTCAGTTCAGATTCACATCCTGCTTTTTGCTTTGATGTTTAGTCAGCAGCAGATTTTCTACAAATAAGAGACACATAAAATGACCAAGAAAATCCACAAAACCTGCAGATATGCATGCAAAAATACACACCCACCTACACTCACACACACAATCTGCACTTATTTATTTTAATGCTTTAAAATGAGTATTGCTTATGTTGATTTGATTATTTTAGATTAATCTGGAACTAAATTCATACAAATAGTACAGATATTTACTTATTTCGTACATTTCATTTATAAAATAATTTTATTTAAATCTATATGGTTGCTTGTGAAATATTGCTAGAAATACTTAACATCTGGGGTGTTGTTTGAGTTTCTTTATTCTGAAAAACTGTTTAAATGAATGTATTTTATCGAAATATTCAATCTGACCTTGTTTTAAAACAAAGTGACTTGAAGTAAATGAAAACTGAATGACTGGGGCTGTGAAATTTGATCATTTTATTTATTTTTTACAGAAAATAATCTTGATATGAGCTTATGTTTTTTAAAAAAGTCATTTTTGGTTGAATTTAAAGTTAATTCAACTCAAATTCATCTTTAAATGAATGTATTTTGACTATATACTTAAGTTTAATCATAGTAAGGTTTTTAAAAAAGGAAAAAAACTCAATTTTAGCATATGTAAGCTTATATTTGAACAAAAAGGCATGTGTTTTGTGCTGTTCATACAGAAGAAGTCTGCTGGAAAATTGAGTCACATTTAAATGTATATATTTTACCAAAATTTAACATTTTATACATGTCTAAAATACGACAGTTGTATAGTTATCCTATATAATAGTTTACACAAACATGAACTACCCTGGCACTGCTTATGAATAAAGTGCATTTGTTCCGAGCAAAATCATGAATGGATATTTCTGCGACAGAGAGGTCGTGACGGGACCACCCTTTTAGGTACATTCGAACACTCCCCTTTCCTAAAAATTCCAGCCGGATCTGACTCATCCCTCACACCTTCCCTGACTCATCCATGTATGGATAGAGGGAATGTGTGAAAAGAGGGAAAAAAGGGACTAGGGACCACATATGAGAACAATCCTCATTCCATAAGTCTTATTTGTTGTTCATTTTGGCATCGTGTTCCTGTGGATTCATTAGAATGACTATTAACAATTCAGATGTAGATTTTATATGTAATTTAGGAAACCCTTTTAACAAATTTTAGAGGGTAAAAACAATTAAATGCAATTTCATGACACAATGTGAAAAATTGATCATGAGGAGATTAAATAATATCTGAAAAACTCATGAGAACAACATGTAAAACAAAGTGCTCGAGAAAGATTTTTCATCTTGAGTGTTTTTAACATGAGTATGTAAGTTCAAAATTATTTTTTTGTAATGATTTCCAATTGTTTTAGATTTTAAAGCCTGATTTGGATTGTGATTATAAATAGTTAGTCATGAACTTCGATATGTGATATTGAAAAAAAGGTCAAATACATAGCTAAACAAAAATACATTTGTTTAAAAAAAATAATAAATACAAGTATAAGTTTGCTATAAATCTATCACTGGACAGTAAAGACTTTTCCCCGAGACTTGCATCTTTAATTAGATGAAACTGAAGATTGCTGGGTGGCGTCTTTTGCTCACACACCTAATTGATTAATAATTATATAGCTCATTTATTAATGTTTTTTTAATAAATGTGTGTGTTTGAAATCATTCTGTAAAAGAAGAGACGCATGAAAACACATCTAGCCGAGTGAGACTCTCTGAGAAAAAAAAAGTACCTACATGTTGTGCTGGTGTGAACATATTTTAAATCTTAGACTATTGGAAAAAACAATATGTATATTTATATATTTTTTTTTTCAAATGTTATGACAAAAATATTTATAATATTTATTTTTAATGGCTCAAATCTGTCTTTTTGAAGAGATTGTTAATTGAAAACAGCCTGTTGCAATTGGTGTCAAAGTTCATGCTTATCCTCACTAAAATATAATTTCATTTAATGTCAATAAAATGTGTTTTATAAGCACAGATAATCTACACAATAGTTTTATGATTCTACAGTATAGTGATTTGTAGCTATTCCCTACAAAATCGGCATTAAAATTCTTTGTCTCTGTTTTTCACACTGCATTGTAAAAAATTCTGCTGTTTAGACGTTTAAACATTTAAAAACCTAATCAAACTATATTGTTACAAAAACAAAGGAAATACAGAAAAAAGCTTCATAAACATATACAGTATATATATTTTTTGGGGTCTTCCATAATATCCAGCCTGTTTTAATACCATCTCTCAGTCTGTCAGTGATAATTTCTTCAGATACATTATATATATTTTTTACCTGTAAAAAAACAATTAACCAAAATGATCACTGACATTGTACTTGATTCTAAATTAAACTCCAGTTCACCAAACACTCTAAATACTCCTGCAACTCACACATTACGATCTCTAACTGTGCAGAAAACTAAAACAATTGACAAGCCAATACAAATGTCAAATATTCCCTATACAAACTTCAATTTTATATTTAGCTCAACATGATACTTCACACACGTTTAGTGCTCATTTGAAAGTCATGAAAGTCTATGTAATGTACACTAATGACTTAGCAGTGAAAGCTACTTTAGGGCAGATACACAAAATCTACCAAACATCCTTCTGTCATACATAAGAATATATATATATATATATATATATATATATATATATATATATATATATATATATATATATATATATATATATATATATATATATATATATATATACATATATATTTGTTCTGTTCAAAACTTATTTGAATACAGATTTGAGGTGTGTGAGAGTGTGTGTGTGTGTGTACTTGATTGTACCTCTTGATTGTTGTAAAAACGTTTCAACCAGTAAGAATATTATTGCACCACTGTTTGTTATAACAATGCCTTTTACATTATATTTAAGCATGAATTTATAAAATACAAACACAACGATTGACCCCCTGTTTACTTAAGGGAAAAAAGACAGGCTGTATTGACCTTAAGCAAGACAATTCTGTGTAACCTAATCTATCAAATCATATAATTCTCAAAACTTAACACTTAAAATGTGCACGTAATTGTCCTGAAACACACTATACAAACCGCCACACCCACTTCAGTGACTTTCAGGCTGTTTTACGGACTAGACGTCACCCACGCGTTGATTCAAACAGTTTGACAGGAATAATAACAAAGAAAAGCCTTTCTGTTGTAACTACTGATAAGAAATTGACGTTTCTTCAATGAAATACTGTCCATGTTGCGGTTTCAAACGTTTACTGACAAACATTGCCGTAAAAAGAGGCCTCTCTCGCAAGAGGTGTAAAGAATCAACTTACGAGAAGAGTGACGTCACCCTGCACTCTAGGATCGTTCGGTGACTCGAGCCGTTCATTTTTTCAGCTCCTGTACTAGATCCCCTGAAGTTTCGCCCTGCTTTACACACAAACACAAGATCACAAAACTGTACATAAATAACAGGGTTAACCTATAAACAAACCGTTTTGACGGTGTAACGTCTTTTTACAAAGGCACAAAGCATGTTTGTTGACGATCGACTACATATGGGATAGTTGATAATGTGAGGAAAAAGGTAAAAGCATGGAAAAGCCCATAGAAGCTGCATTATGGCATTAAATCAGCATAAAACACGTCTTTTCAAACTTGGTTTGCACTTTTCAAACGAGGTTTCATTCGCAAAGCAGGAGAAAATAATTTATTCATGTTAGATCCTAAGGAACTGAAGTTACGTACACAAGCACGTCACGGAAAGTTTCATGGAATTGGACGCTACAAAAAGTCATACAGGTAAATAAACCCTGTATAAAATCTCACTAGTAAACTTCAAAGTTTAAGAATAATTGCTGGCCTAATATTTTAGTTTAGAACAGTTTATTAAACTTTTTATTACTCTGAATGCAGTTATTCGTGCCGAAGACGAGAAGAAAAGACGTCAAATATATTTGTAGAAAATAAATTGATGGGTAAAGAGATGCTATTTTATTAAAATAATGAAACATTTCCACAGTGCTCGTACTTGACGTATACTGTAAAAAAATCCTGGTTGCCTTAATTTTTTAAGCTGAATCAAATAACCGTATGAGTCCATTGAACTTATATTATGTTAAACTGACTTAAAACAGCTTGCTCAACTTATAAAATTAAGTTAGAACATGATTAACTTACTTTAATAAGTTACAATGGATTCAAAACATATGCTGTCAGGACTAATTGTTCATATAATTTTTTATAGTGTAGAAGCTTTCCCTTAATAGGTTTTTTTTTTTGCAATATTATCACAGTTCTAACCCTATTTTATCTTGAATTCTTGCATACAAATATATTATAATGATATAGATTTATTGGGTCACCAAACTGCACGTTTCTTTAGATCCGAACACCTGTAAATCAACCTTCCGTCTCCGCTGCTCACTTCACCTCTTTCGTGAGCATCCAATTAATAAAAATTCTCCAAAAACGAGCTCTTGTCTTATTAGATATTACAGTTTAGATAGCATAAACATGATGTAAAGCTTTGCCACAACTTCTAACTCGTTTTATTGAAGTATATACAACTTTTTAAGGAATTTATGCTTATGCAGAAAAGCAACGTATAGGCAAAATATAGAAGAGTTTCCTCACAACCTTTATCAAGAGGAGCTCGTCTCGATGTTTTAATTGCTCTAGTTTCACAGCCAAATAATCGATCTTTGTTATAATGCAACAATGTGTGAAGGAACACACGCACACAGATGAGACAGAATTAATGTTAGTCTGACCTGAAGGAATTTGGGGTTGTCGTCACTAAGGGACTTTGGAGCCTTTTTCCAAATACTGTAGCATATAATGGGGGCATTCGTATGCTCGCGCATATATATAGGACAAGGGACAGGTGAGTGTCACCGAAAACGGGAAATGACTTATGAGGTACTTGGGGGGACCTGACTTGAAGATTGTAGTGACACAGATCACGTCACTTCTCAGCTGTTGAGAATTTCTCAATGGACTCGCTATCTGCATGGCACAAAAACTTTATCGCCCAATTTGTCTACATGTCCTGGGTGTGCGTAGATGTGTCATATTTCATCGAGGTAGCATGTGTGTGAGAGAGAACGAATGTGTGTATATGTGTGTGTGTGTGTGTGTGTGTGTGTGTGTGTGTGTGTGTGTGTGTGTGTGTGTGTGTCAAGAAGGAGAGAGATTAAATAAAAGAAAAGAAAGCGAGGAGGTTGGGTGAAACCTTGTTGTCTTTGGGCACCTTACGGTGACGTGTTCTCTTACACACACACACACACACACACACACACACACACACACACACACACACACACACACACACACACACACACACACACACACACACACACACACACACACTGGCACTTTGTCAATGGGTTGATATTTTAATTTTAAACCTGTGTGCGTCCGGCAGGTTTATAAAGCTTATATGTTATTGCGAACAGGGTGGGGTCATTTCAACATTGTTTGGCTTAGCACACTAACGAGGTGCCCCGAATGGACCAGTGTTTTCCCCCACGTGCAAACTGGGAGTCTCGTTGGTGGAACTGTGGATTTGTTTGGGTGACTTTTTGCAATCTTAATAAGGACAGCAAATAATCTGGCATTGGAGACGCCAGATAACTCTCGATAGGGAGGGAGGTTAGACTTTGGGGACGCAAGTGGGAGAGAAGTTCGGCATTTACATTTAAGCCGCAATACAGTGATTACATGTTGAAGGAAAAAAAATAACAAAGTGTTTTTATCAAATAAACAGTAATAATATAATAATAATATTAGTGATAATAATAATATTATTAATAATAATAATACAAGCATTAATTCCACGCAGCGTATGGAGCATCAATCGGTGAATGCGCCTTCCGCAAATGCTTTTTGGGGTAAGGGCTTCCCAGCTAGATACTTATGAACAGCAAGCCCAGACCGCAAAAAGATTCGCGAAAGACAAATCGCAGTCTGAAGTCCGTGACATCAAACAGTGACATCCAGGTGGTTTGTGCATGGCTCTGGTTTCCCCAGTCCTATTGTGTCCAGACATCGAGAAAAAGCGAGACAGCGAAGCCCTTTTCCGTGGCTGAACTGTATCCAACTCATTCACATTCTACGAGCATGGGAAGCTTTGAGAGCAGCCAGCATCCAAATGCCTGTATTCTGCGTGCGAGCGCTGTCCGCGGTGCTGAATTCACTCCTTTCCCGGTAGTTTAATTTCGCTGTCTTTTCTCGTCGCTCGTGCGCTGCGATAATGGCATCTAAACAAAGACACACATATAATACAGCGAGCATTCGCCTAGTATGGAATATATCCTCTGGTTCGTGATGCCGTTTAGTGGAGAACTGAGCAGATGAAGCGCTCTTGGTGAGGAGAGAGCAGTCTGTAATCTGCTCGCAATAAATAGAGAGCAGCGAGAGATCTTATTGGCGCAAACAAAAAATCGTCATCCACCAATCGGTTTCTTGCTCATATAGGGACCCCCCTTTTTGAAAAAAAGAGAAAGAAAGATAGAAAGAAAGAAAGCAAGGGGAAACCAAATTGTATCCTAGTTGGCGCAAGTGACCAGAAATATTCCATGTAAAACAATAATCATATATTTTTATTTATATATCAAATAATTCAGTTTTTGTAGCCGAACTGAGTTCGTTTTAAAACAGGTTACTACGTCTCTCGCAGTCACACACCGTGTCGGGGTGGCATGCAAGTGCATCGTTGCATTTTCATTCAAAACAGGAGATTTGGGGTCGTTTTTAAAACGCAGCACTTTGGAGGCGTCCGTACCTAGCGTGCATGTAAAACAAAGCAGCACATCGCCAGCACGACACAACAACATGACAGGCTTCTGATTGCATGACCACAGAGAGTTCACTGGCTGATACCACTCAGTGAGGACACGGGGGTCTCTAAACTCTCAGCAGAACATAACAAATTCTATACATGACATCTGACATCGCTTGCAGGCACAACAAAACAAAACAAAACAATAGTGCGGAACTAATCTATTGGCATCAGAAGAACGTTACATAAATGTTCTACATCCAACTTTACAACGACATTTTGCAAATGCATCAACATCCGTCACAACTTAAGTGAAAATATTAATAATGACATGACAACACAGCACAAAGGGGGGGGGGGGGGGGGGGGGGGGTCTCGGTGATCCAGCTGTCATATCTTGGCCATATACACTCAATCCAGCTGCTGAATGTGACTTCATTTGACTTACCCGTGAAGTTCTTTTCTTGCATCCAAACGATCATTTGTCAAAATTCTCAAGAGTGGCTCTTCTTGGGACTATGCAAGAAACTATACGAAGTGGGAGGGTCACGATCTATATCTGGGCACCCCCCCCCCCCACTCTCCCTCCCTCTCTCCCTCCCCAGTCTAAATTCATCCCGAACCAAGATCTCCCCCCTCCCTTCCCCTTAATCACTGATATTCTTCTTGCGCCTTCGTGGTGCAAGGGGAGGTTGAGGTGGCTAGGCAAAAGAGATATGGCTTGAGATGTAACAGGTGTTAAAAAAATCCCAGATGCCACCATTATAAGGATTTTATTTGGTGGTCGCATCATTTACGGACGTCTCCAGTCAGTCACGATTCTCCCCCTTCTGTCTGCACCGCACAGCGACTGCATCTCCTGACGCAGCCAACGCGCACATATTACTCACTATAGCAGTCACGACTCGGATAAATCCGTGTTTCCACTGAAATTACAACGCCAGTATTGACTTAAGAAGATCTGACTATGTCTGGGATAGGTCTAGAGAGCCACTGTGTCTTTGAAAAGGTCAAGGTAATGAGTTTTTTTCTGCAAAGATCCGCGGTCATTCCTGGACTCACTACTCTGGCATGTACGGTTTGAAGTATTTACGCGGAGTCAGATGTACATTTTGCACATGTAAATGACAAATTGAATCACCCTGATGCAATTATTATGCACGCTGCAGAATTGGATGTTTATTAAGTGATGATTGATTAAAACTACACATCATTTTTGCGCAAATGCAACGCGAACGCGTTAGTTCTGGCACAAGACCAGCGTTATAGTCCACAGCAACAGAAAACAGTCGATTGCAGTACTGTATAATGAAAATGACGTGGGCGGAAGAGTAATCCATGTGAATCCGCCTATAGCTACACAGTCTCGAGCGCATCTGATGGAAGTGTTCAAACAACGCACGCGGGAACACGGCACGAAAAATGTCCTAAAACTTAAGCTGCGTTCTGAGAACGTGTGCCGAGTGGCTTCCCTTTAACAGGGCTGACCATTTAAGGGCGATTTTGGATGCACGGAACCCCTTGACGCCACACCAGGGCTTCCCTTGTCGGCTGTTGCTGGTGTTTTTCCTTCTGGTGCGGCGTCTTCCACATATATTTATTAGCCTGTTTTCTTCTCGGTCTTCTTCTTCTTTCGTATCTTTAGAAGGATTTGCCTCTTTTTAGTGTTATCGGCTTCCATTCACACTTTCAGCTTTAGCGAAGAGGCAAAAAACGACTCAACAGCGCCGTCAAACAAAGGAGTTTGGATTTGCCTTTTGCTTGACTTATTTACCATTCGCGAGATTCCTGCTCTGAGAAGAGAGTGGTTTATTTCATGTTGAACAGCAACAAGGCACCTGTTTGAGAAGTGCACAAATGGTTGCATTCTGTTTGATGGAGGGAATGGCACGTTACGTGCATGCAACAAATCGTGCAAAAATCAAATAAACATGAAATCGAACCAAAAACGCAATGATTGTGTACTTACCAGTGCAGCAAGCCCTGGCTGAAAGCAGGGGAAACACAGACATGAGTATACAAGCATCATACGTGACCAAGTCACACAAAAACAACAAGCCAGATGAAAAATCAAACACTGCCCTTCATATCTATCCTCAGCAACACGTCCAAGTTTCCCCAGAATCGCACAGCCTTTTTATACAAGTGATACCCTCTGCCTATTTCTGGACCACGATCAAACACTGATGCTATTTTTAGCGCCCAGTAAGAAAAAAAACACACTCACAAAGACATCGCTCAGGAGCGTTACGTGGAGTGCATGTAATGTACATTAATTTTGCCTTTCCAACTCCATGCAAGGGTTCCGACTCGCCTCCGATGCATCGCTGCAGTGATTTTTTTTCTTTCAAACGAACTGCTTCAGTGCCCCTCTCTCACACGGGCTAAATATTTCTTTTTCTCAGCACAAGTTGTTCCCGCTCTCCTCGTCCCTTTATGTCGCTCACCGTCCTCTTTATTATACGCGGTGTGTCTCCATGCAACTTTCGCTTGGAAACTCGCTGCTCATAAAGACGAAAACACACGCACGCACGCACTCACTCTCACACACAGAGAGACACATCCGCGGACTCGCGCGCACAAACAACCCTAATCGGAATATGTTTTGTCTTTAGAGCAGCACACAAACGATGATAATTAAAGCTTGCAGAATCTCTCTTTTTGAGGGCTGCGTCAGTTACTAGGCATTGACGTCACGTTTAGGTTCTCCCACTTCACAGTCTATGGCTGCTGATTACAACCGTCCCTGTTGTGCTCGCAGACAGCCTCGCGCTAATGAAAATGGCTCGAAGCAAGCAAAGAAAAAAAACGGGCTAAATAGGTGAAAGACGGTTGCAAGTGGCCACAGCCCCGGTTGCCGAGAGCGAAACCACTCCTTGCGGTCGCCAGGCATCGTGGAAAAACTAATTCACCAATGGATGCCGTGGCAGACGCGCGCACCACTAGCCTATTTATGAGCTCGGTTGTCCCGTTAGATGGTTTGCACATGTCGGGTTTCTTGCACTGCTTAAGCGCATCATCTGAAAAAGTTGCAGGGGTTGCCTGGCTCATTTGACGAGGTGTAATTGCAGCTTTCATGTTAAAAAAGGCCAGGGAAAGGTGTTATTTCAAAAACTGTCGAATTATAAAGCATGTCACTAAAAGTGGACGTGCAGAACACAAAGTACACTAATTTGACCAGTGCGGTAGAAATATTAGGGGCAAAAAATAGCGCGTGCTGCCGCACGGTGTCGCCAAACTCCATTCGAGAGGTGCTAAAACTAGTGGCAGGTTCACGTAAAACTGCTTTTAAACCCTTCCCAAAATAGCACTTCACTTTTTTTTTTGTGGTAGCCCACTCATTTATTTGAATACACATATAAATCTGGTTTAATTAGCAACAGCAGATGGGCAAAATAAAGCGAACTGCTGTATATGTGATTCGTGCGTCGCTGTCCGTGGTGCTGAAATTCAGAGTTAAATATCGCGTCAAGCTTTACGCAGTGTTTTCTCGACAGACACGAAGTTAAAATACATTTCACGCACCTCAAGGCTGCTTACATTTGATGAAACTCACGAAATGAGCAGAACCCTGGCCATTTTGTCGCCCTGACATCTTAGCTACAAGTGTGTGAATGAATAGAAGCTCTTATTCATAAAACGACGCGACGTGCAGGATAATCCTACCTTCGCGACTCACGGGATGTTCCGGAGTGTCGTCGGACTCCTGCTACTAAAATGGGAGGATCGTGAATGAGCGGGCGGTGACGAGTCGTGTGTGGGGGGAACTGAAAATAGGTAAATATTTAGATCAAGGGTGTAAATATAACATTTGTCATCAGGCTTGCCTTAAAATAGGCTACATCAGTGTTCTGCCAAGAGTGCCACAAGTGGCGGCTTTGATCTGACAATGAAGCTGGACGTTTGCACCCTCCGCTAAATCTAAAAATACCTCAATTTCGGCTGTGTGGGCTTGAGCTCAGAGCTTCTCTTCATTTAACCCACCTTGCCTCAGATTTGACAGGGACAGCAGTCTAGAGTCTGTGGCTCCAAGAGTTGCAGGCATTTAGTGAAATTCACATAGATATAAATATACAAATAATTAAAATATTATGAGTAGCCTATTATCAACCATTTTAATTGATAATAAGATATAATCTAAACTCATTAAATGAATTATTAAATAAATATACTGTTCAGTTTGGCTTCAATATAATTTGAAACAGATTAAAAAAAGTACAAACAATAATTGTTAAAAGACAATGATTAATATATTATTCATTCATTCATTTTCTTTTCGGGTTAGTCCCTTTATTAATCAGGGGTCGCCACAGAGGAATGAACCGCCAAGTTATCCAGCACATGTTTTACGCAGCGGATGCCCTTCCAGCTGCAACCCATCACTGGGAAACACCCATACACACTCATTCACACACATACACTACGGACAATTTAACTTACCCAATTCTTAATGTATAATTTTAACTATTATTATAAATATGAAATTGTTTAATATATTTGATATCTAATGTAATATTTATTATTATTATTAAACTATTAATATATTGTGACCTCCATGCGATGTTGTAGAGACGTGTCAGCCAAGACAGCCCCACAACATCCAGAGACCCACTGGGTGAATCTCATCCACCCCCGCTGCTTTGCCACTGCGGAGCTTATAGTAAATTAGTATATAATTAAATGTATTATTTTATATTTTGTTTGCAATTATTATTAAATTATAGCTATAAAATTATATACTTTATGAATTAATAAAACTATATAAAATTATATTGATAAAATTTATATAACATAAGAAAAGTTCAGATGCAAAAACTCTGAGTGCCATCTAGAATTTTCTTCTTCAATGTGCATTTTTCTCTGACTTATGTTTATGATTAGTTATTTTGTTTTAAAATTGCTGAAAATAACCTACTATTTGCCTTAAAAGTGAAATTACTCAACCATGACATAGGAGTCTGAGAAAAATGCTATTTCTAGAAGAAAATTTCAGATGGCACTTAGAGGTTTTTGCATCTGAACTCTTCATATATAAGAAATATATAACATACATTCATTTATTCATTTTCTTTTTGGCTTAGTCCCTTTATTAATTTGGGGTTGCCACAGCAGAATGAACCGCCAACTTATCCAGCACATGTTTCATGCAGTGGATGCCCTTCTAGCTGCAACCCATCACTGGGAAACACTCATACACTCTCATTCACACACATACACTACGGACAATTTTAGCTTACCCAATTTACCTGAACCACATGTCTTTGGACTTGTGGGGGAAACCGGAGCACCCACAGAAAACCCATGCAAACGTGGGGAGAACATGCAAACTCCATACAGAAATGCTAACTGACCTGAGGCTCAAACCAGCGATCTCCTTGCTGTGAGGCGACAGCACTACCTATTGCGCCACCGCTTCGCCCCTAACATACATTCATTTTTACATAAAATAAGAAAAAATTAAAATAAAGTAAGAAAAATAATAACAATAAAATCATCATTAGGCTCAGTGGTTAGCACTGTCACCTCACAGCAAGAAGGTTGCTGGTTCGAGTCCCGGCTGGGCCAGATGGCATTTCTGTGTGGAGTTTGCATGTTCTCGCCGTGTTTATGTGGGTTTCTTCCGGGTGCTCCGGTTTCCCCCACAGTCCAAAGGCATGCGCTATGGGCGAATTGGATTAACTAAATTGTTCGTATTGTATGAGGGTGTGTGTGGATGTGAGAGTGTATGGTTGTTTTCCAGTACTGGGTTGTGGCTGGAAGGGCATGCGCTTTGTAAAACCTATGCTGGAATAGTTGGCAATTCATTCCACTGTGGTGACCCCTGAAAAATAAAGGACTAAGCTGAAGGAAGTTTGATCCACAGTCTTAAAAAATCGAGCATATGCCAGTTATCAGCGTGGTTCGCACTTTAGTGTTGGTTTTGACCAAAATTACACTAAAAGACCAACTAGATCATTCACCTCATATGCTCAAATGCCTTACATGCTCCAACCAAAAAACTTGTGTAGAATCATCATAATTACTGATAACTCAACTTTTGCTTTAACACATACAGATTATTAGCCCCCTTTTCAATTGTTTTTTTCTTTTTAAAATATTCCCCAAATGATGTTTAACAGAGCAAATAAATTTTCACAGTATGTCTGATATTATTTTTTCTTCTGGAGAAAGTCTTTTTTGTTTTATTTCAGCTAGAATAAAAGCAGTTTTTAATTAAAAAAAAAAACATTTTATAGTCAAAATTATTAGCCCCTAGTCTACAGAACAAACCATCGTTATACAATAACTTGCCTACTTACCCTAACCTGCCTAGTTAACCTAATGAACCTAGTTAAGCCTTTAAATGTCACTTTAAGCTGCATAGAAGTGTCTTGAAAAATATCTAGTAAAATATTATTTACTGTCATCATGGCAAAGATAAAATAAATCAGTTATTAGAAATGAGTTATTAAAACTCTTATGTTTAGAAATAAAAGGGGAAAAAATAAACAGGGGGGCTAATAATTCAGGGAGGCTAATAATTCAGGGGGGCTAATAATTTTGACTTCATCTGTATGTCTTAAACTCGATTCCTGGAGGGCCGCAGCTCTGCACAGTTTTGCACTAAACTAATCAAGTCTACTAGAGACTATGAAGCAGGTGAGAGTTGGACAACATAGGTTCATTCTGAAAATGTAGCCCTGTATACGTTTCTGGAGAAAACTAATTATGTAGCCAGAGCTACATATGGCTGCATTTCGTCGTTAAAACGAACATTATGAGGCGGTATGACGCCATTCCTTTTCTTGCTTACCAGCTGACCGCTTACCTGCATGCAGGGGCGGATTTAGTGATTTTGGGGCCCTAAGCAATTCCAGCCATGGGGCCCAAGTCCTGAAATGCACCCTTTCTACTTTTATTTAATTTTTATTTATATTTCTGTTTATATGTATATATCACTTAATCGTCTTTTCAACATTTTAATTTAATGCATTCTCTATTTTAAGTGATTAGTTTTCTTAAAATAAATTTACAACAAAAAAGAATATATTTTTTTTTATAAATTTGACTGCTGGACTGCTCAATGATGGATATTTTGTTTTGTAATATTATTATTATTATTATTACATAACATTACATTATTATTATAAAATTATATTTGAATTTATACTAAATAATATTTAATTACGTTAAATTGTATTTGTTTAACTCTCACCATACAAAATATAGTAGAAAACGATGTTATTTATAGTTTATAGGTATAATTTATACTTCTAGATACTTACTGGGGGCCCCAAGATTTTCTTACCTCGCTTATTGGTTAAATCCGCTCCTGTCTGCATGTGGACAGCTTTCCCACTGTTACCAGCTCATCCAGTTAGCTCGACATGTACATCGGCAGACTTGAGATGCAGAGCAGAGTTGACTGCAATGATGGGGTTCAAGTCTGGTAAAAAATGGTTCCAGAAAGCGGTTAAGACAAAAATATAAGCGAAAAAATAAAATAAACAAGTAAATAACAGGGTGAAAAGGTGGTAAAATCTAAAAACGTGGTAAAAATCAGGGGGCTTTTCTTTTTCTGGGTTTCTTTTCAAAACACTGCGGTTGGGTTTAGGAAAGGGGGTGGGCGGCTCAATTGGTGCTTTTGAAATTACTATTGGTTGGGTTTAGGGAAGGGGGAGGGTGGGGGATATCAGTTGGTTGGTCAGTCAGTCAGTCACTCAGTTGACAGCGGCCTCTGGTGGATTTATGTCAGAACAGCAGGTGCGAATGGCACTCGCGAGACAAATTTGAGATCTGAAAAAGCATACACAGCGGCCTCTGGTGGATTCGCAAAAACAAAAACTGCAAAAAAACGTAGCTCCTGGGACGAATTTGGTGCTCTCCAGAAATTTATATAGGGGTACGTTAGTGATTGAAGCTAAACTCTGCAAAGCTGCAGCCCTCCAGGAATTGGGATTGAGACCATTTAACACAATCGTTGACCATCACCATCCCCAGCCTAGACATAAACAATCCTGTATATGTACAGAGTCCAGAAGTTTATTTGCAGCCATCTCATTGATCTTCCTTGTTGACAGACCCTGCCACACACTTAGTCTCGGCCATAATCTTCCATTAACAACATAAACCAAAATATTTGCTCTGGCTTTTTGTCACACATTTCTTTTTCTCCCTCTTTGTTTGATATACTCCCCCCCCACCCATCCTTATCTCCACACTACAGCAAAACACATAGACGATCTAGGAAACGACCACTGCCCCAACGGTTTCTATTGGCGAGTGGAGAGGGAGAATCAAAATTGATGAGGGTTTGTTTGAATTTGAAGCTCAGATTAAGGATCTCCTCCCTTATAGCCCTCTCTCTCTCTGTTTATTTTTCCGTCTCTCCTGCCTAAATGATGTCAATGGAAGCCGAGCTATAGAGCTATTTATAGAATCTCCCCCTCCCATCAGAATCACATGGTTCAGAGCCGAGGCACAATGACTACCTCAAGAGAAGAGTCTGCATGAATAGAGACGGTGAATATTTATGAACGGGCAAGCTGTCACATGACATGTTAAGAAAGTCTCTTTAATCCTTGCACCATAATTGGTGCGTTGGTTCGGAAAGTTAGCAGTCCAAAACTTGAGCTTTCATTGACAAACTCACTTGCGAGAGTCTTGCCTCGCTCGCTCCATCCTTCACGTTTCATCCAGCCTCCATTCACACACATATGAGCCTATTACATAACAAGCCTGCATGAGAGAAGGATTACATGTACGGTTAACGTAACTGAGACGCTTCGGTGCAGTGAACCATTATTGATTGTGTTATCGGAGTTATGGTGTATTTTTAGCATTACGTGTAGCCACAACAGCCACACGTGTGGAAACCACTTCTTCGGGTTCCTGGTTGACATGTTAACACTCACTGGTTGCTATATTTAGTAAGCCTGGCAGTGCTGTTACTATTCCAGGCATTGTACATGAGGGGGCGGATGGTAGTCTTTCATGAAAAAGAGGATAGCGTTCTTTTCTTGCAGTTATTCAGCCACACTTCTTTCGCGTGTCTTTGCAGGGTGCTGTAGAACACTGGGAACAAATGAAAACGTGTTCAAATTAGTGTCAATTGGTTGAGTGCATTATGTGTTTTTAATAATAGAAAGTGTAGGAAAGACTTCTTATTCTGATTCAGAATTGATTCAATAGGGATGCTTGAAATTTGAAGTGTGTGGTCACAGCATCTTTAAAATTTTCTTTCCAATAAACAAAACAAGATCCACTCCTCAACCCTCGAGCCCACCCAGAAAACAACCACCCCACCCCACCCCCCAGCGGTGCCAAAGTCCATGCCATCCCACAAATGGCAAGACAAATAACTAACAGAAAATATATATACATACATATAAACATAAGATACACATATCTTAAACACGAACATAAATACTAGGTATATGTACATTCTATAATATTTTAGAAAATAATACACATATACATACATGTATGATACACCTACCCATACTATACATATCTGCATTCATACACATACGAAGAAGAGTTATTCTGATGTTTACTCACCTTGCCAAGTGATATCAGATGTCATCAGCAGAGTCGTAAAGATATAAACATTTCATATAATGATTAAAGTGACCAAATTTATCATGGTTATGATCACAGTTTTGTTAAAATGACCTATAAATGTACAAAAATAAATGTCACACATTTAAGGCAGGCAACGCGTTGGCGCAGTGGGTAGTGCTGTCGCCTCACAGCAAGAAGGTTGCTTGTTCGAGCCTCGGCTGGGTCAGTTGGCATTTCTGTGTGGAGTTTGCATGTTCTCCCCGTGTTCACGTGGGTTTCCTCCGAGTGCTTTGGTTTCCCCCACAACCCAAAGACATGCGCTGTAGGTGAATTGGGTAAACAAAATTGTTTGTAGTGTATGCGTGTGAATGAGAGTGTATGGGAGTGAGAGTAACCCAGTGTTGGGCTGTGGCTGGAAGGGCATCCGTTGCATAAAACATATGCTGGATAAGTTGGTGGTTCATTCCGCTGTGGGGACCCCTGATTAATAAAGGGACTAAGCCGAAAAGAAAATGAATGAATGAACACTTAAGGCATTCCACCAAGTTTTGTATCTGAAAACAAACAAACAAATACAATTTTGTGGCAAACGACATAAACAAGGATTTGTGCATTTTAGATTTGTTTACTTATGTTTGTAATATTTCGTGTACATTTTTGTGTGTGTTTGTGTTATTGACCTTCTTATTGATTCTTCAATACTGAAGTGCGCTCGTTTTTGCGATTGTTTTAGAACTTCCGATTCAGTTGCCTATGAGAGAAATGACTAGGAATAATAAACGGCAGAAAACAACTTGCTCTATAAACAAGTGTTCGCATGACTATACAGACAGAGAAGAATAAAATAATACGTAATTATCAGTTTGCAAGATCATTCAGCAAAACGAGCTGTTTTTAATGTCTAAAAATGAATGCAAGTGAATGAGACCGGAAGACTCAAGCCAAAATGATTCAAATGGCTGCGCCCACTCATATGCAGAGAATAAGGTGAATTGGAACATTTGATTTTCTTACTAGGGTGGCTTGAAAAAGCCAACGTACTGTTATACTACATAAACTTATTATTCTTCGGTCTTCTTCTTAGACTATTTTAAGAACGCATCTCCTCCTTGACCGTTCATACTACATCCACCAAACTATCACCAAACCTCCAAACTATACTGAATTAAGTTGCTATATCTTTTCCAACTGATCCGACTTACGGTTTTCCGAAAACTGTCCCGGAAAATTCAGAAAAGTCCCATTGACTTAACATTGGACCAAACTTTGTGACCTCATAAGTTTGCGCCAGACTTAAGGTTGAGCTCATTTAACTCAGACTACCTTACTAGCCACACCCTAGCAACCACTTACGGCACCCTAGGAACTGTCCCATAGACTTCCATTTTAAAAAACTGCCATTGACTTTACATTGGACATACAAACAACATACCAATCCATACTAGCAATATACTAATTCATACTAACGACATACAAGTCCTACTCAGTGCGCACAGGACTGCGCTAAAGCCATTTACAGTGCATTCAATAATGTTCCTCCACAAAAACATGTAGCCTAATCTTGGTGAGTAAAGGATTTTCAAATTATAACTAAATATTAATTAAACCATAAATGCATAATGTAGACAAAGTATATAGGCTAATATTGGCATTATTCTTTTAATAATAATATTCTTCACTGTCGCCTTAAGGCCAGATTGTGAAGAGAAGTGGCAAAACAAATCCCGCAGAGCCTTTATCTTAATTTCGTTATTGCCAAATACCCGTCATAATTTAGAATTTAATTTAATTTGTTAGGAAAGACTTATTTTATTGGTGTGTTGGCCAATTTAAAGGCTAAGTGTATGTACCTAAGTTTATTTAGAGTGCTGGGATGTTATGATGTTACAGAGGACTTATTTTATTTTTTTGTTTCAACTTCCAAGTGGCTTATAGCCTACGTTTGTTATGAATAAATTATGTTAAAACACATATAAACAACTCATTCTTGAAAAAAAGGCAAAAGAGCTGTGTGCATGTGCACATTAGAATAATGTCGGGCTATAAACGGGTTCAGGGTTTTAAAAAGCTGTCAATCAAAATGTACTTGTCAGGTTTGGGCCGAATTCTGTCGGGCTCGGGCCTAACTTTTATGGCCCGATTATACCTCCAGCGGGTAAGACAAAAACCGAAGCCAAAAAATAAAATAAACAAGTAAATAACAGGGTGAGAACCTGGTAAAATCTGAAAACGTGGTAAAATCAGGCCTTTTTAAACTGTAGGTTAGGTTTAGGGAAGTGGGTGGGCGGGTCAATCTGTGTTTTTGAAAACACTATTGGTTGGGTTTAGAGAAGGAGGAGAGTGAGTCAGCGATTGGTCAGTCAGTCAGTCGACACCAGCCTCTGGTGGATTTACGTGAGAACAGCAGGTGCGAATGGCACTTGTGGGACAAATTTGAGATCTCAAAAAGCGTACACATCGGCCTCATGAAAACAAAAACTGCAAAAAAAAATGTAGCTCCTGGGACCTATTTATGGCTCTCCAGAAATGTAGAGGTAAATTTTTAGAATGAGCCTGAGTTGGGAAAACTACCTCACAGGGATCAGTGTTTACCTTGTTTTTCACAAATCTGCTTCAGCAAAAAGGTTTGTGCGATTTGAAAAAAACATAATTGCGATTTTTCTGACTGATTGCGATTTGATTTGCGATTAAATTTTGTAAAGACAAGCTGCAGCTCAGTGTTTTTGATAGCACTGTATGTTGCACACTTTAAATGAAAGGAATACAACATATCCTAACTCATTCATTCATTCATTCATTTTCCTTCAGCTTAGTCCCTTTATTCCTCAGGGGTCGTCACAGCGGAATGAACCACCAACTTATCCAGCATATGTTTTACACAGTGGATGCCCTTCCAGCTGCAACCCAGTACTGGGAAACATTCAAACACACTTATCCACACACATACACTACGGCCAATTTAGTTTATTCAATTCACCTACAGCGCATGCCTTTGGACGGTGGGGGAAACCGGAGCACCCGGAGGAAACCCACGCGAACATGGGGAGAATATGCAAACTCCAAACAGAAATGCCAAAAGACCCAGCCGGGGTTCAAACCAGTGACCTTCTTGTTGTGAGGCGACAGTGCTAACCACTGAGCATACTGTAAAGTTATTAGCTGCCTAAATAAACTTTATTTTACTACATAGCAACTAATCGCAAAGTTACAGGATTCACTATGAGTTTTCAAAATCATGATAATTAACCACGGTTTTAATGATAATGAACATTTGGAACGGTACGGTAATACTAACCATAACAAAAATGGTCATGGTTGGGCTTGAGAACAGTAATCTTGACAACACTAGACGAGACGTAGTTAAATTTGAAATAAATTTGATGTAGCTTTTGGAAAAGCTGTGTTTATCCACACTTTTAAGAGTTGATTGCATTTGATTCTATAGATTCTAAACATATTGTAGATAAGGCGGCACACTGGCCTAGTGGTTAGCACTGTCGCCTCACAGCAAGAAGGTTGCTGGTTCGAGTCCGGGTGCTCTAGTTTCCCTCACAGTCCAAAGACATGGGCTATAGGTGAATTGAAATAAACTAAATTGTCCGTAATGTATGAGTGTGTGCATGTGAATGAGTGTTCCCCAATACTAGATTGCGGCTGGAAGGGTATCCTCTGTATAAAACATATGCTGGATAAGTTGGCGGTCCATTCCGCTGTGGTGACCCCTGATGAATAAAGGGACTTTATTGTTTAATGCCATTTTAATAATAAATTAGTATATAATTAAATATATTATTTTATATTTTGTTGCTGGAATAGTTGTCGGTTCATTCCACTGTGGCAACCTTTAGAAACTAAGCCGAAAGAAAATGAATGAATCAATATTTTAGATAAAAAATGTGAATAAATAAAACATATTTCATTAATTTTCATGAAACACAACTAAATACATCACAGGCAGTCAGTAATTATTGTTTCGAAAAAAATTGTAACAGCATTTATTGCTATTGCTTTGACTAGAACATATTTGCGAATGCCATTAGAGTCATTTGTTCAAGAATCAGACAATACTTGTTATACCTACACTTTTGATTCACTGAAAAAACAAGAGTAATTTGCTCAGGAATTGGACTAACAGTAACACTGTATGGATTTGATTCACCAAAAAGGAATGGTTCAAATATGATTTGCTCAGGAATCATACTATAGTCATGTGCATTTGAAAATATACTAAAATATATCAGTTCATAGGAGTCATTCAGCTTGAAATTGTTCTGTACTAGTCATGCTGACAACAGTTTATTCATGAGAATCATTCTCTTAGGAATCTGATCATGCTGTAATGCTTTTGATTCACTAAACAGAACAAACTCATAAGAATCATTTATTCTGAAGTCAGACAACCCTGGTTTTGTTCCTTGCTTTGGATTCATTAAATATAACCTGTTCATATGAGTTATTCATTTAAAAATCCCACCTACACTGGATGTACTGAACAGAATATGTTCATAAGAGTCATTTGCTAAGAACTGAACTGCACTGATCATGCTCTATGCTTTTCATAAAATCAAAACGAACTGATTTATAAGTGTTTGCCTGGGAATCAGAATACAATGGCTACTGCATAATTACATTCAGGATGTTTCTGCATGCTGTTTTTCATTTTGCCCTAACATATATGTACTGGGAGACCTGTTCGTGTTGGGATCTGGTGTGAAGATGTCTGAGTGGATTCAAATAAGTATTATGATTGGAAGACAAATCATTATGAGGGGATGGCGTTCAGCAGGTCCACCATCATTTCAAGAATGGGTTACAGAACTGGGGAAGGTGGCAGCGTATGAAAAAATGACATAGATTACTAGATAAATTGGATGTTTATCAGAGAAGATGGGGAAACTGTTTGGAGAATGAATAATGTCACTGTGGTGAGACGCACCGTAAAAGTGTAATTATCTTATTTAATTTATTTATGTATTATGATTATAGTATTGATATTGTACTTGTTATTATAATTTTTTTTACTATTATTATGTTCTGTATGTGTGTATTTTTATTTTTTATTTAATTTAATTTTTTTTTTATATTAATCTTATATTATTTATCTGTATTTACTGGATTTATGATAGCAACATCTAATTACAGCCACTGCCGATGTTGAGGAGGGGAGGGAAAAGGGGATGTTAAAAGAAGGTTAAAATTAGTCAACTGATTGTACTGTTAAATTATTGAAAAAAAAATTTAATCTTAAAAAAAAAAAAAGAATACAATGGCTACAATGAATGCATTTAGTGTACTTTTATACAACAATACTTAAAATAGTTTTCCCTTCATATATTGGAAAAGCTTCAACTATCCATGAAATTGCTGTAGAAACACTGCATTTTTCATGCCAGGCCACTAGTTGGCGATGTCACTTATGAAGAAACACTTTACACCTGTTATTATACAATCCTGTAGTCCCCCATTGTTGTGTTGGTTAACAAGTACTTGCGAATGCCTATTGACAGAACACATACTGTACATATGCATGCACATAACATCAATGTTAAATATTTTGTTGTTGTTTACACAGAGATGATAATGGTGTTGTTTTCAAGGCTACATTGAGTCAAGAAAAAATAACACTGTCTGAAAATGTATCGTGCCATTCTGTCCACATAATGCATAGGGTTTTCACTTGCATCATGATTAGGTCTGTTACTGGTATGTGCGGCTGTAATGGAGATACTTGAATGTAAACATCATTGGATTGCACAGTTCTGTACTATTAAATATGCTGTTCTGCTTATTTATGCTATATCTAAACCACAGAAAAACGAAAGCTGCTTAATCATGCAGAGAAGGACTTAGTAAGCAAAAGGCAGTATTGGGGAAAGTTACTTTTGAAAGTAATGCATTACAATATTGAGTTACTCCTCAAAAAAGTTACTAGTTGCATTACTTTTTATGGTAAGTAATGTGTTACGTTACTTTTGAGTTACTATTGCATTGCTTTTTATTACCTGGCTGAGGCTTTCTTTCTTTTTTTTAATAGAGGGGCTGTGCAATTAACAATAAAAAGATTATTGAGAGTTTTAAGCAACGTGTTTGCTACTTTTGTACTATTTGTCTTAAGTAAAATCACTGTCCATTGAGACAATCCCCTTTTTCTTTTCTTCGATGCGTTCACAATAATGAACATTCTCTCATTGACTGCATAATTCGTGACTAATTTTAATTAAGCAATTTATTTTTTAAAAGCTGATTAATTAAACTAAACAGTAACTTTTGTTACATTTTCAAAAAAGTAACTCAAATATTATTACTTATTTTTTAAAAGTAATGGTTACTCTACTTTTTATTAAAAAAGTAATATTTTTACGTAACTAATGTTACCCCAACACTTACAAAAGGTAAACTATTTTGACAAACTGACTTAATAGGTTCTATTCTGCTTAAATTGTTATAACTTTTGGCGGTCTTTGGTACTCTATTTATTTTTTTGACTGATTAGTACAGACCAAAACATAACAACAATTTTTAGCAGCACTGCTGTAATGGGAAAAGCTTTTCTATAGACCATTTCAAGGGATGTAAACATTAACAGGGGTCCTAATGTATTTCCTGTTTTACATTTTTAATTTCCATAGCTTGCGAGAATCCAAAAAGGTCCAGATATTGATAAATAATTTTATGAAAGCTGTTTTAATGTGAAAATAGGATTGAATTGCCTCTTGTTACATTTACGAAATAGTTTGATAACAAGTAGGAAATGTTCAAGGGCCAATGACATTGCCACATTGAAATGGTCTATAAAACTTTATCTGTGGTGATTTGCATTGGTTTACATTGTGTGCCAGAATGCAATGATGTAGACTCCCATTCTCTATTGGAAAACAGTTAACAGAATTATTCACATTACTACACAGTTGGGGGAAACGAATAACAAGTAACTCAAGTTACGTAATAATATTACTTTTCTAAGTAACGAGTAAAGTAATGCATTACTTAAAAAAGTCATTATTTTATTTTCCTTTGGCTTAGTCCCTTTATTTATCAGGGGTCGCCACAGCAGAATGAACCGCCAACTTATCCAGCATATGTTTTACACAGCGGATGCCCTTCTAACCACAACTTAGCACTGGGAAACACCCATACACTCTCACATTCACTACGACCAATTAGCTTATTCAATTCACCCATAGCACATGTCTTTGGACTGTGGGGGAAACCGGAGCACCCGGAGGAAACACACAGGAACACAGGGAGAACATGCAAACTCCACACAGAAATTCCAACTTACCCAGCCGGGACTCGAACCAGCATCCTTCTTGCTGTGAGGTGACAGTGCTAAGCACTTAAAAAAATGAACGTAGTCAGGTTGAATCCCACACTCAATGAGAGTTTTTGCTCCATGCGAGAACAAACAGTAACCAATATGGCAGAGCCTTACGTTTTCTGCGATGAAAGTATTCTCATTATTTTGAAAGCATCGAAGAAAAGGAAAAGGGAATCGTCTCAATGGGCCATGATTTTACTGAACTAATAAGACAAAAAGTACAAAAGAAGCAAACACGTTGCTTTAAAGTTTCATAAATCTGTATATACGGCCACAGCCATACCACCCTGCAGCCCAAGACCGGTTGCTCACTGAGGCTAAGCAGGGCTGAGTCTAGTCAGTACCTGGATGGGAGACCACAAGGGAAAACTAGGTTGCTGTCGGAAGTGGTGTTAGAGAGGGCAGCAGGGGGCGCACAACCTGTGTTCTGTGAGAGTCCTAATGTCCCAATACAGTATAGTCAAGGGGACACTATACTGTCAGAGAGTGCCATCTTTCGGATGAGACGGTAAACCGAGGTCCTGACTCTCTGTGGTCATTAAACATCCCATGGCACTTCTTGTAAAGAGTAGGGGTGTAACCCCGGTGTGCTGGCCAAATTTCCTCCATTGGCTCCCATCATTGCCTAACAATCATCTACATCCACTGAATTGGCTCTATCACTGTCTGTCCATTCTCCCTATAGCTGGTCTGTGGTGAGTGCACTGGTGCAGTTGTCCTGTGGCTGCCGTCACATCATTCAAGTGGATGCTGCACACTGGTGGTGGTGTGGAGAGACCCTCCTCATATGGCCATACACAATAAATGTGCTATATAAATACACAATACATTACATTATATGTATAACTCTGGGGTCAGAAAGTTTTCAGAAGATAACATCATCCTAAGTTATTATTTTTAAATGTGTTTTTAAAGGTAAATGAAGGTTATACAGTGAGCTGTTAATTGCAAAGCTCCTCTATTAAAACAAGTTCTGAAAGAGATCATGCCTAAGCCAGGTAAGAAAAAGTAAGACAAAAGTAACTTTTTTTTTTTTTTACAAAAGTAATGCATTACTTACCATAAAAAGTAATTAAGTAACCCAACTAGTTACTTTTCTGGGGAGTAACTCAATATTGTAATGGATTACTTTTAAAAGTAACTTTCATCAACACTGCTCCACACTACAGAATATTTTCTCTGAATGTGTGAAATTTCCATTTCCATAGTTTTTTGTGGAGTCTTTTTCTTAGATGATGACGACACAGCAAGTCTCACAGATTCAAGTAAAATGGCTGCACCTGGTCTTACATTAACACTAAGGTGTATATGGTTGGTTCTTGTGTTTTATTAAACAAAATTATCTCCCCCCATAAAGGTCTGGCTTTACAACAGATTGTGGCACATGTCAAACTTCAGATGACCTGCTTGTTAAGGAACTGGTGTGCATTAAAAGTGCCACTTCTTAATGCAAAGATTCTTAATTAGTCGAATTGCTGTGGTGGTTTTCCACTCCATCCAACCCGCCACTGCCCCACCTGCTCACTGCAGTATCATGAACATATTGTTTGATATCGTACGCTTGTTGTTTCAGCCTATTTTGCCCACCTCTCGATTGGTCCATCGATTTATCACGTCTTACAAAAATAGACGACTACTATTAGAAGCCTACTGTTGCTTCTCGTCTTTGTTTTGGCGTGCCTGAATTTGTCGAACGCCAAAAGCAAATGACGTCTTAACACGATCAGAATCATAAAGAGAATGTTTCACATTCAGCCACTTTATCGTGTATAGAGAGCGCGTGAGGAGCTAGAGCTGACTGATTTGGGAAATACCCAGTCACGAGTCACCGAGCCTGGCTTTCTGTGGTCTGTTAGCGCCATCTTGTGTTCTGTCAACAGCAACCCTGAGGGAGGACAAACCTGTTGGAGTGTGGCGGACAATACTTAGTAAATGCGTCACACGAAGCGGTTATTGTGTTTGAGAAGACAGTAATGGAATGTCGCCAAATGTGAGATAATGCCTGTTCATAATTTGAATTATGAATATGAAGAGTTTAGATGTTAAAACCTCTAAATGCCATCTAAAATTTTCTTCTAAAATGAATATTTTTATCAGGCTCCTGTGTGTAGGTTCAGTAATTTCCCTTTTATGACAAAGAACAAGTTGTATTCATGATCTTTAAAGTGCTAATAACTCAACATAAACATAGGAGGCTGAAAAAATGCTACATTTTTGTGACAATTTCAGACGGCACTTAGAGGGTTTTGCATCTGAACTCTACATATATAGAAGATATCCCTGTTAAATCCACAATTAAATATTTAGGTATCTATATTACTAAAATCTTCTAATGAGACAGCACTAAATTAAGCAATTAAATTTGTTTTGTCTAGGATCAGCAAATTTATATTCTTAATTCCTGGCTACAACGGCAGTATCATTATATGGAAGAGTTCTATTGTCCAAGGCAGAGGGTCTTTCTCATTTTGTATATCCGACTTTATTTTTATTTGTTGAGAACAAAGTGGACAAAGAAATTAATACTGTTTTCTTTAAAATGATCTGGAAGAACAAACCTCTTAAATTGAAAAAGGAAGTTTTTTTAATAGTAAAGCAGAGGGGGTGTAAATTTCTTAGATTTTTCTGACATCATAAACATTTTTAAAATTAATTAGATTAAGAGATGCCTAACCAATCCAACGTCTATTTCATTTTTTATTCCCAACCATTTTTTTTATTTTTTATTTTTTACAAAATTGGTAGTCTTTTGTTCCTTCTTAAATGTAATTATCTTTCCTCTAAGCTATCTTTAGCTTTGTCTAAACTCCACCAGCAATGTTTGCTTGCTTGGAAGCTTGGTTACGTTCACAATTTTTCTCCCCACCGATTTGTCTTATGGAATAACTGAGATATTACAATTAGAAACAAATCATTATTATTTCAAAGGTGGTTTCAAAATAATATTAATTGTATCCTTTGCTTGTTTGATGATGCAGGAAATATTATTTCGTATGAACAATTTTTAACATACCACAGTTTCCCAACTCCTCCTAAAGAATTTAATAAAGTGGTTAAAGCAATATCACCTAGTTAAAGTCACTCTAGGTTTAACCCAAGGAGCTCAGTGGATATTCATTCTTCTTTGCTTTAAGAAGGTGTTAGTCTGTTAGATAAAAAAAAAACTGTAACAGTAGGTTTGTGCGCCAAATCTTTCAATTTAAAAGGAAAATTTCTTCTAGAGAAAAGTTTTACTGGAGGTCTGGACTGGAATAGAACCTGGTTTTTACCTACACTGTAAAACCCAACAGTCAACTTTATCAAATGAAATGAGTGTAGTTAACTCAAAATGTACTGAAAGTTAATTCTACTAATTTGAAAAGAGTTTTGAACTCAGTGTTGAAGGTAATGAGTTAATTAAATACCTCATTACTTCAACTTAAATGGAGTAAGTTCACAGTACTCATATAGATTGTTTTTTTTTTAACTCAAATTATTTGTAGCAATCGGTTTCCTCAAACTGTTTGAGTTGCCTTAACTTATTGGGTTCTACAGTACTCAGTTGGTTTGAGTTCTCTTCATTTATCAGGTTTATGTGCTCAAATTGCTTCATTTACTCAAATGAATTAAGTTCACAGTACTTATTAGGATTAGTTTTTGAACTTAAATGGTTTGTAGCAATCGGTTTCCTCAAACGGTTTGAGTTACCTTAACTTATTGGGTTTTACAGTGTGGGAAATATTGCATTTCTAACAAGGCAAAAGAAATACATTTTAAAATGTTACATAAAATTTATCCGGTAAATTCTAGTAAACTTTTGGACCTTGAAAGCTCCTGTTCTTTCTGCAAACAAGCAGAGGAGACATTCAACTATAAAACCCAAAAAGTTAGGTAACTCAAAACATTTAAGGAAACCGATTGCAATAAACAATTTAAGTTAAAAAACTAATCCTAATGAGTACTGTGAACTAAATCTATTTGAGTAAACGAAGCAATTTGGGCACAGTAAAACCCAATTAGTAAAGAGAACTCAAACCAACTGAGTACTGTAAAACCCAATAAGATAAGGCAACTCAAACCGTTTGAGGAAACCGATTGCTACAAACCATTTAAGTTAAACAACGAATCTATATGAGTACTGTGAACTTACTTCATTTAAGTTGAAGTAATGAGGTATTTAATTAACCCGTTACCTTCAACACTGAGTTCAAAACTCTTCAAATGAGTAGAACTAACTTGCTGTAAATTAAGTTACAGAGCTGC
Source organism: Danio kyathit (assembly GCA_903798195.1). Lineage (NCBI taxonomy): Eukaryota > Metazoa > Chordata > Actinopteri > Cypriniformes > Danionidae > Danio > Danio kyathit. Next base: position 26,242,884 of record LR812543.1, read on the forward strand.
TACTGTTGAACTTGAAAATACAGTAACTGGCTGGCAACCCTGCTGTTTACTGTAAAATCTACAGGGATTTTTTTTTTTTTTTACAGTGCAGCTAGCCTGAAATGGCACCGAATAGTAAATTGGGAACAGTTTTGGCTTCTTCTAAAAAAAATTTTATCTAATAAAGCTGTTGAAGTCTTAATCAAAATCATTCATAATTGCTACCCAAATAAATACCAAAGTAGCAAAATTTAATAACAACATTTCCCCTAAATGCTCATTTTGTACTCAATATGACAAAACACTATCATTTACTTGTACTTACTGTAGTGTTTTGGGTTTACTTTTCCAATTTTAATAAACAAATTCTTATTTCCAAACTTTTGTATTTCCCCAAAAATTGTATTCTTTGGTTACTCTCTGAACTTAGATCCTTCTCATTGTAAATTTATTATTAGTTTCTTGCTTTTTCTGGCTAAATTTTACATTCATAAATGTGCATTTTCAAAGAAACACCCCTACTTTTAATTTTCAGTAAAACTCTTTCTTGTGTAAATCATGTAAACTTGTTTAATTTGCTGGCATTTTATTTATGTAACCCTTTTTGTCTCTGTTCATATTGTATTTATATATATAAAAAGGTAAAAATATATACTGAACACGGACAAATATAAACCCAATCAGAGTAACGTTATCATATTTTGCTCACAAGATGTGGAAAAAGGCTAAATATAATTAAACTTATAAAAAAAAGAAGACAGTAGGATCGTGAATTAATAGTTTTTACGGTTAGTTGGTCATTTTCCCAGGTAGCAAAGAATTCTGGCTCAGATTTGGCATGAAGCTAGCCACAGCAGGCATTCATCCGGCTCTGGCATATGTGGGCCAAACATGGCCCAGGTTTGACAGAGGTGGCACCGTCTTTAAGGCGGCACACAAGACATGGGCCAGATGTTAAATGTAGTATTTGGTCCAGATGTTAAAAATTGTTATGCGGGCCACGCATGTTTGGCCTGTCTCGACCCACATTTAAAAACATTTCAATTATTTTTTGAGTAAAGAAATATTTTGTCATTTCCATCTTCCTGTTTACATCTAATGCCTTCATTTTAATCCAGGAAACAGATTATTCAATCATTCATTTTCTTTTTGGCTTAGTCCCTTTATTAATCCAGGGTCGCCACAGCAGAATGAACTGCCAACTTATCCAGCATACGTTTTACACAGTGGATGCCCTTCCAGCTGCAACCCATCTCTGGGAAACATCCATACACACTCATTCACACTCATACACTACGGACAATTTAGCTTACCCAATTCAGCTGTACTGCATGTCTTTGGACTGTGGGGGAAACCGGAGCACCCGGAGGAAACCCAAGCAAACTCAGGGAGAACATGCAAACTCCCCACAGAAACGCCAACTGACCCAGCCGAGGCTCGAACCAGCGACCTTCTTGCTGTGAGGCAACAGCACTACCTACTGCGCCACTGCGTTGCCGGAAACAGATTAAAGATTTATTAATCTAATCCTGTATGTTGCTAAATAACTGAATTTAACCTACATTACATATATTTTCTTAACCAAATTATTATTTTACAAATTATATTATTATTAACCATTACTAACCATTGCCATTATTAACTCACCTAAAGTGCAATGCTTCATGGGATTATCAATTTCATTGCAGTCGTGACACACCAAATATGAATTTCAGACAATGGCCAAACATGAGCCATAGCTGGTCCAGTTCAGGCCGAGTTATGGGTTATTAACTTGACTGAGACTAGACCCTTATATGAAAGCCAGACTTGGTCCAGTCATGTACTGTAATTCACTGCGTTAGTTGGCATTTCTGTGTGGAGTTTTCATGTTCTTCGGTTTCCCCCACAGTCCAAAGACATGTCGTACAGGTGAATTGGGTATGCTAAAATTGACCGCAGTGTATGTGTGAATGAGTGTGTATGGATGTTTCCCAATGATGGGTTGTGGCTGGAAGGGCATCCGCTGTGTAAAACATATGCTGCATAATTTGGCGGTTCATTCCGCTGTGGCGACCTCAGATTAATAAAGGGACTAAGCCCAAAAGAAAATGACTGAATAAATGTAACTTATTAAACTAAGTTAATCATGTTCTAACTTAACTTTATAAGTTATGCAAGCTGTTTAACATAGTATAAGTTCAGTGGACTCATAAGGTTAATTTGTTCCAGCTTAAACATTTAAGGCAACCAGGATTTTTTACAGTGAAAGATGACTTCACTTTCGTCATATTGTATGTTTTCTTGCACATCTCATGTTGGACTCATGAAAAATAATTGTTTGGATTCATTGGAAGCCTTCTTTGATGGGTTATTGTCCCACTTTATGATGGCATAACAGACAAACGCAATAGTATCTGGATGCAGCCTTTATGATGCAAGCTGAGATTGCATCACTCAGCGATGCACTGGCAAACGAGCTCATGTTTGGGACAGTACTGGACCTTTTATCAGTGGGGGGTGGGTCCTTCGAACACTTGAACCCCTCCTGGCTACGTGCCTGCATGTAGTCTTAATGGGATAATTCACACAAAAAAGAATATTCTTTTATCATTTACTGTCCCCGCCTCACAGCAAGGTCGCTGGTTCGTGCCTCGGCTGGGTCAGTTGGCATTTGCATGTTCTCCCCGTGTTGGCGTGGGTTTCCTCCGGGTGCTCCGGTTTCCCCCACAAGTCCAAAGACATGCGCTATATGTGAATTGGGTAAGCTAAATTGGCCGTAGTGTATGTTTGTGAATGAGAATGTACGGGTGTTTCCCAGTGATGGGTTTAGTTCAGCTAAACTGCAGAAAGGTAGATCTCCGGGAACAGGATTGGACACTCCAGTCTACGTATACATGATAAATAATAAGAAAAACAAAGCACGTTCAAATTTATGACACCATATTGCAAAACACACAACAATTTATTTAGTTTACATTTATGAAACATTATTTAGATAACGCTTACACAGCACTAATAACGTGAGAGCATGTGATTGGACAAAGACCGAAAAGTAGACCACCAATATAAAAGTATACAGGTATTTGTTAAACAAATTTCAATGACTTTCCAAACCTTTGTGGGTTTTCACGTTTTTCCAAAACTTTTCCAGGCTTGGAAAATGCCGTCAAAATTTCACGACTTTTCCATGACCGCATGAACCCTGCGATTAATAAAGGGGATTAAGCCAAAAAGAAAATAAATGAATGAATGAATTGAGTTTCTCCTGTTCTTCTTTCCACAAATGAAGATATTTTGGAGAAAGCTGGAAACCTGTAACCATTGACTTCCATAGTATTTTGTTCCCATTGAATGCAAATTCATTTTCCTAGATTTATAAGACTTTATGGCCCTCTAGTGGTGCAATTCTATGTGTTATGAGCTTTTTTTTTTTACTAAAAATATAAGATTTTTCTTATTTTGAAAAGAAAATGACATATTTAGTTTTAAATCACAATCTTTTTATAACAGTGACATTGTGTTGCCTAAATATGAATATAGACATGTCTGAAAACATCTTTTTATTTTGGCCAATTGTCATCTTATGTCATGTATGACTTTACATTGGGAATATTGGGAAGTGTCAGTAACAAAACATTAAATTGCAAATCTAGAAAAACAGAATTCCTCCTTTTCCTCAATCAGACAGAATGCTCATGACTAGGCCCACACGGAATCTGCGCACACAGAATTCCGCAGATTTTTAGCCCATCATTAATTCTGTTTATTTACTTGAGTAAATGTGCGTAAATCTGAATTTATTCAGTTTTTAAATTACACATATTTCACATATTAAGGTTTTAGTCATGAGACTCCCAAAATGATTCCGCAGAAATCTGCAGATTTTTACCAAAATTCTCCGCAGAAATTTTCCGCAGAATCCGTATGGCCCTGCTCATGACTTTATTCATAAATGAACAAATGAGAATTTTGAAAAAAGGCAAAAAGATTTTTAATGTGGGTGAAAATCTTGAAATGAATACCAACAGCAGTAATACATAAATGTCAGATTTCCATAAATCAAAACATTTAAATGTCTCCTACAAACTAAGCATGCACAACATTTGAAATCGAATGCGAACTCAAATCTATGCAAGCAACATTTGAAAACAACTGGTTCCTTCAATTCTTTCTTTTTTGTAACTGATTGAAAAGGCAATCCTACTCTAAAGGGACAATTACCATGGAATATTTGACTTATCTTGCAAAAGAGGTCTAGATTTTAACTTAATACAGTCAAGTTAACAAACATACATCAGGGCATAATAGGTGTCATACAAACTTAAATATACATGTCCTGAAAAAAAATAAAAATAAAATAAAAGAAAGATAAGATTTGACTTACACAAGTTTGATAAAATTCAGAAGAATATTAATTCTACGTCTTACAAATCTGTGATTTTTTTTTTTTATCCAACAAAATGCAGAAAAATTAAAAAGTTAAAAAAGATACAAAGGATGCAGGTCACCATACAAAACAAACAATCTTAAAAGAAAAAAGATACACACCTTGGCAGTCTTTTGATCCATAAAGATGATTGAGAAAAATAAAAACACAAAACCACTAATTTGTAACCAAACGGCCAACCAAGGACAAGATGCTATACTGAACTGATTTCCAAAAACACACCTAAGATAAAACAAAAATGTTGAGAAAACGAATGGCTGGAGGTCATCAGGACCGGGAAGGAGAAAAGTGTCAACAGAGATATTGTTGTGTTTGCATGAGTATAGAAGCATATTCAGTCCTCTTAATAAATCCGGCCTCGGCTTCTGTTCCCTCTTCCTCCAAAACCTCGTCCTCTTCCTCCCCTGAAGCCTCCTCGTTGTTCTGAGAGCACAGATCAGATCGGTTATACACACATGCAGTAATTTAGTGATGGACCAATCTTGATTTTTTATGGCTGATAGATTTTTGGTTTTGTTTTATGAGCAAACTGGCTAATTCCAATACAGATTTTTATTTTTTAACATAAAACGATTTTAAATATGCTACATAAAAACACACCTGTACAAAGCCATTCTAAAAATGCTAATTCACTCTCTGCGAGTGAGGTACAAACCTTTGGTGTCTAGTAACTCATACACAGATATAGAAAATACAGTGGCCCCTGGCTATAAAGCGGTTCATTTTTCGCGGCCTTGCAGATTTTTTTGTGTAATTTTTTTTCTCACCTTTATAATGATAGGACAGTAGAGATTTCAGACAGGAAAGTATTGGGAGCCGGGAATCGAACTCGGGTCGCCGTAAGCACGTCGGTGTACAGTACCACTAGGATATTGGCGCAGACTTTGTGTAATTTTACAGTGTTCTGCGTCCTGATTGGCTGTAGAGCATTGTCAATCAATCTCCTCAGTGTCGTGTCTTCTGTACAGTACAGAATGCATTCAGCTTGCCAAATTCACATAAATCTTCAATCGTTAGCAGTGTGACTCTGAAGTGACGTACTGTATGTTTGCAAGTTTCAATGTCAATGAAAAGTTGCGGATTTCACCTTTTGCAGGTTATTTTTAGAACGTAACTCCTGGGAATAACGAGGGACCACTATTACAAAAAAAGATAGTATTTTTATAGTACAGACTCCATAAAATGTATAAAAGAAATTCAAAATGTAATTCTAGAATCTCAATATAAGCTCAGAATGTAAATACCACATGACAAATTCAATTTGGTACATTCTTATATGACTGGTCACAATGATCGCTGTGGCCATTCTAAAATTCTGGTAGTTCCAGTGTTAAAGTCCGTGTGAAATCAAGATATTCAGTGTTTATTTTGCTAAGGCACATTGTTATTCTTAAGGTGAATAATTAATCAGTGCAAGTTAATCCACTGAAAAAACTGGTAATCTTCACAGTCTGATCAGTTGCTTCCACATAGGGCTGGGCGATAAAATTGAAATTGGTATTTATTGACCGAACATAGTTGCCAATATCGATAATAAAAAAAGGTCAGTATGTAGTAAGCCAATAAGCTTAGGGTGTCAGTTTGTCTTTTCTAATGGAGGCGCGCAACTTCACATGGTGTGCAAGCAGCACGGACGTAACGCGCGTGCATTTTCCAGTTATACACATAAACATCAGAATTTTTCCCAATGCCCTGAGCGCTAGAACTAACCAATCTGCTTCACACTTTGTATGGACTATACACATTTCAAAAATAACGGCAGACTAATTACCTCAAACAAACACAAAGCACGCGCTCGCGCTTGTCACTTCAGGTCAGAATAACAGCACATGCAAAATTGAGTGCCGTATAGCAGCAGCGAGGAGATTGTAAATAAAAAAGGATGTCACCAAAGTGGCTTTTGGGTTTCTTTTCTTGTGCATCCCAGCCACTAGATCCCCATCTGAAAGATCTTTTAGCATAGGGGTAATGTAGTCATTCAACTTTACAATTTCTAATGTTGCAGTATGTATTTGAATAATGAAGGCTGGTTCCTTTACTTGAAAGCTCAGATTTGATAATCATAATTTGTGCTGTTTACAGAGTTTGAGGTTTACTGTATCATTATTTTTGACACTTTACAGATGTTGATCTACCTTTACCATTGCACACACTTTGTAACATTTTATTCATCAAGTTTAAGAATCTCTTTAACACCCATGTTTAGTTTATTATAAAGAGATCAGATATTTTGTTTAAATATTTTTGTTTTTGACTATTAAAACTATTTGCCTTAGTAATGTTGGTAAATTAAAATAAGGTGGTTAAAAAAAATCCTAATATTCCTAAATGTATTGTTAAAAAAAATACTCAATAATTATCAATATCGAATGATATGAAACATCATATCGTGATAATTGTTTTTTGCAAAATCTCCCAGGCCTACTTCCACATTTGGCAGTCATTCTGTTGACATCAACTTGAAGGCATCCATATCAACTGTAGAGCAATATTCTTAACCACACCCCTCGCTCTATATTCCATTTCAGTTGGAAATACATCAATATACTGACATAAAACTCCGAGCAAACTCTGGGTTTTGTGAACATTATAAAAAAATAATAAAAAATTTGGTGCATCTATAATAGGTAGTTCATCAAGTAGTACGGAACATTTGATTAGACATTCACCATATGAGAAGTTCCCGATGCTGGCGCTGTACTTCCCACTGGGTGGATTATAAATTTGTCGGGCATCTCTCCTGGGCAAATTTGTGGGATGTTTCTTTGTTGTGGCTGTCGCCCCAATGTCCTCTCCAGACCGCCTCTTCTGGCTGTAGAAAAATACAGAGATAACAGGAAAAATGGTAAATAGCAGAGTAAAGATGGTGAGTTTGGTATGTAGATGGTCAGGCTGGTTGCAGGATGTACCCGATTGCTGCTGCGGCTGCTTCGGTTTTCTGTACTGGTTTCCAAGATAGTGTGACTGTGCTTTTGTAGGATGGAGGGTTATGGAACAAATCCTGGAGAAGATCAGAGAAAACTATTAAAAAAGCAAGTTCAAAATCTAAAATAAATTTGGAAAGGAACTTTCAGAAAGTTACCTTGATTAAAACATTGATGTTGTTGGTGATCTTCAAAGCCACGACTTTGATTTTGTTCTGCAAAGACAAAAATATTAGGTGATTAAAAGTTATTGAAATACAAAAGGACATCTTTTCCCAGATGTCAATTCTGGCAATAATTCCAACATCACCACCAAAAATATTCCCACAAATGGTGATTTTCAAATATCACAGAATTTTATTAGGGATGTGCTGAATTTAAAAATATACATACAAATATACAAAACAGATGCACACTGTTGTAGTATACTCGTTTCTGCTGCTTGTAAGAGTTACTGTGCTGTCATGGTAACACTGGTAAAATGACACCTCTTGACCAGTGTTGGGCACGTTACCTTAGATTACTAATTAGTTATAGTTACTAGCTAATTCTCACAAATAGTAACCGAGTTACATAATTATAAAAGTAACTAATTACCAAGGAAAGTAACTATTGTGTTGCTTTAAAAAATCTAATTTGTCAAATGATTTAAATAAGTATAAAACACTGTACACTAATGTACACTTTTAATGTTGTTGTGGGACAGTAGCTATGTTTCCATCCAAAAATGCGAATTAACTTTATGCGCAAACCTGGAATATCGCATAAAAGACCTGCGAATAAAGTAGTGTTTCCATCCAACGAGTCAAAGCAGACAAAATTGTCACTTGCTGACTAAATGGCGCCAAATATAAACAGTAAAAATGGAAATTGCTGCGGTAGGAGAAGCTGCGTGAGTGTTTCCTTCATTTAATAAATGACTTGCGCCTCAGAAGGCAATCCTGACACGCAGTGAACGCGCAGTGGCGTTTGAAGGTGTGAGACGTGGAGCACAGACGCTTTTGATTCTAGAGGTCATTAATAATATAATATCACTAATACTGAAACGGTTACAAAGTTTTAGAATGACCAAAACAACATTTCAGATGTTTTACAATGTGCTCAGCCTGCTGGTTTATCCATTCGCACACATTTTTATCATCACATGACCTTTTTTAATGCGCACACTGGAATTTGTGCGGTAAAAGTGTTTCCATCGCAGTTTATGCGCATCTTTTCCTATCGAATAAAAAGTTTATCCTACTCAGTTATGCGCATAAGTTTTAATAATAGGTGGATGGAAACGTGGCTAATGTAAAAGACAACAGCAGCATGTCCTCACCTATATATCTAGATTCTATTTTGTTTAATTCCGTCTATGTAATACGTGTTTGCGGTGGAGAAAAATAATGTTTTATTTGCTTTTTTTTTTTTTTTTTTTACATTATGGTGTCGTCTCCTCTTGATCACAGAGCTCACGTCATCACCTGTGTAGCCACTAATTTTGTGGCGGCATGTGACGCCATGAGGTGCTTCATTAAATTAGAATTACTGGTCATCGACGCAGAGAGACTCTTTATTCCTGGGCATAAGTTACACAATACATAAACATTCATCCCTTTCACCTCAATGTGGGAAAAGTAGTGCTCATACAGATATTTCCAGTTTGCAAATGCTACCTTTGAAATTGTTGGATTTGCCACCGTTCTGACTCCTGGTCATCAGTAGTGTGTGTGTGTGTGTGTGTGTCTGAGAGAGACAGACTGTCTGTGTGCTTGTGCCTAAACACCCGCCCTACTCTGCCTCTGATTGGCAAAAATGAAAATGTACTCTAAGCCAATCATCACATTCTCAGACATAACAATCATCATGACTGGTTGGTTATGTGTCCCGCCCCAGCCCAAAACACGCAAACCCAGCCCAGAGAAAGAGAGTTCATGGCTGAGAGAGACGCTGCTCGCATGAAAACTGCTTTAGTGTTCTCAATTATAGTAACACACATTTTTTATTGTCAGTAACGGTAATGGCGTTGTAACGGGAGAAACAGTAATTCAATTGATTACTCGTTACTGAAAAAAGTATCCCCGTTAGTAACACGGTTTATTTTTAATGTCTTGACTCGTTTACGGGAAATAAAATGTGGTTATTTTATTGGTTGCGCCTTTTAAAATGCGTCTAATTTAAGTTATTACATATGTAATAGTCTTACACATACATTTAAACTATTTATTGAAACAAATTAATACAAGCATTTTGGTTTGCAGACAAGTTTCAACCTATTTTCATTTTGGTGCATTCCTAAATTATACTATTAGTATTTAAAAGATTTCCATTACCTTTAAATAAATCTTTGCAAAGTGTTAAATCATACCTCCTCTGTTTTCAATGCATCTCCAGTCTTGCCCTGCAAAGCAACACGCAGCTGTCGAATATATACCTGCAGACCCCGAGCAAAGTACTGTAACCTGTGGGGGGAATAAAAAAGGAACCTGCCATTTAGTAATGATTATATTAGCTTTAAAATTTCAATTTATATCAACAAAGTAAATCATCATCACATATAGTAAATCACTTGGTGTATTTATAAGTATAAAAGGAAAAGCTCTGTTCTTCTGCTCTCTGAGATTGCATTTATCTTATTATAAATGCAGCAAAAATGGATTTTATTTATTTATATTTTGTTTCAGATGAGTCGTGACTGTCCTAAACCTAAATTTACTGAAGTTTTCATTGAACAGTTTAATAAAACTTTATGTATATATATCAAGTGAGTCATTCTTTTTTTCTCCTGTTTTGCGAATTTCAAACAAAGCTGAAACAGAGCATTTGTGTTTAAATCAGGCATGTGATCAGCTGAGGACAAAAAAGGAAGACGAGATAAATATTTGTGTGTTTTAAGTAATAGAAAACAATAATTCTAAAAATAATAATTAATATATTCTTTATATAAATATTTGTTATTGGCCACAGAATTTTTATTTAATTTTTTGTTTTATCGGTTTCAATATTTAGCAGTTTAATAGTCATAAAAGTAATATTTAATAGGTTTATACTTTGATGTCGGGAGAGATCCACACACTGCCGCTAACTCAGTTTAGTGCTCTTGTGTCAACAGAATATAAATTTTCCTGTTATTTAGTGACTCTTTATTCCACATGACAAATAAACTACTAGTCAGTCAACAATCGAACTGTTTTATGCCATTAAAATGTTTAAAGGCCTTAAAATATCAAGTCCAGCTGAATTGAGTAGCCTAATATACTTTTAACATTCCACCTTGAATAAAATATCATACATCGCTAAGAAGAGTGTAGTCCCTGCTTTGTAATAGTTTTAATTAATTATAAAATATATTTTTATACATTTGTAATATCATCTTATGCCACTTTCAGGTATTACATTTGAGGTGCCCGGCTGTAGCACTAAATAAATGACATAAGAACAGATGATTTTCAGATTTTAAAAACAAATGTGTGTCCTGGCTTATTTTATAAATGTACATAGAGTGCACGTCATTGTGACATGCAATTGTGAGAGCAGACAGTGTGCACAGCCGCACGCATTCAAAACTATTTCATAATCCTGCATATTGTCAGCGGCTTCCTGATACGCGAACATTATAGGATTATACAATATCATTATATTATTTACAAACACACACAGTAGCCTAGGTAGGTCCACAATTACATGCCTGAATAACGTTTGGAATTAACCAGTTACTGCTCCTTCTTGTGCACAATGATGAACACTGAAGGGGCAACCCATCAGGTCGTCTGCTTTGATGACGATGAACCGAACGATGACACCCCCCCTCCAAAAAAAAAAAAAAAAACGCCCCATTGAGCTCAGAAAATACAGAAATCCGTATTTATATAAAGAATCACATCCCTGTTAAACGAATCAGCCGTTTTGATCAAATAAAATTCTTTTTAATTAACGACTCCGTTAATCACTCATTAAACTTGCTGCAATCTACTGGTGGACTTATCCATGAGAAATATTTTTTTGTGCAATCCTCAACCCCTGCCTAGTAATTATACAATTTTAAATGCTGTCTGTACAAACATGGTATGCCAGTATTTTTCAATTAATGTAAGATCGGACCTGATCTTGAAGTCCTTCAGCTTCTCTGCGCTGACTTTGTCGATGAGAAAGTCGGGTAGTTTTTTCCCCAGCTGGTGGAAGCTGAAGAGCAGACACTCCACGTAGCTGAACTGCAGTTTGGGCTCTTCATTCGCAGCGTTCTCTCCATTCTCCTCTTCTGGCGGCAGGGGCATGAACTCCTAAAGACATCAGCCAACAAAGAACATTAGATGATAAATAGGCTCGAGTGGAAAGCTTTCGAAATATCTCCGTGAGGTCAAAAGTTTGATGTTTGTCTTTACCAGGAGCTTCTCAAACAGCATATTGAGATTGACCTCCAGCTTGTCCATGTCGCCACAATACGGACTCATCTCTGCTAATAGCTTCAGTACCTGTAGAGCAAAAAACCCCAAAAACAATTATCTTTATCTTATTTTAGTATTCTATGAATGTCTAAAAAAAAAAAAAAAAAAAACATTTATAATTTGTGAACGCTTAGCAATAATGCTCTTTCTAAATGTGATTAGATGGAAAAAAAACAACATTTTTCTTTTTCTCTGTTAAAGTACTTTAAAGGCTTTTGATACATTTTTCCAGCTTATGGTACAAACCTCCAGCTGGATGTCCAGTTCTGCCACAGGGCTGGTCAGCAGGCTGAGGTTGGGCAGAACAAATTCGCAGAAGTATGTCACGAATCGGGTAGAATGCACATTTTTCTGGGAAAAGTGAATACATCACTTTAATTATGATTTGCGCTCTTAAACATCTTCTTGGAATAAAACATGCATAAAAACAAACAAGAAAATGTCTGCGGTCAACAAAAGTTCAGAGCAACCAGAATGAAACAACATTGAAGAAATACTAGAAAAGAATCAAACATTTATAATTAAAACAAAAAAATTAAATATTAAATAATTCCCTGTAATATAGTTAGCATTCTTTTCACTATCCAGAATAAATATTAAGACCTTGATTTTATTTTTAATTTTAAAATAAAAGCCTTTATTTTTTTCAGATACTAAGAATCCTTTCAGACATCTCAGTTGTCAAAAAAATATTTATTGACCACATATGATGACTATATGAATATATTGACTTATCACGCAATATATGAAAATAAAGGCACAATATATTGTCTATTTTATATAAAGAAATTGAAGATGATGATGATTGGGCTACATAATATAACAAGCTGAGTTTTGTCAAACGTGCTGCATTCTCCTTTCTGTGGAAGGCGGGGCTTATACAGCATCTCCAAATACACTGCGCACACACACACACACACAGTCAGTGCGAGAAGGTTGTTGCTAGATCAGATACGGTTGCGACCCAAAGTTAACGAGAATTATTTATGTTATCTATTCAATTTCCCATTTTTTGTATATTATTAACATCTACCCCCACCCCAATCCAACCACCACAGTAATGTAAAAACAGTAGTTGTACAAAGTATTATTTGTTATTTATTAAATTACCCAATAAATTGTATTTTCTTAACGCCTACCCCCACCTCAACCCAAAACCCAACCGTCACAGTACTGTAAAAAATAGTAATTATTGTTATACAGTGTTACAAAAATGATGCTATTTTGATGTGCGCATCCACAGCTATATCCTATCTAGACTTTACCGTGCGAGAGACAGCAGACAGTGGAAGTGAAGACAAGATGCGAACCCAATGACTCGTGTTTAGAAACTACAAAAAGTTGCAATGGACTTGGTTTCAAAACCACAGTCTTCAGCTCAAGTGTGAGAACATTTTGGCTTAAAGCCAAATGAGAAAGGAGAGTCCGCTAATGTGAATGAGCCGATATGTCGAATTTGCTTTAGAACAGTGGCAATGAAACCTTAAATCACGCCTAAAAACATAAACACCCTACCAACTTTTTCAACATGTGAATAACTAGCATTTTAAAATAATAATAATAATACTAAATAAAATATTCTACAAATAAATAAAATATTCTACAGTCCTGTCTTGCAATCTGTCTGATTATAAAAAAAAAAATGGCACCTGAGATGCTTTAAAAGACTTTTGACTGGTTTCGTTTACATCTAATATTCATCATTACTTATTTGTTTTAATATATAATTTTTTTCATATTTCAATTTCAAACATCTAAATATTCTTAAAAATAAAATGTTTTTTGAAACAGTGTACCTGAATTATTACACTAATAAGATGTAAAAATTTATTTATTTTTTTTATTAGTGATAAAGTGGCAATAATATATCAATTATCGCAATTAATTTGGGTGCAATATATATATATCACCCAGCAAAAAATAGATATTGACAGCCCTAATGATGACGCATTAGATTTAAGAGATATTAAGCTCCTGAATTCAGTATTTAAAATAACAAAAACCTTAATAAAAACAATTATACATGTATATTTTTTTCTCTAATACAATTTACACTTTCTTCTATTTGTCCAGATAACATATTTTAAAAAGCCATCACTATTTTATTCTACAATTCATTCACTCATGTCAAACATTAAAAGAAAACAAAATCAATAGCTAAAAATTATTGAAAATAAAACATATTGCATTAACTGACCACATCTGACTAAATGTGATGCACATTTAAAATACTTACAATTTTTTTTGAAGATATTATTTATAGACCCGAGTATTCAGAATCAAAACAACAAATACAAGAAAATAATCTAACCAAAATTAAACCAACTAAAAAGTCAAATAATGCCCTTTAATATGGTTTACATTTTTTCTTTCTGTCCAGATAAAATACTTGAATTTATCAAAAGCCTACTCTATCTCAAAATTCAGAAATATCTCACATCTGATGAGATATCTGAAGTGTTAACCGTTGCTGTGGTTTCACTCACAGAAAAGAGTGGCAAGGCCTGGCGTGTGCACTGCAGAAGCCGGTCCACGCTGTCAGCTTCTGCGGGGTTTAGGGCCTGTTCCAGGAAGGCCTGCTCAACAACCAGCTCAACCAGCTGCTGCCGTCCACTCACAGTCTGCATGCTCTTCAGTCCAGACAGGATACGCATCAGCAACACAAACTCCTCTCCCGTCACATCCTCTAGAACCTGAGAGGAAGAGTGAGCGACAGCTAAAGTGTGAGAATTATTTAAAGCCAAAAAGGTCTGGGGGTGCAAACACAAAGCAGAAATAACAATCATAAAACAACAACAAATTACTCATATTAATCCAAAGACATTTAGATTTTTTAAGACAAGGTTAGTTAAGTTTACAAAATATTATACGGTGCAAAATTTATACTTTTTTTTTTTAAATATGCCATTACTTTCCTCCTAAATGGACACACCTGACTGCATCTTTAGATTCAATTTAGATTAAAGGTTATCGCACACTGAATCAGAAATTTTCGTCTGTAATTTCCGCATGTTAAAAATGAAATTCGACCTCACAATGTGTGTATCGTCTTGACACACTGCCTCCGAAACTTTCGTCCGTAACAAAGAAATTCGAAACGGGTTAGTTTTTTTTTTACACTTTTCGCATCCAAAAAAGCATTTTGAGAGGTGTTTTGAAAGTTCAGAACCACGGTACAAGCAAAACGTTATATACAGAATGCCGTGATTTGATCTCCATACATTTGACATACTGCCCATAGACATTATAAAAGAAAGCATGGTCCGCTTTCGTTCCGTTGCTTCGACACGTCAACGCGGCCGCCATCTATTACGTCTGTCTCCGTTCAAGATTTGTTTACGTTTGTGTATGTGTGAAGTATCACAAGCAATGAATTAAAAGTCCACTGATTTCCTAAAATAAACTTTGCATTTCGGGATAATCCATCACAGCTCTTTGATAATGAGTTAAACTCTCCTTCTCTATGCAGTATTAGATGAACACAATATGCAGCCTATTACTCTCTTTTTCAACTTTGGAGAAGAGAGGAGAGCAAAGCATCACTGCTTGAACAGACTCCGAAATGTTTGTTTACGTGACGAATTTTACACACATCACCCCCCACCCCCCAAAAAAATGCATACGAAATTTTTGGACTTTAGTGTGCAAGATCTTAGTTCTAACCCACTGGAAAACATTAAAAAATATGAAACTATATTATACAAAGAGCACATCAAGAACTTTGCACATGTATTTTAAACTTGATTTTTAAATAAATATATTTGACCCTTTATCACGCATACTCTTATTAGTAATTGACAACAACTTGAACAATAACAATCTTCATACTTCTAAACGTTTGTTAAAATAAATGTAGTGCATATACCTTTTTTGTCTCAACAAAGATGTAATCCTCCACCTCCTTCGTCATTATGTCTTCTGGCATGGTTTTCAACTTAGTAGAGAGAAACTTGATGGCTCTTTCTCGAACAATATCCTCTCCCTGCAGAATCTGACTGAACAAACCTCCCAGAGTTCCTGCAGAAATGGAGGTCAAATGAGTCTCAACTAAGATTCTGTTCTTCAGAACATTTCTCCAAAGGCAAAAAAACCCTTTGTCTACAGAATTAACAGATATCATATTCAAACAATATAGAGGAGATAGAAAAGTTACCTTTAGCATCAATTTTGAATATGGAGATCAAAGCAGTGTTGACTTGATTGAATTCAGCAGAATCATCTAGAAAATACAACAGGATGAGTTTTAGGGATGCAGCATCGAAATGAAAGATCTGGGCCAAAACCTAAAATTCTGGTTGAACTTGGTTGAAAACCAATAGTGCTTTGTATATACACCAAATATGTAATGATGCAATGCCTTTGTCACTGCTTAGAATGCTGGTTGAGTAAAAATTTCATTATATATATGTGGTATTTACTAGGGGTGTCAAAATTAATCGTTTCTTCGGTGCACCGCGATGCAGATGCGGACAATTCGGTATTGGTTCAGTAATAATCATAACCGGTTATTATGTACTGACGTCATTTATCTCACATGCGCTTACTATGGCGAGGGAGGCGAGCGCGAGTACAACGCTCTAACTACGTAAAAACTCTGAAACTGTGCACAATTTCACTGCATGTGTGTTTGCTGAACACTGTTTCACTGACACTTACAGCAAAAGCCCCTATTTCACAGCGATTAAGAGAATGAAAGTAATCTCCATTTCTCTCTCACTGTGGCCCATGAGTGCAGCTGTGAAGAGCACCAGCGTGTAAGAGCCAATCGCAGCCCTTTCTGTTGAGCACGTGACCAATCAAAGGGGTGTAAGAAAGAACTTGGTAGTTGGTAGACAAGGCGGGCGGGATATTTATATTTGTTTATTAGCTATAAATGCTCGTGTTGCTTAAAGGTACAGTTTATATATCTGAAGATAGAGGTAAATTTGGTTTTATATTGGGATATTCAGACATTCTCCTTAATAATATAATTTCAGAAAAGTATTATTTGCAAATTCTAAATAGGGAAATCATATTAGCAGCCAATGACTATGAAAGTACAACATTGTTTACAGTCAATTAGATAGTGTTAATGTTGTTTGTTACTTGTATGCTAATTCCAATCGAATATTGAAAGTAACATGATAAACAATATAGAGACTTCTGAATGAACGAATGTGTGAATATAAAACCAACTTTACCTTTATTCTGACTGTTTGTATTAAAGGACAAAATTGTTTTACAAATAGTATATAAATATATTTATACACTTTAATACAATAATTGCTGTGCTGTGAAGAAAATATAAAACTGTGTATGGAAAGCATCGTCAATGCACCGTGATGCACCGAGATATCGAATTGAACCGAATCGATGGCATGATAATCGTAACCGAACCGAACCGTGAGACCAGTGTAGGTTCACACCTCTAGTATTTACACATGGTTTCAGGTTTATAATTGGCAACATTTACTACAATAGGCCGTACTTCCCAGAGAAGCTACAAAACAGCTGTCAAAAACGCAGAAAGATTATTTTGTGTGATATATTTAATGTAATATTTTGCTTAGTTTGGCAGAGAACTATAGCTTTGTGTATCAAACGCTGCTCCAGCTGAACACAAGGCCTGAAGATTTACAGCTGATAACAGAGCCGACTTTATAGACAAACACAAAGAAAAACTGCATGCATTTTAGCGTTCAGCCCTATTTGTAATAATTATATACTGCTTTATTAAAAAATATACAGTAACTTCAATTTAAGACAAAGACTTTTAAATCATAAAGTCATTGAAATGAATAGGTTTCCTTACCACCTTTGCGTGCCTATGGCTGTAGGGAGAGTAAAACAAGCATAGGTGCAGCATAGCCTCTTTTTGGCTCAAATTTTTAAATGTTTTTCTTTTTCGACCGAAAGCAGAGAATGCAATTGTCTGACCATGTTTGGCTACTTCCTAATTTAGTGCATGCTTAATGACTATAAGTTGAAAATAGCGGTGTCAAAATAAATTGGTTTTACATTGCACTGCTTTGCAGATGAGGATGATTCCATGTTTGGCGCTATTTGATACTTCAAAGAAGCACATTTTATTTTGAACAAGTGCTTGTATTTAAAAATGATATTGTTTACACACACAAAACCAAAAATTGTGGATGGAATGCATTGTCAATCATTGCAATGGGCTATATGCACACAGTTTTAATTTTCAGCCAGGCAGCCCAAGGGCTTCCGGTGAACTGTCTTTCCATTACAAAATTGTCACATTTAAGACCTGATTTCTTTAAAAAAATCAGTGATCTTCACTGCCTAATCTATATACGATATGAAGTGAGTCTCAGACTTGACAAGAAGCACTGCATTAAATTCATGTCTTCAAAATATGACAGTTTATTTTACCCCAGTATTTTCAATGGAATTTCTGCGCTAGCCTGTTGCTACTGATGGTGCTAGCGGTTACAACGGTCTTTCATCTGGTTTTACGCTTGAACAACTATATGAATGCTGAAGTCTATTTAACTGAATGTATTGTAATTACATTACAACATCAATGCTGTAAAAGCAACCTTGTGAAATTGAAAATAGTCACATTAAGCGTTCACCGGAGGTTTATTGTTAACTTTAAAACTCTAGCTGTGCATAGAGCCCATTGAACCAAACTGAACCATGAGACCAGAGTACGTTCACACCTCAATTAAAATATTTCATACATTTAAAGCCATACAATCTAAAGTTAGATTTAATTGTTTATGCAACAATGTAACAACTTGACTTTTAAGTGGGGCTGCACAATATATCTTTACAGCATCAATATCGCAATGTGATCATTCGCAATAGTCACATTGCGAGCATATGCGATAGGGGTGTCAAAATTAATCGTTTTTTCTGTGCACCGCGATGCAGATGGGGACAATTCGATATCGGTTCAGTAATAGATCATAACCGGTTATTACGCACTGACGTCATTTATCCCATATGCGCGATGTCGCGGTAGAATACTATGGCCAAGGAGGCGAGGGTGAGTAAATAAAACACTCCTACTACTTAAAAAGCAGATCTTTCACTGACACTGAGGAATCATAGACACTGAGGAACTCTCTCTCTCTCTCTCTCACACACACCACACACACACACACACACACACACACACACACACACACACACACACACACACACACACACACACACACTTTGGGCATTTGACCCGCTGGCATGTTTGTGAGGTAAATTTCCCTCCTCTCGGCTGTTTGTGGATCGAGACACAAGCGTGCCTGTGGTGCGAGTTTATTGTATTGTATTGATTCTATTACGGATTACCTGATAACCGCATATTATGCGCATATAGACTGACCCGCGGCTTTTTTTTCCCGCGTCATGGGTGAACAGTGCTTTCGTTTCTAAAGCCAAGCGCAGCCCTTTCTGTTGAGCGGGTGAAGAGAGACAATGACCAATCAAGGGATGTAAGAACTTGCCAGCGCTTAAAAAGCAAGCGGGATAATATTTACATTAGTTTATTTGTTATGAAACTGTTATGAATTGCTCGTGCTGTCTTCTGAGCATGTATTGAAGTTTTCATTCACAAAGAGTGTTTTTTTTTGAGCAGGTAAAATTAAAGGTACAGTTCATATATCTGACTGCTTGTATTAAAGGACAAAATTGTATTACAAGTAATATATAAATATAAACATAATTATAGATTTTAATAAAAAAAAATTCTTGTGTTGTAAAGAAAAAAATCTAATTATGGAAATAATCGTCAATGCACCGTGATGCACCGAGATATCGAATTGAACCTGAAACGATGGCATGATAATCGTAACCGAACCGAACCGTGAGAACAGTGTAGGTTCACATCCCTAATATGCGATGTTGAGTCTGGATTTATTTTATAATTTCGCAAGTGTTTTGAGGCCTGTGAACGTGTAAGGATTTTAAAAGCATTCAGGCCTAAGAAATTGTACTGTTTTTAACTTTGACAAATGAATAACAATAAATTCTATTGAATTGTTTATAAAATGAAGACTATGCAGTATTAATTTACATTTGATTATTCAATTACTGTACATCTGAATTCAGTTCGACTCATCAAAAAACAATCAAGTGCTGTTTATATAATTTATGTTCCATATAATCTTTTTTTATTAATTTTATCTATGCTTGTAGATTGTTTCTTATATTGTATGCATATGCACTCCCATACAGAAGCTTCCCAATTAATCTAAAATGATAAATTCTTTCCAAAAAATTACTCAACACATCTAGTAAAATTGTATTCATATTGCAATATATAAATCGCAGAATAAAAAATATCGCTTTTGTTAGATTTTTCCAATATCGTGCAGCCCTACTTTTAGGTGAAATATGTCAATTTACTAAAGGAAACATTTAAGAAAAAAACGTTGAAAACGGTTAGCCACTGATTTTTACAGTACATTTGTCAAATCTACCAGTTACCAGCATTCTTCCAAATTTCATCTTTGAAGATTAACTAAAAAGAATCTGAAAGTACATTTTCATTTATGAATAAACTATCCCTTAAATCTAGATTAAAAAGTGTTGTACATTACCTGTCTGCAACAGCTGTGTGAGAATGTCTGCGACTCTGGGTAAATTCTCTCCTGACGCGAAACGAGGAAGTTCTTTGATAGCCTGCCTTCGGATCTGAAATCAGAAAAGTAGTAATAATGCAGAGATTTGTTCTCCAGACAACTTGTAAATCCCTGACATGATGATGTACTCACAGAAACATCCTCATCCTCACACAGATCGAGCTGTGCGTTGATGGCTGCATCGGCCAGCTCTGGAAAACTGCTGAAAAATTTGGGAATGAACTGAGCAGCCAGTCGCTTTTCCTTCACTCCTCCTTTGACACCATCCAGAATTACCTGATATGCATCTTTGTGCTGAAAAAAAAACTTAATTAATGATACAAAAATTGACTTGATAACAACAAATAATAATAAATAAATTTACTTTAGTAATGCACAACTGGACGCAGGTTTGGAATTATCAAAAATAATAATTATTATTTTATTTTTTAAAATAATTATTACTTATATTAGTTATACAGAAATAACAATAATAATTAAAAATATTATTTTGATTTAAAAAATATATTGAAACGGAAATGTAATTTTTTCCTGTAATAACAAAAGTTAACTATTTTTATGTTATTTCACACGCGCACACACACACACACGCACGCACGCACGCACATATATATATATATATATATATATATATATATATATATATATATATATATATATATATATATATATATATATATATATATATATATATATTATTTTATTTTTATTTTTTTCAGAGCTGTACGATATTGAACTGACATTGTGTACTGACAATGTTTTAATTTACTGTGATATATATTGCGATATAAATTTAAAAATGACAAGCAAAGTTCAATACAAAAGAGAAAAGATTCAAATATACATAGATTTATAATTTTCTGGGGAGTCAAACAATATTCATAAACAGAAACGAAATTATCACCGTATAACAACAACAACAACAATGTATCGTTTTCATTGAGTAAATAATTATATAATGGACACTTTAAGCTACAAACGTTTAATTTATCGAGCCCAAATGGCTTAAATTGTCACAGGCCTTAAAAACACATGCAAATAATAAACGTTCACTCTTTTTTATAATTTAAAATGATTCCACTATGTTGTTAACTATAATGTCTTGTCAACTATAATAACTACATTGCAGATTCCTGTCATGTGACTATTGCGTACTCGCACATTGTGATATCGATGCTGAAACGATATATTGTGCAGCCCTAAAAGATGTATATATTAGGGTTGCACGGTTTACCGGTACTATGATAGTATCGCGATACTATGGCTCCAAAATACTGGCGTGCCACTGTAGTTTGTAAACGGTAGTATCGTCATTAATGGTCTATCTACAATACATAATGTTGCATGTGGAAAAGTCACTAAAATGCTCACTCGTTTGTGCAACAACAGACCATTTTGCTTGAGTAGTCTGTGGAGTAGGCATGGGGCGATAGAGGTGTGAACCTACACTGGTCTCACGGTTCGGTTACGATTATCATGCCATCGATTCGGTTCAATTCGATATCTCGGTGGATCACGGTGCATTGACGATGCTTTCCATAAAGTTTTATATTGTCTTCACAGCACAGCAATTATTGTATTAAAATGTATAAATATATTTATATACTTTTTGTAAAACAATTTTGTCCTTTAATACCAACAGTCAGAATAAAGGTAAAGTTGGTTTTATATTCACACATTCGTTCATTTAGAAGTCTCTATATTGTTTATCATATTACTTTGAATATTCGATTGGAATTAGCATACAAGTAACAAACAACATTAACACTATCTAATTGACTGTGAACAATGTTGTACTTTGATAGTCTGCTAATAAGATTTCCCTATTTAGAATTTGCAAATAATACTTTTCTGAAATTATATTATTAAGGAGAATGTCTGAATATCCCAATATAAAACCAACTTTACCTCTATCTTCAGATATATAAACTGTACCTTTAAGCAACACGAGCATTTATAGCTAATAAACAAATATAAATATCCAGCTCGCTTTCTGAGCCTTGTCTACCAACTACCAAGTTCTTTCTTACACCCCTTTGATTGGTCACGCGCTCAACAGAAAGGGCTGCGATTGGCTCTTACACGCTGGTGCTCTTCACAGCTGCACTCATGGGCCACAGTGAGAGAGAAATGGAGATTACTTTCATTCTCTTAATCGCCGTGAAATAGGGGCTTTTGCTGTAAGTGTCAGTGAAACAGTGTTCAGCAAACACACACGCAGTGAAATTGTGCACAGTTTCAGAGTTTTTACGTAGTTAGAGCGTTGTACTCGCGCTCGCCTCCCTCGCCATAGTAAGCTACGGCGACATAGCGCATGTGAGATCAATGACGTCAGTACATAATAACCGGTTATGATTATTACTGAACCGATACCAAATTGTCCGCGTCTGCATCGCGGTGCACCGAAGAAACGATTAATTTTGACACCCCTATGGGACGATAACTGGTTTCAAGGTTTACCGTGATTTGGAAAAGTTAAGGTTTTAAAACCGTTAGAATTTTCTGTTATACCGTTCCAAGGGTATATGCAAGTTGTTGTTTTTTTTTGGACTATTTTATTTAGTTTTTTAGGGCACCAGATTCTCCAGTAGAAAAGGACCCTCCACATCAAGGTCTACTGGTCAGCCCACGATTTAGGAAACATTTGAAAAATTAATCACTTTAGCACCAACATCCAAGCATGCTCTGAACCTGAACAGTGCAGTGGTTTACTTTATATCCACAGAAAAGAAAGATATCCAAAGATGCCTTTTTAAGTTTGTGAAACTAATGACTTTAGCCTGACATCTTTACTATTCCATTCCCAAAATATTTAATGTTTTTTTAAATAAAACATACCGTGTTCAATGTGGGTGGAAAAGTTGTTATTTTTACTATACCAATACCATTAAACCGTGATATTTTTATCCACGGTAATCATACAGTCAAAATATTATACCAACCCATGTCTACTGTGGAGCTCTTTAAGGTTGCAAAACTGTGTAGAATTCACACCTTTTATGGTAGCCTATTGCACGTTTTCTAACGTTTCAGTTCGAATGCACATCTGAATCAGTTCATTTCTGTTCCTGTCAATATGATTTAGTAGCTACAACAACCACAACAATCTTAAAAAGAACGACTCACAAAGTAAAAATTTAAATACCTGATAAGACTAAGAGCAATAGATGAAAAACCCAAAAGAGCAACAGGAAACATTGAAACTATTTTTGACCACTACATATAGCCTAATTTTGTTGAAAAAAATAATCTTTTTGAAAAGAATTTTATTTGGTATAATTTGTATAATTATTTTAATTTATTTATTGGCGGTCAGCAATCTACAAAACAGTTTAGACATGATGTGCAAATATTTATTTTCAATAATAAGGGAATTATGAATTAAATTCAAGTAGGCCTATTATAACATAAAATATAGCATTTCTGACAATTTTCTTTATTTCATAGACTTGAGTTATATGAGATACGGTATCACTATATATATATATATATATATATATATATATATATATATATATATATATATATATATATATATATATATATATTAAGGGTGTAACGATACGCGTATTCGTATCGAACCGTTCGGTACGAGGCTTTCGGTTCGGTACGCATACGAACCGAACGATTCAGACAAATATAATGTTTTCAGTGGAACAATGCTCAACAAGGCATCCCATGATGTGACAGGCAACATCTGCCTTCCCCGCCCACCTCCAGTCAGGCACACACTGCACTCAGGGTCGGAGTAAGCTCAATTGGCGCTCAAACCGAAAGTTATGCCGCTTTCAATCCGAAAAAGCCGGCGGAGCTGGGTGTTGAGATGATGCGGGGTTTGTCCCGGACAAAAGCGAAGACCGAGGGGCGCTGAGATGATGCAGGGTTTGTTCCGGACGAAAGCGAAAGGGTGGAAACGCGCCGCGGACTGACTGCACTGCAGCTAGCAAAATGGCTAGTAGCTAACATTAATGTAATCCTCCTATAACCAACAACGGGTCTGGCGTTTGGGAGCACTTTGCTTATTCCTGCTTTCAGATCCACTGAGATGGCAGGTGACGGTCAAATCAAGCAGATCCCGGTTGTATCCCCATGTGCTGCCGTTAATCCGTGAGTCAGGTAATCAAAAAATAGGTCGCATGATATTTAAGTATAAGTGGGTCACGCGTGGGTAAGATCAATTATTGGTGATGCAAACTTTAACTATTTACTCTAAATATTAAGGTGTTTCAAGCAATCTTGACAGACTGGCACAACTATGCTTTCATTTAAAAAAAAATCGCTCGTCACGGCTAAATGCGGTGAACATCTCCGTTTTCACAGGTTTCTGAGTTTTCTCATCATCAATCACTTTCAGTCTGGGAACATGTTCAGTGCTGCGAATTTTGTTTTAAGCCTGTCCTGCAATATCATGTATTGAGGAGGATATAGTCAAAGATATTGCAGAGAGCTGAGATCTACAGTATGGCGACTTTAAAGACGATATTTAGCTTGTTTCGCATTAATGTAGATATATTACATGTTTTAATTACATTATTGAATAAAATGAATAGCATTATTATTTTTAATCATCATCATTAATAATAAATAAACTAAAAATAATTTGACAGCTTCAGCTGTTCACATCAACATGACCGGCACTTTCAGACTTCAGCACCACATGTCTTTAGCATGAATTGAAATCGACTTTCCCTCCTAAAGGAAAAAATACAATCATTTTTAAAATTGCAATGCGATTAGTCATGTATTCGCAATTTCACATAAATCAGCATGCGAAAATTTAAATAGCCTATTTCCATTGCGCGCTCTCTCTCTCTCAGCAGCAGTTCACGCGCTCTGGATAAGCGCACTACACAGCCACATCTTGTAGCAAATTAATTTGCAACTTTGTTGTATAACAAATAGGCTAAATAACAACATTTAATTAACAAACAAATGAAATAAAATTATTTGTAAAAATGAATCTACAGAAAAAAGAAAATGAAAAGAACTGAAACCAGCTCAAATGTTCTGTTCTGGAATAACAGGTGTTGCGATCAAATTAATTCGATGGAATGATAAACACAGACAGGCGCATTTTTCAGAAAATAGCCTATTTTATTTTATTTAAAAATATGTTAGGCCTATATTTATTATATATATATATTTTAAATAGCCTATATTAAATTACCATTCATTTTGGCTTTAACGAATTATTGAACAGATTATTAATAACTTATCAAAAACATTTACTGAGCTCAGTGTCGGCCGTCACCGGATAAAGTCCAATCTTTCTTTAATTTTTTGGACTTTTGTTTGAAAGCTTAGTGGCATTGTAGAGGTCCAATTTACTGTTGTTTGATTTAAATTATAGCCTATATATGCGCCAATAAACAAGTCAAAGGAATGAGTGAATTAATAAAGTTATTCTTAAATGTCGATATTGTTTTTACTCAAAAAAAATAACAAATGTTTTATAAAAATAAAATTAGCAATTTTCATAATTTATACGATTCAGTTAAATATAAGTTGGACATTTATGGGGCCATGTAACATGTTTTTGTGTTTGTTTTTTTGTTCTCGGTGATCTTTAATATATACTGGGTAGCTACGCAAAATATTTTCTAAAATGTCAAGCAGGAATTTGTCGATTAGCTTTAATTATGAAGACAAAGAAATATTAAAAATAACAAAAATAAAATGATAAAAAAAAATACAAAGATAAAAAGAGCAGCATTTTGCTAAATATAATAGTCCTTTATATGCTTTAAATCCTGCTATGTGTTGTTTCATATTCGTTTTTATTTCACTTGATGCATTAGTTATTTAATGTTTGAAAGCTGAAAGAAATAACAGCCGTCCTTTAAATCATTATTTTACCATCAAAATGTAGTATATTTTATATTACTATAAACTTTTGATATAAACCCGCTGTAATTTAATTGATTGTTAAAAATGAAATAATTTTATGGCATAACAGTGTTTAGTAGTTGCTTTCGCTTTCGTTCTTCACGGAAGCTTTAACAGAAGCGTGTGCCGCATTCACCTCTGAAGTGGCTACTCAGCCTGTAGCCTAGTTTGGGATTTTTTCGTTGTGACGATTAAGCAAGAATCATAATGCATTGCATATTCAGCTCATTCTTCAGTAGCCTCAACACAGGCTGGTAGCCTAGATTTAAACGGATCGTTTATAAGAATGAGCGATTAATAGATTAATTGGTCGTTAAATTAAATGATCATTGATCACTGGATTTTGTAGAAACTGACATCCCTAGTTCAAAGTAAAAAAAAGAAAAGAAGAGAGATCATGCTTTTATGATGTTAGTTTTCATACAATAAAAAGATTTCAATCACAAAATCCTCTGGCTTTTTTCCTTTTTTTTTTTTTTTTTTTTTTTTTTTTTGCTGTATCGAAAACATACCGAACCGTGACACCACTGTGTCGTATCGAACCGAACCGTGATTTTTGTGAACCGTTACACCCCTAATATATATATATATATAAAAAAATATATATATATATATATATATAAAAAAAAAATATATATATATATATATATAAAAAAAAAATATATATATATATATATATATATATATATATATATATATATATATATTAGGGATGCTCATTTCGGTTAATTTTACTAACCGACAACCGCTGCTCATTAACCGGATATTAACCGGTTAAAATATATTATTATTTGAAAAAAAAAATTGACGTGTCTATTTTGTGTGACACATTAAATATTGCATTTTAACATGCAAACAGGAGCATACATAACAGACCATCTTTACGCACCTGTAGGCTATGTTTCCAACAGCAGAAAAAAAGAATAAACTAAATAAAAAGAATAAAATAAATAGTCTTGCCCTAGATATTTTTCACTTAAATGACACATTTAAATTACAAAACGAAAACACTGACTGAACCCTTTTTAAGAAACGGGGGCTGTTTGTCCAATCATGTTTTTTTTTTCTTCCGTCAAAAAAATATCAGGCTACCTCAAATCGATCGCTCCACTGAAAATATACATTTAATTAATGCTGCGCTGTTATTATTATATTACAAAAAACCTTTTAACATTTTTATAGAAGTCATTAGCCTAAAGATTATGTCATAATGACTTATTTCCTCCGTCTCAATCTTCTCACTCACCGTTCATGTGCGCGCCATGCATGTGATGAAAGACAATAGCCGCTTTTCCACTATTGTGCCAAACCGTTCTAAGAACACTTCGATACTTTTAGGGTTGTTTCTCCACTGAGCCTGAAACGGCGCGGCACGATTACAAACCATTTTCGGCAGGGTTAGACAACCGTGCTGAACTGTGCCGACAGATTCTGTGTGTTGATGTCGCGGCTCTGTTGTCACCACCGTTGGCTCAGCGGAAGCGCGCTACTCATCAGACATCCACAAGTAAACTACATTACATTTAACATGAAAAACCGATACAGGTCTAAACGATACAGTTTAAAAAGGGTTTTAAAACCACAGAGCAGTCTCTGGCAGAGAAGGGAGTCACTGGCCCACCGCATTCTTACGAACATATTTTATTTATTAAAGTTATTATTTCATTGACTTGAATATAGTTACCCGTGTATAATTACTAACCCGTCATCTAAAATCTTAAAATAATAAAATAGTCTATTGTTTTACTCGTGGCTTGAGCTTCATTAATTTGATAGGCAGAGACGTTTATTTCGCCTGACTAAACGTGAGCTTATGGCATGCCTTGCTGTATAGCACAAAACTCGCTCTGAGAACTTTACCAACGAGTACATGCACTGCAGAAAAACCTTTTTTTCCCTGCTGCGCAACGAATAAAGAAACGCTTAAGATCTCTATATCCATAGAATACACTTGCAGTCTCCTTAAACAATGAGGAAATAATTGTACTTTTTAATAAAAAAACCAGACTGCAGCATGCTTGTTTTGTAATTTAATGCCAGCTATACCACCTGAAAGACGGTTACGGCGTGTCGGCCTTCACCGGAGAAAGTCTAATCTTTCTTCAGTTTTTTGGACTTTGCATGAAAGCTTTACGGAGTGGCACTGTCCGAGGTGCTCATTATTGTGTTGGATTTAAATTATAGCCTATAAATGCACCAATAAACAAGTCAAATGAATGAATAAATAAAATAAATATGGATTGTTAAATGCCGGTATTGTTTTTACTCAAAATTTTTTACTCTGTCTTGACAAATGTTTTATAAAAATAAAAGAGCAATTTTCAACATTTCAGCTATAGCCTAGGCCATTATACGATTCAGTTAAATAAGTTGGACATTTGGGGACATGTAACATGTTTCTGTGTTTTTTTTTTCTCGGTTATCTTTAATACTGGGCAGCTGCGCAAAATATTTTCTAAAACGTCAAGCGGGAATGTGTATAGCTCGTTAGTTAATTATAAAGAGAAAAAAATAAATAAAATAACAGAAATAAAATGATAAAAATACAAAGATAAAAAGAGCAGCATTTTGCTAAATATAATAGTTCTTTATATGCTTTATATCCTGCTATGTGTTGTTTCATATTCATTTTTTATTTAACTTGATGGATTCAATATTTAATGTTTGAATACTGAAACAAATAAAAGCCATCGCTTAAAAGCTTCTTTTTTTTTACCATCAACGTGTAGTATGTTTTATATCATTATCAACTTTTGATATAAAACCACAGTGTAATTAAATTTATTGTTAAAAATGAAATAATTTAAGTGCTATATTTTTTATTAGTGAAAGTGCCCGCTGACTTTTGACAAGGCCTGTGCAAAAATATACTTCTGCCACAATAATAAAAATGCACTATTTTTGGTGCATTATCATTGTTTATTTTTCTGTTATGTACAGAGATTTGAAATATATGATTTATTTTCCCGCCAGTCATTTTCAATCATCACGTTACATTTTGGTCATTTTCCCTCCAAATCAAAATTTGCCCGGAGCCACGCAACATGACCTCTACTAAATAAACACTGGTGCTGTGACTTGTAGCTATATTTAGCACATATGAGAGCAGCATAACATAATTGAAGAATGAAACAGACAACAGACATAAAACGCTTTTTCGGCTCAGTTGACTTTTATTTCAACTGGGAGCACACAGCGCGCAATGGCATAACGTGAGGCGCGCAGGACGCATACACAGCGCTTAAAACCATTCAAAATATGCGCCTCGCAAAAAGAGCTTTCGGTGATCGGTCCCACATTTTAAAAATATATAAAATAATATTTTTTAATCGTTTAACTGATACCATTAATCGGTTACAAACGCATCCTTTCGGTTAACGGTTAAACGGTTATTTTGAGCATCCCTAATATATATATATATATATATATTAAGGGTGTAACAATACGCGTATTCGTATTGAACCGTTCGGTACGAGACTTTTTTTTCGGTATGCATTACAAACCGAATGATTCAGACAAATTTCTAAAAAGATAAAAGAGAATAAGTGTACAGAATATAATGTTTTCAGTGCAAAAACGCTCAACAAGGCATCCCAAATGACGTGACAGGCAACATGCTGCCTTCCCCGCCCACCTCCAAACACTACTCCAGTCAGGCACACGCTGCACTAGCTCGAAAAAGGCTAACATTAATGTAATCTTCCTATAACCAACAGCAGTTGGTAATAAGTTATGAGGATAATGGCAAGAGAGGGGTGGATAAAAAAACACTATGTTGTTGGATTATCGCATAAAAGACGTGCGAATAAAGCTGCGTTTCCATCCAACGAGTCAAAGCGAACAAAACCGTCACTTCCTGATTAACTGGGGCCAAATATCAGTAACAGTAAAAACTGAATTTACTGCAGTAAGAAGCTGTGTCAATCTTTTCTTTATCTAATAAATTACTTGCACCTCGGAAGGCACTCCTGACACACAGTGAACGCGCGGTGGCATTTGAAGGTGTCAGACGCAGAGCACAGACACTCTTGATTCTGGATGTCATTAATAATATAACACTAATATTTAAATGGTAAGGCGTTTTAGAATGATAAAAACAGATGGTTTATAATGTGCAGCCTGCTGGATTGTCCATTCGCACACATTTTTATCATCACATGATCTCTTATAACAAAATCACATGAACTTTTTTTTAATGCGCACACTGGAATTTGTTCAGTAAAAGTGTTTCCATCATAGTTTGTTTATCTTTTCTTATCGAATAAAAAGTTTATCCTACTCAGTTATGCGCATATGTTTTTTATGCGCATTTTCAACATTTATGCGCATCATGGTGTTTCCATCAACCGTTTTTTATGTGCATCTCCAAAATGCGCATAAAAATAGGTGGATGGAAACATAGCTACTGACATCACGGAATCACTAACTGGAATTAGACGAAAACTAGACGCGCGAACTACATGTAACTATCCCCGCAGCATTCAGACAGGCAATTTCTACAGATTCTAACAGGACAAAACAAATCACCGAGGCGATCAGTACATTTGTGGATATGAGACCTTAATCAGTAGTGGAAATTTCGGGTTTTAAAAAAATGTTAAATGTAATAGAGCCCCGTTACATTTTTCCTTCATAAGCCCATTTCAGTCAGATAATCATTCCTGCTTTCAGATCCACTGAAATGGCAGGTGACAGTCAAATCAAGCAGATCTGTGCTGTCTGAAGAAAAGGTGGACACTTTCTGAAAATAAAAAAAATACTTAAAAATTGATTGAAACTGAGTTCCATATAAAAACTAAATTGTTCTTTTCTTTTTTTTTTAACTACTAAAATATTACATTTATTTTTATAAGCAGCTTTTTGGTTTTGAGTATAAAGAAGGATTTGTTTTATTTGCTGCTAAGCAGAAACCCCAGAAGTATAGCTTTATATCACTGTTCAAAAGTAAAAAAAAAAAAAGAAAAGAAAAAGAAGAGAGATCATGCTTTTATGATGTTAGTTTTAGTAAATTAAAAAGATTTCAATCAGAGAAATCCTCTGGCCTTTTTCTTTTTTTGCTGTATCGAAAACATACCAAACCGTGACACCATGTCGTATCGAACCGAACCGTGATTTTTGTGAACCGTTACACCCCTAATACATATCTATCTATCTATCTATCTATCTATCTATCTATCTATCTATCTATCTATCTATCTATCTATCTATCTATCTATCTATCTATATATATATATATATATATATATATACACACATACACACACAGTGTTTCCCCTACCATTATATAAGGGGGGCGCCCACCCTCCCAACGGCTTTCCCCCTTGAAGTCAAGTTAATTATATTTTATATACAGCGCCAGACCGTCGCGTCCATAGAGGCGACCTAGGCGGCCGCATAGGGCGGCAGAATAGTGAGGGCTGCGTCCGCAAACCCCCCGTTCTCACTTTCATCCACGACGCCCACCCCCTCCCTCCCGGTTCTCACTTTGATCCGTGAAACGGTCACTTTCTTTTTAACTTTCGGGTTGAGGGCGGCATGATCGCCGTTCGCCTAGAGCGCCAGTTCAGCTTGCTCCGGCCCTGGCGCCAAATAACAACTTATTTTAATAAACAAGCTAATATCTTATTTACTAGGGGTGAAACGGATCACTGTTAATCCGTGATCCGTACGGATCACAACTCACGGTTCGGAACGCACGTGACCTGCGGATTCTTTTTTTTTTTTTTTTTAACTTGGCAGTTAATCCAACATTTATAACCACTGCAGAGAAATCGCCTCCCGTGTCATTCAAATTGTGTACATGAAAGCATTTAGGCTTCCCTGTAAGATATAATGATGTCAGGAAAAGCTGTGGTGGGACCAGGGCTTAATTTGTGCTGGAACATTCTGGATCCGGCACCTCTGAAATCTGATCCGGCACCTCATTTTACCGATCCCCCTACTCAACCCCTCTCCTGCCTGTCCGCTGTTCACTTTCACTTTCTTCCACGCCCATGACACCTCCACTCCACTCACTTCTATCTGCGCCATCCACCGCCCCAACAACCCCCTGTAGTGTATTATTTTCAGAAATAATACACTACAGTATAATAAAACATGAAGCTTTATGTGTGAATTGTTGAATCATTAATTGAAGATAAATATGATCTGTTGTACAAGATGTTAGATTTCTATATTTAGCATTATCAGCAACAGTAAAGATCATATTTCATATTAAATACTTTTCTTCAGCTGGTTCTTTCTTGATTGTTATTTTTATTAACATTACAGGTTCTAAGTTCTGTTTGTTAAAAGCAATGTTTTTTGCTGTAATATGTTTATATAAATGGAAAGCAAATGACATTTGTCTCCTCACTTTTTTGCTGATCCGAAAAATGGTTGGATCCGTGACTAAAAAAACCGTAGTTTGATCCGAACTGCAGATTTGTTATCCATTACACCACTATTAGTTACACAAAGGCATGTGCTTTCTGTCTCTACATGGTCGCGCGATTAAAAATTTCTGCTCTCTGAATTGTGCGCAGTGGAGTTTCACACAGACCCTCTCTGCTGTATGGGAATGAGAGTGCATGCGCCACATCTCACAGAAACGAAGGTGCACGTGCGCTCACATTTATTAGGCTTATGCATAGCCTACAAGCAGCCACAACACAGGTAAAAGATGTGTGGGAGCGTAATGCGCTCACGTCACACAGCTAAAATATATACAGATGCGATGGGACCTCCGCTTGTTGGCGCGAATAGAGCGAGTGATGCTCTTTAATGCAGGTGCAGCTTTTGTATCTGCAGTGTTTTGAGCTGCTGTGATGCGTTCGCCGCTATCTAGCATCTCATCCAACCTTGACCTCTCCCGGAACCACCACGAGTCTCCCGCATATTTTTACCGGCCCAGTGATCCCCAAAAATGAGTTAAAATATTTGGAAATCATGGCGACGAGAGTGAATGAACAGATCGCGAGAGGCACAGTGATGGTCTAAACATTACCTTTCTTAGGTTAAATGAATAGAGCAGTAAAGATATTGCGAGTGCAAATCCCTCTCTCTCTCTCATTTAGGAATCTGCTGTCAATAGTTGGAGACCAGCAAAATATTTGAATGTTCCTGCATGTATTTAGGCCTTTTTACATATAACAACTGAAAGTTCTGTTTTAACAATATTGCAAGTTCACTAAAAGCTGGCTGGAATTATTAGAAAAATAAAACTTTATTTTTAACATGAATATTTAATAATATTAATTCTTGTAATACACTCATTGCTATAAACAGTAGTTTATAGACCTCTTTTAGTAAAGAAGTATTAGATTTATAGGTGTTCATTTTAACTTCTTATGCATCAAATGTGAGTTCCAAACCTTTTCTTGATTGAGTCATGTTGAATTCTTCTTTCAACATTTGCAGTGTTTCCAAATTGCATTGTAACTTTTTTATAACAATTTTTATATCTGTGTTATATTATTTTCTGTGGCAGTTCATTCTGCTGTGGCGGCCCCTGATCAATAAGGGACTAAGACAGAGTAAAATGGATGAATTATTTTCTGTAAAGCTGCTTCTGGCCATAACAAAATCACACCTAAATGGTCATAAGAGACGTGTTTAAGGTATTACATGCAGCATCCTTGATTTATTCACTTAGGTAAGGCAAGATCTTTTCTTAAGGTTCATACTTAGAGAGAAAATGTGCTCAATGCATTATAAAGCTTGAAGCATAGAATCGGTACTCGGTATCAGCCGATCACCATGACAAGGAATCAGTACTCAGAATCAGCTGCAAAACTCCTGACTGGAGCATCCCTAGCTTTGACCCTACTTGGCTCTCAGAGCAGCAATACTCCCCCTGGCTGTACAAGACTGATCTTGGTAAGTCAGTAAATACACCCATAGGAAAAAGAAGTCAGTCAAGGTCAAGTACTTAAGTAAAGGTCAAGTATAAAAGTTTACTTTATTTAGGAAGTAAATAAGCCCATTAAGATACACTGCAGTGACAAAAGCTGCACACTTTGTGGATAAAAAAGATATAAAAATAAATGTTAATTTTTAGCTTGTACGGTTGTACAGTTCAAATAATTGTTCAGTTTTTTTACTGCTGTCATTAAAAGAAACAAATTAACATCATGGCTCCTTGTGTCGGTGTCAGGCTGAACATATATAGATATATGTGTGTGTGTGTGTGTGTGTGTGTGTGTATGTGCGGATTTTAAAGTGCATTTATAAATAAAAAATAAATTAAAACACATTTAATTCAATTATATATTAACAACAATAATCAAATTATTAATATTAATTCATAAACAACTTTTATATGTTAATTTCGATGTGTAACACTAAACGTTAATGCACGTTTAATGCTTAACGTAACACATGAAGCATTCATTTACTGAATTAGTTGACTGAAATTGTAGTTATGTAGGTTGTGTAAAATATAGAATTAAATATACATATTACACACAAGAAAAGTTCTGCTCCACGTAGAAGGGAAAAGCCAATTTTTAAATTCACTCATTCTTCCTCAGTGTTACTGTTCGCAAAGCTGCGGAAACTCCAATTCACGAACACGTACGGTAAAAGCGTAGCGCTAGCCTTCCACTAAACGCGTTCACTTTCATTTCAGTAAACCTCAAATTTAACACAAGTATTCTATCAGATAGGAAAAGAAAAATCCTTAAAGCATATAAATCTGTCTCAAAGGCTTGCTTTTAGGCAAATTAGTCTATTTTGTTTAAAATCCACGCATCTATTACGGCTAATAAGCTAATACGTCAGTGGAGGCCGCGTAGACGCACTATAGTCACCGAATAAATCGATTCTTGCTTAGGCTTGATATATATAAACTGTATTTTGACGTGGACGTACAGTAAAAAAAATTATGGTTTGTTTACCGTGCTGAGATCCTCTTTGGCGTCGGCGAGGATGCCATAGTTACGGTAAAGCTCCTCCACTGTCGCCGCCATCAGCGTGTCCGACTTCACCGCGGGCTTTCAATGAATATCGGCAGGTTTGCGGCTCCTTGTCGGATACTTCAGCTGTATCCGCTCGAAATGTGTTCAAACGCGTAACGGTATTAAAGCACAGATGCAAAGTGAGATGTTATTATGAAAGCAAACGTTGCTCTCGCGTGCAGATATCCAGTTCTGTGTTGCTCTGTGCGGCGGCGGGAGGGAAGTTTCTTCGGCGCTTCTGGAACGCGAGTGACAGCGGAAGTAGTTGATAGCGCCATCTGCTGTGCAGGGGGTATAATGGCGATGATAATTGAGGTCCAGGAAATGTCACAGTGTTGGGGAAAGTTACTTTTGAAAGTAACGCATTACAATATTGAGTTACTCCCCCTCAAAAGTAACTAATTGCATTACATAGTCACTTTATATGGATGTATTAATGGCGTTACATTACTTTTGAATTACATTTGTATTACTTTTTCTTACCTGGCTTAGCCTGACATGGACTGTGTCCTGTGTGACTTAGGCTGACATGGACTGTGTCCTGTGTCATGCTTGTTTGAATATTAAAGAGCCCCCCTATTATGGGCTTTTGAAGATGACCATCCATGCAGTGTGTAACACAGCTCTAAGTGAATAGAAACATCCAGCTGAGGTTTAAATCTGAAAGTGCACCTTGTTTTAAACTATTGATTCCTTTGAGTCGACTCAGAGTCAGATGAATGATTCGTCCTTTGTTCGGATCTTTTGCCTGAACGTGTCGACATCGATATGGGACACCACCAAATATGAAGTACCGGATCTGGTAAAACATAATGCGCCTGCAAGGGATCATGGGATTGATCATGACGCAAAGATTACGATCACTGAAAGATGGCCAGACATGCGGCTGTGGGGAATAAAGGGTTAAAGTTCGTTTTCACATCAATACCACAGTATACCATGTGCTGTGTTTGTTCCTGTCATTTATCTGAAGATTGATACAATAACCTACTCTGCAAGTGGAATTTGCCAGCCGTTTGCTATTAAAGGAAGGAGCAGCAAAGCTTAAAATCTACATAAAGCTTAAAATCTCTACATTTAAATGAATCAAATAAACTTGAGAATAAATGTTCTCTGGTTTTGTACTCTGTAAGAAAGGAACATAATGTAAGGTCTGTACTGTCCAACCTCACAAATTTAATAGAGGAGCTCTGCATTTAACAACTGCCAACATAAACTACACCTTCATTATCATTGTTATACCTACATCCCACATAGCAAACAGACTTGGCCCAAATGTGGCCTCATTATGGCACTGCTGGCGTGTTGCCGGCACTGGCATGCATAATGTCAGCCGAATGTGGGCCATGCATGGCAATGATGGCACTGCATGCATGACGGCAAACTACATTTGGGCCAGTTGTGGATAGGAGGTGTGGGGCCAGATCAGTGAAGCGATTGTTCACATTGTCCCACATAGCAAATGTTTTCTGGCCCAGCTCCAGGCCACACAATAACTTTCGCCTTAGCCCAAGTACTGTAAAGAAAACCTAAACGTTTAGGTAACATTAGGCTGGGTTATGGCTCAGTTTTTGGGGTTTCTGGTTAAAGTATAAACTTATAGCTGAGAATTAGTACCAATAATAAACCTGTTTTGGCCCAGTTCAGGGCCAGTTAAGGGTGATAAATTGGCTGACATTCAGGCCGGTTATGGCCCATGTGTGGCCCTTGTCTTTAATCCAGTTGTGGGCCACTTCAGGACCGTCATTCTTTGCGGTACTTAGGCCAGGGCAAAAGTTATTGTGTGGCCCGGAGCTGGGCCAGAAAACATGGATCACACAGTTTATATGGACCAGTTTCTTCTTCCTCCAGATCCTGTAAGTGTTTTTCCTTCCTACAGAACATGTGATTAAAGTTGTTGTCTCGTTTTCTGTAGTTTGCAAAATATGTATTTAATTGTGTGTTGCAACATGTAATTGCTCTGCTCGGCTTGTAAACACTCATCTACAATGTTAAAAAAAAACTGTTATTTTACATTTTGTTTCCGGCAGCTGGGGTACTGGGAAAAAACGTAAAATAACAGCTGTTAAATTACAGAAATTTACTTAAATTTCAATTTCCAGTAAATTTCTGTAAGTTACCGTCTTTTATTTAACGCCAAATGTCTGTAATTTAATGGCCATTATTTTACTTTTTTAAGCGTAAAATACTCTCATATTGTGTCCAAAACCATGTTCCTTTACCAATTTAAATGTGTTTTGTGCTCGCGATCTCCTGCTGTTTGTTGCTATAGCCACCATCAGCTGTTCCTCACATGCGTGGTGCAATTAATTTTCAAAATAGTTCAACTTTTGCCACTGTGTGGATTATTACTGAAGGTGTGTTGTTGTTATTACTTGGGGTTAGGGTTAAGGGTAGAGTAATATGCTGGTGTTTAACTGTATTGCTTTATTGTATTCCTGCATTGGGCTCTAACATACTCTGTGCTACTTCATGACCGTGGTGGGCGTCTCGTGCTGAACCCAGTCGACCAATCACAACAGACTGGGTCATCAGACCAATCACCGCAAATTAGCCTCACGCAAAGGAGGGGTTTGGGAACAAATGAATCACTGAACGAATCATATGGGAGTCACTGGGATAATTAGGTAAAAATAAATGCATATTATAAGACAATGAAAGTGTTGTTTGACCTTGCATGCATATCAGCCTGTTGTTGGAGACCCCCAGAACCAAAATATGACCTTTTATAATGCAAAATAGTGGCTCTTTAACTTCTGGTAAGTAAATATGAAAGAAACGTGAATGATGTGACGAGATGATTGACAGGGCACGTAGCAACATAACAATCTGTTAACGTGGAAGCTCAAAGCTTGCATACTTTTCTGTTGCATACTAAAAAGTTTGTACTGTTTTCACAAACTTTTAAGATGTAGTATAAGTACACAAACTGGGACGCAGCGATTAGAATATGCAAGATGTGTCACTTATACAGTGTTGATATGTACAAAATGGCATCAATAAGTAAGGGAGACATTCATCGATCGCTATAGAATGACAATTCTCTGGGTAGGGGATCAGTCTAGATGTGTGCTTTTACGACAGTTTCTGCTTTGTTATATGAACCCTCTGGGTCTCAGCAAATTCTTACCTCACAGACGTATATATCTAATATATTTTAGTAAGTAATGTGTATTTATGTAGCGCATTTATCGTGTATGGCCATACGCCCAAAGTGTTTCACAATCATAAGTGGAGTCTCCACACCACCACCAGTGTGCAGCATCCACTTGGATGATGCGACGGAAGCCACAGGACAATGGCGCCGTGCGCTTACCACACACCAGCTATAGGTGGAGTGGGGAGACAGTGATAGAGCCAGTTTGGTGGATGGGAATGATTGAGAAGCCATGATACGTAAGGGCCGATGGAAGGAATTTGGCCAGGACACCGGGGTTACACCCCTTCTCTTTATGAGAAGTGCCATGGGATTTTTTATGACCACAGAGAGCCAGGACCTTGGTTTAACATCTCATCTGAAAGATGGCACTCTCTGACAGTATAGCGTCCCCTTCACTATACTGGGGCATTAGGACTCCCACAGACCACAGGTTGAGCGCCCCCTGCTTGCCTCACTAACACCTCTTCCAACAGCAACCTACTGTAGTGTTCCCATGTGGTCTCTCACCCAGGTACTAACCAGGCTCAGCCCTGCTTAGCTTCAGTGAGTAACCGGTCTTGAGCTGCAGGAGGATATGGCTGGGGGAACATAAAGCATAAAATCTAAATAATATCTGAAATCTCACATTTAAAGGAACCAAATAAACTTGAAAATACATGTTCTCTGGTTTTGTAATCTGTAATAAATGAACATGAGGTAAGATCTGTCCTGTCTGCCCTCACGAATTTCCTCGTCTGCCATTCAAACTGAAACCACTTGAACGCCCACTAGTGATGGGAAGTTCGGATCATTTTCCTGACTCGGACCTTTAAGTCTCGTTCATTGAGATGGACAAATCTTTTAAATCATACACACTCATTCACACACATACACTACGGACAATTTAGCTTACCCAATTTACCTATACTCATACCTGCCAACACTCCTGTTTTCTCGGGAGTATCCCGTATTTCAGACCCATCTCCCGTATTGTTTTGTCTCCCAGAAAACTCCCAGAATTCCACCCCCCCTCCACCCCGCGCCCCATGCTGTTTAGCTTTTTGGTACTGTCCGGCCTGAAACCTGGTGGATGTGCGCATGCTCTTCAGTTCGCGCAATTTATGAACCAAAATGTTGGCAGGTATGCCTGTACCACATGTCTTTGGACTTGTGGGGGAAACTGGAGCACCCGGAGGAAACCCACGCCAACACGGGGAGAACATGCAAACTCCACACAGAAATGCCAACTGGCCCAGCCGAGGCTCGAACCAGCGACCTTCTTGCTGTGAGGCGAACTTCGTTCAATTTGCCAAAATATTAATAAAATGTTACGAGTTGCTTCCAAACTCATCTACAACTACACCAAATGTTGATCATATTACAGACACGTCAGAACAAGTAAGATATAAGAAATAATCATTTATTGTTTACCTGGTCTTTTGTCTATGATTATGTCAGCTCACCTCTTCTGACAGGTCTTCAAATTTGAGTGAATCGTTCACGTCACACAGACAGTCCCATATAAGCTCAACCAATGCACAGAGTCTGAGCTGAAAATTA
Organism: Danio kyathit; assembly: GCA_903798195.1. Classification (NCBI taxonomy): domain Eukaryota; kingdom Metazoa; phylum Chordata; class Actinopteri; order Cypriniformes; family Danionidae; genus Danio; species Danio kyathit. The sequence continues at coordinate 26,282,749 of LR812543.1, forward strand.
TTAGTTCACCTTTCGAGTCTTCTGGTTTTTGAGTCGTACGTTCATCATGTGACAGCATGTAAAGAGAGATGACTCAAACCCGAGGACTCGAGAAATGAATGAATCAAATCTTTTTCCGGCTCTGACAGCATATGATTGGCTTCTGTCTTTCATGTGATGAATGAACGACTCAAACCCAATTGAAGACTCGAAAAGAGAACTTATCTTCCACTCCACCTGCTCAAATGTGCGCGTGTGCAAATGAACGAATCGCTCCCTGAGAGGACTCATCGTTCTCGAGTCACATAAAAGATTCGTTGTAAATGATCGAATCGTTCAAGAAAGACCCATCACTAATGCCCACAACAGAGGTGTAAAGAGTACCTGAAAACCATACTTGAGTAAAAGTACAGATACCTTACTGTAAAAATTACTCCATTACAAGTTACAAGTCACCAATTCCAATAAGACTCGAGTAAAAGTATTAAAGTATCCGATTTTAAAAGAACTTAAGTATTTTACTCATACTGAATGTAGGCTCAAAGAGCACCAAGAAAGGTTTATTTTCCTAATATATAAATTAAATTTAACACCTCAATGTTTCAAAATGGCAGAACAAAATATATTTAAAAATAGAACAAAAAGTCTCAGTCACACTCAAATGTTCAAAAAAGCCACAAACAATTTATCAACAAAAAAAAGTAGTAAAACGTAGTAAAAAAAATCAGAGCTGACTTTGATGTGATTCATCTCTCAGTATCAGAGGGGGGCAATATTTTTTATTTTGAGTAGTTTTGTAAACAGTATGTGTTGAGCAGTAATTTAATGCTGGGCGTGTCATCGTGATTGACAGCTGTGATTGACAGTTTCTCAAAGGAGACGCCGGAGCTTCGGCAGGAGACTGAAGTGTTATTATTCCATTTCTGTGTTATTTTACCATGATAAAATGAGTTGCTCAGCAGTAAACTAGAGTTTCTGACATACAGGATCTGGTGAAACACTGTTTATTCGTTAGGGTCAGGGGGCTTTATCAGTTATTTGATACACGCCTAACCACCCAGATAGCAAAATACACTCGGGCCAGTTCCGGCTACACTCTCGCCTGCCGGAGACTTACCCCTCGGCCCGACTCCGTCTGCTGTACCTACTCGCGCACATTACTCGCGGGCCGATCCGGCTCGGATGCGGCAGCGTCGGCTCGCTAACGGCCGCCGCATCTGGCCCGATTGACTCGGGCAGTGTGTCCATAGGCATCCAGTCAGATCCGGCGGCCGTTAGCGAGCCGACGCTGCCGCATCCGAGCCGGATCGGCCCGCGAGTAATGTGCGCTGCGGCCTGGAGCTGGCGCGATTAAATCTTCATTATATAAACCGCACCTTTGTTAAGGTTATTACAACCATTTGTGTTGATAAAACAGCAAACCAGGCTCCTATGTAAACGCAAAGTGTACATTAGCGAGCCTTTGTTATAGTGCAGACATCGGCGGTCAAGTGAGCAGTTCGGGGGGCGTGGTTGATTTGATGTACAAGCGTTTGGTTGGAAGCTTGATTCCGCAGCTCCTCCTCTGGCTCCATCAGGCAGTCCTTCTGCGCATGCCCAGGCTCCAATTTCAGCAGTCTTCTGCCACAGTTTGTGTCCGTCACGAGGCGTTTTTTCCTTCACAGCGTTTAATGGAAAATGACGCTGTCGCGTCGTCCATATTTTATACAGTCATTGGCACAATTACAATGTAACGAGTAACGGTAAGCATCTGTTCAAATGTAGTGGAGTAAAAAGTACATATATTCAATCAAAAATGTAGTCAAGTAAAGAGTAAAAGTTGCTTATATTTTTGATACTCAGTACAAGTACAAAGTAGCCAAAAAAATACTTAAGTAAAGTAACGAAGTCCATTTACTCAAGTACTTTACACCACTGGCCCACAAACTTGTAAACAAAGACGTCGCTGTCATTTTGGGAGCAGATTTGCCATCTGAATTACGTTTGAAATGACTTTAGAACGCAGGTGCCACAATAAGTGAATGATATTGTGTAACAAGCAAGTCATTTATTCTTATGGTATATTATTGACAGGATGACATCTGATTGCGTCCTTCAGAAACAGCCATAAAGGAGGTTGGTGTCGTGATCTCGTTCCCTTAACGTGCACGTACATTAGCTTTGGCAACCTACATAAATGTGTAGTTTTTTTGTCTTGATTATAACTTTACTAGTCCTTACAAACAGGGAATTTAATCATAAGCTTGGCCAACAGTTTTGGAGAATTGGATGCTTCCCCATTCAAAGATACTGGAACATTTCAAAGATGGCCGCCAAACGGCCAATCAAAAAATACAATGCAAGTACAACAAATGTAAAGAAAACTTTAAAGGCAAGGGGGAGATATAAACAATATCACAGGAATACATTAAATGATATACAGGCTTGTACAATTCGCATAGCTTTTTCATTTTTAAGGGTAATGTGGACTCAATATAATGCTTCACTTCATTTTTAAATGCAATAAAACTTGGATTTTTACCTAAAAATTTACATTTATTGATATTAAATTTGGGCGACGCAGTGGCGCAGTACGCAGTCCTGTTGCCACACAGCAAGAAGGTCGCTGGTTCGAGCCTCGGCTGGGTCATTTGGTGTTTCTGTGTGGAGTTTGCATGTTCTCCCTGCGTTCGCATGGGTTTCCTCCGGGTGCTCCGGTTTCCCCCACAAGTCCAAAGACATGCAGTACAGGTGAATTGGGTAGGCTAAATTGTCTGTAATGTATGAGTGTGTATGGTTGTTTCCCAGGGATGGGTTGCGGCTGGAAGGGCATCCGCTGCGTAAAACATGTGCTGGATAAGTTGTCGGTTCATTCCACTGTGGCGACCCCGGATTAATAAAGGGACTAAGCCAAAAAGAATGATGATATTAAATTTGGCGACGCATTGGTGCAGTAGGTAATGCTGTCGCCTCACAGCAAAAAGGTCCCTGGTTTGAGCCTCGGCTGGGTCATTTGGCGTTTCTGTGTGGAGTTTGCATGTTCTCCCTGCGTTCGCGTGGGTTTCCTCCGGGTTCTCCAGTTTCCCCCACAGTCCAAAGACATGTAATACAGGTGAATTGGGTAAGCTAAATTGTCCATAGTGTGTGAGTGTGAATGAGTGTGTGTGGATGTTTCCCAGAGATGGGTTGCGGCTGGAAGGGCATCCGCTGCGTAAAAACGTGCTGGATAAGTTGGCGGTTCATTCTGCTGTGGCGATCCCGGATTAATTAAGGGACTAAGCCGAAAAGAAAATGAATGAATGAATGAATATTTAGTGGTATAATTCCTGATGTTATTTTAAAATATGAAAATGTTATTTTAGGATATCAGAATGAACATCCAGATGTTTTTTATTTATTTAATCTTATTATATTTTTGGCCAAATATTTATACACAAGTGTAAATTTTGTAAGCTTAAACCTTTCTTTCAGTTTTTTCTTGAAGATCTAAATCTTTATATGTCTTTAATTTCTGAATGTACTAACAAGAAAGCTGTAAGACTGTGAATCTGTTTAAAAGATACATTTCTGTTTTCTGGCATGTAATGTGATGTAATGTCATGTAAATGTTTCATTTTGTTATAAAAAAAAGAAAAAACTTGCGTTTCCGATCTGACGCATTCGCGTGTGTATGGAAGTCTATGGGGAAAAAAGTCCAATGTGCTTTATTGTGATAATTGATATCAGCAATGTGTACCAGCAACAAACAGTTGTATTTCTTGATTAGTATGGTGTATGGACCGTTATTGGTGCCCTCTCTTGTCGATTAGCACCACACTTGTCTCACTTGCATAAACAGAAACCATACTAAAACCTTTTTGGTATGCTAAAACATTTTACATAGTAAAATTTGGGGCATACTAAAACAAGTGGCATGGCTATTTTGGAAACAACTGCTTTTCCACCATGATAGATCCAAAACTAAAATCCCTTCATCAATGCTGTACTTTAATTTTGATCTACACTGTACACACACACAATTCATTGGTATCATTTACTGTAATCAAGTCAAACTTCCACAAGATGGCATCAAAGACCAGTAAATATAGTTGTATTTCTTGACCTGCAATCATTCCCTTTGGCCGTACAACTTCCTCACGTTATTAATAGGAAAACCCGACTTAACTAATCACATTAAATGAGATTAAACTCAACTTCCGTTCAGTGGCAGCCAGAAGAGGAACTTCCTCAATGAATCTGGCTCCTTCTCCCAGAATAAAAGTAACCAATATTTACCTTAAACAAATATTTTATTTGACATCTTTTATATTTTTACTTTAATATATTTTGGTGATCCTGATGTTCAATCACGAAATTAAGTATAAAGATATACACAAATTACAATACAAAAAGTTATATATTAAAATGTATCAATAAACACACACATAATACTTCTGCGGTACTTTAATTAATGAATTATAATATATTAATCTTGATCAAAAAATACTCAACCTTCACAGAGGTCAAATGTGCTTGATTAATGCACGTGCTGTAAGCTCTTTGGCAGGGCTCACATGCTGAAACACGGCCACAAAGGCTCTCTGAAGTGATCAGCCTTAGAAAACAACATCTAAAGCTCCTTAACAGCTAATCTGATGAAGGAACCTGAGCGGCGCATGCTTTCTGAAACTCTCAAACCACACTGCAAGGAAACATTCACACAATCACATCTCAGAATGACTTCAAAATCACATTCAATTTATTAGCCACAAAAATATACATTATTTACATACATGTACACCCAAAAATGCCTTTATTTCAATCACAATTTTATTACGACTCCATAAAATAAAACAAAATATTAATAAAAAAAGAAAATTACTCAAGAAAAGGTCGATTTTTTTTCTCCTGATATCCCATAATTTTCAATTCATAAACAGTGTTTATTCACAAATCTCACAAAACCAACCAGAAACGAGGTAAATCACAGGATAAACTGATCTAAAGCACAGTGAAAATTTACAATTGACGAAGAAAAAGGCCAGTCCCATGAAGCATTGCAAATGACACAATCACATTACTAATAAAGCTGTATATTTAAAGTTCATTAAAATATGAAAATATGAAGGGTTTAGCAGCAAAAACCTCTACATTTTCCTCTAAAATGAGTCATTTTTATCAGTCTCCTGTCTGTATGTTCAGTAATATCACTTTTATGGCAAAGAATAAGTTCTTCTCCTGGTCTTTAAAGTAAAATATCTAAGAAGGCTGAGCAACATGTTCATGTTTGATGGAAACTTCAGACGACACCTAGAGGTTTTTGCATCTGAACTCTCTATATACATACTAAATATACAAATACGTAAGCGTTTTAATACCTCAGGGAGAGTCGATTACATAATTTGCAGTGCCTAATGGGAGTGGGAGGAGCTAAACATCTCTTTTGGTGCACTTTGCACACTGCGACTCTTTGATTGGTGGAATTTTCCAAACTGCATTGTGGGTAATGTAGTTATAGAGTATATAAATATCTCAAAATGTAGTACCGACTGACTATACACAGTATGTGATAGAGTGCTGGTATTAGATGCCCAAAAGCAGACAGGGACTATTTTTGAATTTTAAACATACCCGGGTTATGTTTTTATTTTATTTCCGCTATACAATTTACGGTAAGTAAAATGATACATTTGGATATCAAGAATGGAATTTTCGCTAATTTGCTATATATATATAATGAATTTCATTTCCACTAGTAATGTTACAAAAATTTTAAAATAGCGCATTGTTACTATTAAAAATTCTATTTTTGCTATTATTAATTAGCATTTTAATTGGTAATACAACTTGTTTTGCATCAAATTTATATCATGCAACTTATTAAAAGTCAAATCAGCTTGCAAATGTATTACATATCACTGAAAAAAAAAAAACGTTTCTAGTCAAAACGCAAATGCAGATATCAAGAATTTAGTTTTTTTTATTAGATTTATTTTTGATCAAATTGATTTAAACAAATCCAAAACATTAATTAGTAAAATAATATCCGGATATTAAGAATTAACATTTTAGCTAGTAAAAAAGTTATAAGAAAAAATGTAAAAACTCTAGTTCTAAAGTGACGTTTTTAAATTAGCAGTGACATTTGCTGTTCAGATGGTCCAACACAATCTCACTGCAATTCGTAACTTTTTGATTCGTATGATTCGTATAATCTAATTAAATTTAGTATGATTTGCTCATCCCCCAATGACAGTTGGGTTTATGGGCGGGGTTGAGTGCCACGCCTCTTTTTAAAATCGTACATTTTCATTCGACTGAACTCATATGAATTAACCACTAAACTGACAAAACGTAAAATAGTTACGTTACCTCATGAGATCAAACTGGGGTGCGTTTCCCAAGCAACGCTGTAACTCGTGGCTTTAAACTATCATGGTACGATGCATGGTTTGGGAAAAGAACGATTTAGTTACGAGTGTTTCCCAAAACCCGTAGTTTCTCTGTCTCAGATCCATCATTTGATTTGTTAGTTATAACGTAAAACGCTCATAATGATGCAGGGTGCATGGTAACAACTTCTTTAGAGAAGAACCCCATCATTTCTTTGTGCAAATTATATTGTTTTACATGCACAGGCATTTAAAAAAATTCAATATTAGTTTTGGTAAAAACATGCACTCGTTTTCCATATTAATTGAAATATATGTAAACAGCACATATAAGGTCTATGTTTCCTTTATAAATATTATTAAGAATATTCCACTTTATTCTAAAACAATATAAATACAATATAAATAAATAATGAGGCTATTTATTAAGAAATGAAATTTAATATTTATTATTTATTAGGAAATGAAAAATTCATACTTTAATAATAATATTAATGATGATGACGATTATTATTATTATTAAGCAGGATATTGTTTCTTTTTTTTGAAAAGTCTTTTACAATTTGACACGTGCAAACCACTGCAGAAATGTTCTAACCAACAGGCCCATTTCATATACAGTACAGATGCTTAATAAATAACCCACTATAAATTTAAGCATTAACCTATATTATGTTTTTTGTTTTCACAAGCTTTGGAAATTATATTTAAAAAATAGGTCACCTATAGCTTTCGTCATGAGCCACGGCTGTGTTCAAAATGACATCAATGTTTTCAAAGTGCACTGCGAAGGGAGCGCAATTGAAAACATGAAGATTGCTAAAACTGATCTGTAAAAATACTTTGAAAGCAAATTACACCTAAGAGAGATGACCTTAATGCTTTTTTAAAAAAAATAATTCGAAGTTTAAATGTTAGAATGTTCTAAACGAATAGGGCATAGGGGAGTTAACTGGGAATAGAACACAGCCAGGAACTATGTTCCTAACTACAGCTCCAGAGGTGTAGCTGCAAGCATAGAAGTTTGTGACGCAGTTTGCGAATGTTCGTTGGAACAATGGATTTGGGAAATGCCAAATCAACGAACTATGTTTGTAATGACACAACTTAGACAACCTTAGTTGGCTAATGATGGTTTTCGGAAACGCACCCCTAGATGTTTAGCTGCAGATGTGAATGTGGTGGAAAAAAGTCATGTCTCAATCACTATTGATTTTATTTTTTTTATTTACACAATTATGCCATCAAATGGTTGAATAAATGTGATATCCCTCCCGTATCAATGCAAAATAGCTGTATGTCAGCAATGCTGTGATTAGTAGAAAAATATCACAAAGGGGTTTTGTGTGCGGAACTACTTTTTAAACAGCAAATGTCAGTGCTAAAGCCGTTGATTAACATTCATATCCTGGGAATAATTAAAATCATAACAGCTTGCATTAAACGTCTATTTTGATTATTTTTGTTATTTGATAAATACACAAATATTTAGACCAGGTTTGCTGAGCGTTCAGACTAGCACACTGAAGCTAAAGATACGGTTATAACACTGCCTTCACAAAGTCAAATCATGTCATTTGAATTATCGCATCATGTAACATCTTAAATCATTTCCTGTTTTTGCTTCATTTGTATGTCTTTGGTCTGTTTTGCATTTATACTTCAGCCAAACAGTACCACATGTAGTTTAAAAGCAAATCTACTTCCAGTTTCTTAATTTGGCCTTGATGATGGCGATTGCACCAGATTTTGATTTACTCAAGCTAAACCTGTCATTCAGTCACAGCTTAGGTCTCTTAGTTCGGTTTAGTCTTCGTTCGTTTAAAAGTTCACACTGTCAAGTTTAAAACTGAACCCAAAAATACAAAACTACAACAAAAAGGTTTTCAGAATAAACCAATAAAACCCCCAAAAAAGATATAAAAAAAGTGTAATTTGGTTGTCTTGGTTTGTTTGGTCCAGACCGGTCTTTGTTCACTTGTGGTTCACACCAAACATTTTTTTCTGCTTGTTTGATGTACACCAAGTTTCAAATGGCAGTGTTTTTTAAATGAACTGCCATAGTACCAGAATTACTTTTAATTAAAGTGCGAATACACCCAAAGTCTGCACCAAAATACTCTCTTTTTTAACTTCTTGGTTTATTTAGGGTTTACACTCATTTTTATAAGTGAACCTAACAGTTTTGTGGCATATGTTTAACTTAGGATTTGTGGAAGAACATACTGTGTCAGGCATCCAAACAATGCTGTTTTCTGTGCTTAAAAGATGACTAATAGACATCTAAACACAGACATCTTCACTAAAACAAGGTTCAAATTTGGGCTGCCACTGAAAATCAATTAGGCGTCTAACGATAGTGCAAAAACAGACTTCACATGTGTAATTATTCATTCCAGTCTATTTGATACTTAGTTTTTTTTGACAATTGTTAGATGTCTTTTAGATTTCTGACATCACTGACATCCCAATTTAGCCCAAATTTAACCCAATTTAGTTGAAAAATGCTTGCTGGGATATTATTTTTCAGATAATTTACAGTTGAGAATCTCATGAAGAGGCTATAAAATGTGTCAAAACAGCACGAGGGTTTTTTTCTGTTACATTCAAAAACAAAAAATATGCTTCATGGAGACATATTTCTGAAGCCTGTATTCTACTGTAACGCTTTCTGTCCTGTTGACGGTTTAAACAAGTTACATCATGTGTTGTTTTTGGTTCGTTTAGATGTTTTTGGTCCATATTGCACTCATATTTTCATTGAACCACATCAGAGTTTATTGGAAAAAGAGACCAATCCAGAGGTTTGGTAATTTTCTCAGTCAGTTTGTTTGTTGCGCACCAAAGTTTAACGATGAACCGTACTAAACAAGCAAGTCTGTTTTAATCTAACCAAACCTGCATGTGTGAACACACTCTAAATCACCATACAAATCAAAAAGTTACTCGTCTTATTGCAGGCTCATAATCAACACATTATTTTACCAGCATATATAGCATATCTGCAGACCTTTCCATATCGAGTCAATGGAAATGTTTATATTTTAGGCCTTTATCGCCTATTTTAATATTGTGCACTCTTACTCTCAGTGTAGCTGTACCTCTATGAACCGCTTGCTCACCATAGCATATTGTCACACTTCTTTACCACTGGGCAAAAAAAAGTGTCACTTTCAATTTGATTTACAAGAAATAAACCTCAGACACACCTCCAACAGGCAGACCAAGATATAGCACAAAAGAACTCTTACATTTTCACAGTATATTACACACCATATATTAACAGTAGAACCGCCAGAGATTGTTATTTAGATCCACCAATAGGTAAAACCGACCCATGGCCATGTCTTCACAAAGTAATGTCGTTAAAATCGTAAAAAATAACAATTTTTAGTCAACTATGATGCTGTGCAGACCCAGGATACAACACTCATATATATGATATCAACCTACTATCAGACTCATCAACACTCATCATTTATGCCTCATATACACTAAACGGTACAGTACAGTGTACACTACCTAACAAAAGTCTTGTCGTTGATCCCAAAAATAAGAGCAACAAATAATAACTTGACATCTCATTGATCATTTGAAAAGTGTCAGAAGGTAGATTTTTACAATGAATCATCTGTTGAACTGCATCCCAATCATCACAAATACTGCAGAAAACATTTTGGAAGCCATATAGACCCAAGATTCTCACAGAAATCAGTCAAGTTTGGTGAAGGAAAAATCATGGTTTAGGGTTACATTCAGTTTGGCGTGCGAGAGATCTGCAGAGTGGATGGCAACATCAACAGCCTGAGGTGTCAAGACATTTGTGAAGCCCATTACATGACAAACCACAGGAGAGGGCCTGAAAGCAAAGAAGGTCAAGGAACTCCAGGATTGGCCAACCCAGTCACCAGACATGAACATTATTAAGCATGTCAGGGGTAAGCTGGAGGAGGAGGCATTGAAGATGAATCCAAAGAATGTTGATAAACTCTGGGAGTCCTGCAAGAACAATTTCTTTTCCATTCCAGATGACTTTATTATTAAGTTATTTGAGTCATTGCAGAGATGTGTGGATGCAGTCGTCCAAGCTCATGGGAGTCATACACAATATTATTTTTTTTCCACTGCACATGACTTTATATTCTATACTGTACATTATTTCTGTTAAGTGACAAGACTTTTGTCTAAGCAAAGTCAGACCTTACTGTCCTAATTAAATCATTAAAATCATATTTTATTTAGGTAAAATAAGCGTAATCTAGAGGCTTTTGCCTTTCATATAAGCCACTTCTGATAACAAATGATTAATTAGAAGTCAAGTTATTAGTTGTTGTTCCTAAAACATAGATAGGCCCCAAGACTTTTGTCAGGTAGTGTATACGATACAGAATATCCTCATCAAGCTTGTATTTCCACTTCTAATAGTATCCTTTATATTCGGTGGACATGGTGCACGGCAAAAAGTTGTGAAAGACATCAGTCTTGTGTGAAAAAAAAAGCTGTACAGGACACTCAAGTTCATTATTTTAAATGTAACACAAATATACAGAGGAAGTGGCGCCCTCGAGTTTCAGCACGTTTAGATGTGACATGTGAATGGCACAGTTGACAAGATATGAGGACATTCAGCAAATACTGTTCATGGTTGCCATAGAGCCATTTGTCACAAGAAAACAACAAGCTTTGGACCATGGTTTGTTGCGGCATGCCATCATTTTATTATTATTAAACTTAAATAAATAATAAATAAATAATAAAATGATTATTATTATTATTACGGTGTTGTTTTTCAGCTGTTGTGTTGTGTTGTTATTCCCCTCGCATGCTCAAGTGATGACTTTCTGTAAACCAGTCAGAATTCTGCAGTGACCAGTCCTAGGTACCCACATGAAAGGGTCCCAAATAAGTTGTACGGTTTGATATTTTGGTTTTGTACTTCTGAAATGGAAATTCTGTACTGCACTGTATTGTACCAAACCAATACCTCTGAGTGGAAATGAGCAATAATACCTGTTTGGCTTCCATAAATCTCCTTCTTTTATCTATTGTGAATTAAACTGATCTTCAGGAGGTAAAAGACATTAGCTAGCAACAAAGAGCAACATTTGTGAGTGACAGAGTGAAAATAAAAGCATTACATGGGTAAATCTGACCTATTGGCACTTACAGGTGTGTAAGCTTAATATTTAATCAGATTCTATCTCAATAATGTTTTACAGGGTGTATAAATAACATACATTTTTAGGAGTGTCGCTTTTCCACTATCTGGCCGTATGGTTCTTTTTGCTTAATCATTCCATTCCATGCCAATCTGGACCAGTCAGCACAGATATGGCTTCATTTTCCGCATCTCATGATTTTGCCAATACGATGCGATTCTGAATTAATATCTGTGTTGATCTTGGAACATCATTTTTGTTCAACAGTGTAATCAAAACCTATTCCCTACCCATAACCCCAACCATAACTGTAAATTATTCCCAAACTCAGAGGGGAATAATAGTTTGATAACAATCATGTATATGTGCATATGCATATGTGCTAATTGGAATGTTGTTCCAGGATCAACATATATGTTAATCCAAAAACATGTCCAGGCTGGACGGACGTTTTACATTGTGATGCTGATAAAAGAGCTCTTTGGAATGTTATACAAATGCGCCAGTTGTTGCCTTGGTGATGCAAGTGTAATGTCAGCAGTTTTTAAAATGAGATTTCAATACAAATACCACTAAAATCTTTACATTTTATTGTTTCTAATGTGTTTAAGGACATATTCAATTGGGATGTATTGCACTAAAAGATATTTGAAAAACACTTTTGACCAGTGTCAGACAGAATCCCAAAACACAGTTGCAGCCAATTAGCAGTAAGGGGCATGTCTAATAACTATTGACCTTATTCTTGGCTCGAGGCTCAAACACTTCCATAGATTTTTGTTGCAAACTGATATTTTTTCTTATTACTTTTTATGTATAGTCATTAACACACTAGTTTGAAGAGCAAGTAGTTTGACCGTTTTCTTCCGTTTATTATTCCTAGTCATTTCTACCATAGACAACTGAATCGGAAGTTCTAAAACCAGGGTTCATACACATTTTTGCTGCTAAAATTCTATGACTTTTCTAAGACTTTTAAGTAAATTTTCGTGACCTAATGTTTCATGCAATGTCTACATATGCGTGGTAAAAAACAATACATGTTCAAATTTATTACAGCATATCGTAAAACACGCAACATTCTATTTAGTTTCAGCTTATATTTATATCTATGTAAAATTAATTTAGATATTACTTACACCGCACTAGTAATCTGACAGTATGTGATTGGCCAAGAACAGAAAAGTAGTAAAGACAACTAACCTATATTCAAGTATACAGATATCTGTTTTCCATGACTTTTCCAGGCCTGGAAAATGCCATGTCAAAATTCCATGACTTTTCCAGGTTTTCCATGACCGTATGAACCCTGTAAAACAATTGCAAAAACAAGGGCACTTCCAGATTGAAGAATAAGTGGAGATTTGAAAAAGGGGTGGTCTTGTTGAGTTACGGGCGAGTTGGTTTTGGTGCTTTCAGATATCAATATCAACAGAAGACAAACAGAAAAACATTAAAGGAAATGCGATTTGTTTGTTGTTGTGTGATGTAATTTGAACTGAAGAACGTGAAGACAGGGCTCCTCCCCCTTTTAAAAAACAGCCAATAGCATTTCAATTTATCACAGCTCTGCCGGTGACAGTTAGTTGAGCACAAGTGCAAAAAGCAAGGAAGGGGGCGGGGCATGTCAGATACTAGAGAGCATTTGATTGGTCAGATGAATAAACTGCAAGCTTTGGATGTTTATAACAGGTTTATATGTTCTTAATAGACGGCACGGTGGCTCAGTGGTTATTACTGTCGCCTCACAGCAAGAAGATCGCTGGTTCGAGTCCCGGCTGGGCCAGTTGGGATTTCTGTCTTGTATGTTCTTGCCGTGTTGGCATGGGTTTCCTCTGGGTGCTCTGGTTTTCCCCACAAGTCCAAAGACATGCGGTACAGGTGAACTGAGTAAATTGGAATGTGTGTGTGAATGAGAGTGTATGGGTGTTTCACAGTTTTGGGTTGCGGCTGGAAGCGCATCCGCTGTGTAAAACATATGCTGGAATAGTTGGCGGTTCATTCCACAGTGGCAACCCCTGATAATCACGGACAAAGCTGAAGGAAAATGAATGAATGTTCTTGATATTGAATTATTGTCACTGTTTTGGAACACACTAGCTTATAAATATCCATAAGACTTACATACTGATATTCATTCATTCATTTTCCTTTGGCTTAGTCCCTTTATTTATCAGGGGTATACTGATATTAACATCTAAACAACTTTATCTTGATTTCACTGGAACTTTTGTGATAGTTTCTATAGTTTTTTTTCCTGTTATGTGTGAATCTGAAAACAGAAAGGGGTCAATTTTACCTCATGGCGGTTCTAGTGTTAAAGGAACACGTCCTAGCTTGTCTCAGTTATCTCGACTTTAGAAGATTGCAGTGAACAGATAGTGACGCTTTTCTAACTAGTTAAGCCACACTTCATCTCTGCATTGCTTTGGCCTCGCAGGATTTCCATGCCACTTGGCAGGGAGTCAAAAAAGGCAGGTTCGCTGCAGAAAGGAGTCTTAGGTGTCCTTTTGCTCTCTGTCTTGGTTGTTCTGGATGCCCCACTGACCTCGACTTTCTCTGAGCGCATCCTGTTATTCATGGTCAGGAGCTGGATGTCCGATTGCACGTTGGCGACAGTGTGGCGTCTCACACCGGCAGTCCTTTCCAAATAGGCTTCACCTTCGTGTTCAATTAGAGGTGCCAGGAAGGACTCGTGGGCAAAATGCGTCACCATAATCTCGGGTTGAGTGAGGTGTGGAGTGTTAACCAGTCTGTTACCCTCTGGAGAGGAAAATCATCATGACAGTGGTTAGATTTGATGCTGTTAGAGCAAGATCAATGACATAAATCTGTCAGTTTCCTTAAGGGATAGTTCACCCTAAAATGAAAATTCTGCCGTCATTTACTCGCCTTTGAAATGTTTCATACCAGTTTGAGTTTTTCGTTCTGTTGAACACATAAGAAGATATTTTAAAGAATGTTGAAAACTTGTAACTATTGACAGCCATAGTAGAAAAAACAAATACTATGAAAGTCAATGGTTACAGAATTTCAACATTTTTCTAAATATCTTTTTTTTAATGTTCCACAGAACAAACACTGGTATGGAAGAAATCAAGGGTAAGTATATGATTGCAGCATTTTCATTTTTGGGTGAACTATCCCTTTAAGTTTTGGCAAAATCTGACAAAATACTTTATGTGTAAATAAATATATTGATTTATTCCCTGTAAAATCCCTATAAAAAGTTTTCTTGAAAAAGGTGTGTAGGTTACTACAGTTATAGGTAATTTTAATCATTTTAATATTTTATTGGCAAGAAAATGTCTCATTTTTAATTGGGTTAACTTAAAAAATAAACTAAACATTAATATAATTAATGAATAAAAATAACAAAACCATAAACAATTTAAACAAAAATAACATAAAAATACAAATTAGTTTTGTCAAAAATTTGTCAATTGATACTAAAATATGGTTAACAAAATTTATGAATTATTTTTAATCAATGTCTCATATGTTAGATCAGGCGTTCCCAAACTTTTCAGCCCTTGACCCACAAAATAACAATGCCAGTGACACCCGACCCCCACTATCCCCTTAAGTGGTTATAAATAAGCAAACCTTGCAGACAACGGACCACACACACACTAATACGCCCAAGTATAATCTTGGTGTAATTTTGGAGACCTCCACTCGGAGCTATCCTCCATGTTCAGTGGCCTGTATTTATTTTCAATGTTTTATTGTTAAGTTTAATCTCGTGCCATAAAGTGAATCCGCTGCATCTGACGTTATTGCTGTGTCTTTAACATAATGTAATCTCCCCTGGGGTCACAATGCAATGAAAAAAAAGAATTGAAAGACTGATGGCTCTTTATTTACATGTTGTTGTTTTAATGTAATGATTAACTACTATTTGTTATCTTCTTTAGGTTATGGATGAAATATGTTAAATCTAACAGTTTAATAAAATTAATTCGATTTTTGGAAATTACCAAGTAGGCGACGCAGTGGCACAGTAGGTAGTGCTGTCGCCTCACAGCAAGAAGGTTGCTGGTTCGAGCCTCGGCTGGGTCAGTTGGCGTTTCTATGTGGAGTTTGCATGTTTTCCCTGCATTTGCGTGGGTTTCCTCCGGGTGCTCCGGTTTCCCCCACAGTCCAAAGACATGCGGTACAGGTGAATTGGGTAAGCTAAATTGTCCGTAGTGTATGAGTGTAAATGAGTGTGTGTGGATGTTTCCCATAGATGGGTTGCGGCTGGAAGGGCATCCGCTGCGTAAAAACTTGCTGGATAAGTTGGCGGTTCATTCCGCTGTGGTGACCCCGGATTAATAAAGGGACTAAGCCGAAAAGAAAATGAAAGAATGAATGAAATTACCAAGTGACACCCCTCATTGTCCCGCGACCCCCACTTTTGGAACAACTGTGTTAGGCTCTGTTTACACTAATACGTTTTAGTTTTAAAAAAGCTTTTTAAAATGAAAACAATCCACGTCCACACTGGCGTTTCATCTAGCGTATCTGAAGAGACCTCTGTCTATACTACACCACTGAAAACGCACATCACGTGACCACACACACTCTGGTATGCGCTGCAGCGTATGCAAAGGTCTGAGGTCCAGGCAGCCAGCGAGTGCTTTGAGCACACCTCCCCAGGTGAAAGCAGCGCACGTCGAACAGTTCATCAAGGATATACCGCTGGATCTCATCTTACTTTAGTTGTGAAACATGATATCTAACTCATCTTGTCAATTTCTAATGACTATTCAGTCTTTTGAATCTATTACTTGTTCTCAGGTAACGTGTTTTGGCTGAGCGCAAAGCTAAGTTAATATACCTATTAATTTAATTCTGCACATTTGACTGATCACCTGCCTTTATTTCCTATAATGTTTAAACTAATTGTATGTTATACTTTTATAATAGCTATTATTGATTATTAAAACTGATATTCAGCAAGTATTTTTCAATGAAAATGAAAGGAGGGAGTTATGTAAAGAGGCTTTGTTTTGTTATAAATATGCATACAGTGAAGATGACAGTCATATAAATATGCAGCTACAAGACGCCTCAACATTTTTAGAGTCTGTTAAGTTGTTAATATCAAAATGAAAATAGACAGTTCCTTATATCATGTTTTCATTTTATTATAAAGATAGTAAAACAATGTAGCCAGCGTGATGTGAATGATGTTATGAAGTACACTGTTCCCTTTGAAGATTTACCTAACGTGTCCTCAGGAGTTTGCTTTCCATATCAAACTTGCAAGTCTGAGCTTACAAGGAAAAGATGCAAGTCTGAACTTTGTGCATTTAATATTGAGAAAAAGCCCCAATCAGATGTTTTGCAGCCCCAATCAAATGTTTGCAGCCCCAATCAAATGTTTGCAGCAATGCCTCCCTTTTCGGATGTCTCCATTTTCCACATTGACATGCAGCAGCAGTGTTTTAAAACCAAAACGGCCTCTTCAGCCTTTCCAAAATGCTCCGTTTTTGTGACTCGAAAACTCAGAGGTAGTGTGGAAGGAAGGCGTAACCGTAGCAAAACTTATGTGCTTTAATAAAAATAAATCAAAATTTTATTAGTGTAAACGGGGCCTTAAATTAACATTGTCCACTAATTTATTTTTTTGTTTAACATATATAAAAAAAAAAAAAAACAATATACAAAATTAAAATTAACAGTTAGTAATATAATATAATATAATCATATTTGTTTTATTAATATTTGTGTATTAAATCATATTTTTGAATTCATTTATAAACCTGGAAAAAGCATCATCTAATGGACCCCCAAACCAAGAGACTGAACAAAGTAAAATATAAAATAAAAGAGCACCTGAAGAAGAATCACTCGGGCTCCTGTTGAGGTAGTTACTCAGGTAAGGCGATATAGCCATCTCCACTAGTCTCTCCAGTAGAAAATACTCTTGCGTTGGTCCGTTGGGCTCATGAATGCCCTGCATGAAAACAAAACATGGATGCAAAATATAGAGCTGGTAGATGAACGGTTAAATATCTGGGTTCAATCCCATAACAGCTGACAAGTGGGAGTAAATGACGCATCTGCCGCTTCATCATATTATTCCCCTCCAGCATGACACTAGATCCCACTGTTCAGCAACTAAACGGACTGATTTCTTTTGTATGAAGGAGCCATATTTTAAAAACCAGCGCTGGGTCAAAGTGCTTGGTTTCATGGTGTCACTTTAAATGTCACGCGAGGTTACAGAGGTATAAAGGAGATACATGTACTGTATATTCTCACACCATCCCTCAGGGGATATTCATACAGTCCTTTCATTATTATCCTCATATTTGATTAATGTTGTCTGCTAATATCCCATGGCTTGATTTCTATCATCTTTTTTCCTTTTGTTTTATTAAACAATGTATTTTTTGTGTAACAGACTAAGTTTAATTTTTATATTTTAAGTTTTCATTCATTTTAATTTAAGTTTTTGTTAGATAGTTTATTTGCATTGCAGTTTTAATAAGTGTAGAATACTTCAACATATCTGTATACTTTAACAAAAGTTACACTATATACAGTTAAAACCGGAAGTTTACATACACTCTAAAAAAGGAACATAACCATTTTTTTTTTAAATGTCTGATGGTAAATCATACTAAACGTTTACTATTTTAGGTCTGTTAGGATTACCTAAATGATTTACATTTGCTAAATGCCAGAAAAATGAGAGAATTTGTTTTTGAGATTTATTTATTAATTTCTAGACAGTCAAAAGTTTACATACATTTCCTTGGTATTTTTTTTTTAGCTTTGCTTTTAAACTGTATAACTTTGGTCAAATGTTTTGGGTATCCTTCCACAAGCTTCTCATAATAGTTTGGAGGAATTTTGGCCCATTCCTCCTGACAGAATTGGTGTAACTGAGTCATATTTGTTGGCTGTCTTGCCCGCACAAGCTTTTTCAACTCTGCCCACAAATTTTCTATAGGATTGAGTTCAGGGCTTTGTGATGGCCACTCCAAAACATTCACGTTGTTGTCCTTAAAGCACATTTTAACTAATTCGGCAGTATGCTTAGGGTCATGGTCTGTTTGGAAGACCCATTTGTGGACAAGTTTTAATTTCCTGGCTGATGTCTTGAGTATCAGTATTTCTAAATAATGTTCTTTCTTCATAATGCCATCTATGCTGTGAAGTGAACCAGTCCCTACTGCAGCAAAACAGCCCCACAACATGATGCTGCCACCCCCATACTTCACAGTTGGGATGATGTTCCTAGGCTTGTGAGCTTTCCCCTTTGTCCTCCAAATGTAACACTGGTCATTAAGGCCAAACGGTTCAAACTTAGTTCCATCAGACCACAGGACATGTCTCCAAAAATTATTCTTTTTCCCAGTGTAATTAGCAAATTGCAATCTGGCTTTTTTGTTGATTTTCCCATGTTGTCACAAAAGGAAGCAGTGTG
Source organism: Danio kyathit (assembly GCA_903798195.1). Lineage (NCBI taxonomy): Eukaryota > Metazoa > Chordata > Actinopteri > Cypriniformes > Danionidae > Danio > Danio kyathit. Next base: position 26,301,660 of record LR812543.1, read on the forward strand.
TTTGAGGTTTTCCTTAAATACTATTCTACAGTTGTGCCTCCAATTATCTCAAATGTTGTCAATTAGCCAATCAGAAACTTCCAAAACCTTGACACCATCATCTGAGCTTTTTCAGAGGCATAATAATCATTGTATGTAAAGTTGACTTTCAAGAAAAGTTATAACAATTTGTCAAAAATATCTCTCTCATTATTCTGCTATTAAGCATAACAGAAACATATTTGATAATCCTAACTTACCTAAAAGAGAAAAAGTTTAGTCACATTAACATCTGGTTTTTTCTAATGCTTATGTGCCTTTTTATACAGAGTATGTAAACTTTTGGTTTCAACTGTATGACAATTAAAACTGGGCAGTATGACACGCCCACTTATTTACATAGTTGGGTTATTTCTGTGTATAGTTTGCATGTTCTCTCTGTGTTCGCCTGGGTTTCCTCTGGGTGCTCCAGTTTCCCCCACAGTCCAAAGACATGCAGTGCAGGTGAATTGAATCAATTAAATTGGCCATAGTGTATGTGTGTGAATGCGAGAGTTTATGGGTGTTTCCCAGTGTTAGGTTGCAGCCGGAAGGGCATCCGCTGCGTAAAACATATGCTAGATAAGTTTGCGGTTCATTGCGCTGTGGCGACCCCTCATTAATAGATAAAGGGACTAATCCGAAAAGAAAATTAATGATATTTGTGTATTGCTGTGCATCCTGTGTGTATTAAGCAATGTGTAAGTGTTTTGGACCTGCATAGGCGCTGCTCTGCGCTGGATGATCAGAACACTCATGAGTCCACAAAGTGGCGCAAATGGATTTGTTATTTAAACGTGGCGTACATATTATTTGTTATCAGATTATTTGCATTGTTCACAATATCTGAAGCAATTTTTGTCAAATTATGCAAAATATGAGAAAATATTAACGTTTTTGCATTTAAGACACTTTTAAACTTGACAAAAAAGCCAGCTGTTTTCATTCACTCTCTAAATATTGTTATTTACAACAAAACATAATTCTTCAGAAACTTGTTATAGTATAATTCATCAAAAAAAGAATTTAATTGTCATAATTTACCCACCACAAATGAAGATATTTTGATAAAATCTTGGATTTTCAAAATGTTTTTTTTCGACTATGGATGTCAAGGCTTCAAAATATCAAAATATTATGTTTTTATTAGTTTCAAAATATTATGTTATTATTATATGTTAAAAGTATTCAAAATATCTTCTTTTTATTCACCAGAAGAAAGATTTGGAACCACTTGAACAAGATGAATACATTTTTCAATTTTTGGTGATCATCGTAATTAATTGTACAAATGAGAAGTTACCTGCAGAATGAGCAGCATCTGTGTGATTGAAGAAGGACACGAGGAGTCCTGAAGCACCTTCTCCAAGGAAAGCTTTAACAGAACCATGTTCCTGAAGCCTAGCAGAGCCATTTGCCTGACAGTCAACTCCTGACCCTAATAACACCGCCAAAACAAATCAGTCACCATAGTGTCTGTAACCTGACGCCAACCGACTACTTTGAACGGTAGGTGAGATCATTTTAATACCTGCACAGGGTAGAAAATAGCTTGAAGAGTTGGCAGGATCTCTGTGAAAAACCTCACCCACATCTCAGACAGCGCTTGGAGACGGTTTTCATCTGGGCATGAGAAATGGAGGAGGAATGCAGCCAGGATTGAATTACACACATCTGGATTGAACCTTATTAAAGAACATGCAGGGTGTGAAATTCACCAATAAGATGTATGAACTCACCATCATGAAGCTGAATCTTTTCTAAAATACTCGTCAGACCCTTATTCAAGAGTTGATCCTGGAAAATAATGAGTACAATGCAAGTGAATGGGGCTTATTTCTAAATGTTAAAGGTACAGTTCACCCAAAAATCACAATTTTAATTTACTTACTTTCAGGCCATCAAACATGTAGAGCAGGTGAGTTTTTTGATAGAATAATAACAAAGAGTTTTAGCTGTAACTGTGGTGTTTTACTAAATGCAAGTCAATGGCTACTGGCAGACTTAAGTGCTCGTGAAATAAAAATGATGTTTTAGATGTTAGTATCAGTATCTTAGTCTTTTTGTAGTCACATTTGTTCCTCCGCTGCTTTAAATGAGCGGTGATAGTGCTGCTACGCAGGTCATGCAACAGGGGCATACGCCAGCGGAGTTTACATTTTATGCAAAAGCAAAAATATATTTTTACATTTTATTTAAATAGGTAGCTATTTAGAAAGAGAAATTATTACGAAAGCAAAATATTTACATTTTAATAATTTTCAAGCACTTTATTCAAAATCTAAGCACTTTTCAAGCCTAGATTAAGATTTAGGCTATTGAAAGTTAAGCATTTACTAGGATTTCCAGATCCTGTTCGCACCCAGCAGACATGTGATTCTCGAAGAAGATCTATTTTAATATATAAAATGGCTAATTTTGTCAAACGGTGAAAAGGATCATTAAGAGTTATTGCACCCAAACTCTGGAACTCTCTACCGTTCTGCTAATAATATCTCTGAATTCAAATCTTTACTTAAAACTCACTTATTTTCTGAATGCTTCACTTCTGATCTGCCAAACTGACCACTTTATCTGATCCACCTGCACTCTGTTTATTTGACTCTTAGGTCTTGTTTTTTATATTTGACTTCCTGTATGTTTTTATGACATCTCTTTTTGTCGCATTCTTTGTAAAGTGTCCTTGAGCTCTGAAAAGGCGCTATATAAATAAAAATTATTATTATTATTATTATTATTAAATTTGCATTCTTGTACCAATAAAAGGATGATCATAAAATATTGTGCTGTTAACTTCTATGTGCGAACATAGGCGACTATTAAAATACATAAGTTTAATTTTACATTAGGGTATATGTAGAAAAAACACACCCATTTTTATCTATTTTCAAACCCCCCTAAACCCCCCAGCCCCCGTAATTTGCACCCTGTGCATAACCATGAATCAAGCAGAGGTGATTCTTAGTTTGACTTTTCGGTGATCGTCTACTCTTCCCTGTTGATGACCCCTGACCTACTTTCTGCTGAATCTGAATTTCATTCATTCATTTTCTTTTTGGCTTAGTCCCTCTATTAATCTGGGGTCGCCACAGTGGAATAACCTGCCAACTTCATTCATTCATTTTCTTTTCGGCTTAGTCCCTTTATTAATCTGGGGTCGCCACAGTGGAATGAACCACCAACTTATCCAGCATATGTTTTATCCAGCGGATGCCCTTCCCATCACTGGGAAACATCCATAAACACTCATTCAAACACATACACTACGGACAATTTAGCCTACCCAATTCACTTATACCACATGTTTTTTGGACTGTGATGGAAACCGGAGAACCTGGAGAAAACCCACACCAATACGGGGAGAACATGCAAACTCCACATAGAGATGCCAACTGACCCAGCAGGGACTCGAACCAGCGACTTTCTTGCTGTGAGGCGATTGTGCTATCCACTACGCCACCGTGCTGCCCTGAATCTGAATTTCACAATCTGAATTTCTGGTTTTAAAATTTAGAATATTGAATTTGATGTTCAGAATTTCTTCATCTTGAAAACTTGAAACTGTATTTTTACAAACCCAATATCTGCAATCTATTAATTCAGAATTGAAGTTTGAAAATACATCTTTAAAAATCTGACATAAAAAACTTCTGTTGTTTTAAATTTCTGATGTTCAATATTCAAGTTAGGAAATTCAAACTCAAGTTAAGAAATTCAAATTCAAAACATTTTTTAATAGCATATAATATTCAGTTTTATTAAATTACAATTGTTAATAATTCAAATGACCACAATTCAAATTCAGATGTTTTGGCATATTATTGGCTCCATACACTGGAAGCTGTGCTAAAAACAAAAAGGTTTTTTTTTTTTACAAAAGGAAGAAGATACTCTATGTCCCACCCTGTCTTCCTGTTTCAGTTTAAAATATGTCAAACATCAAACAAATATGCACATTTCAAAGCACTTCATGAAACGTTTAAGGCTCAGTGATTTCCATACAGCTCTTTGTGTTCAGACACAAGCAGCTTCACATTCATCTTGCATCAATGCATCTTTTTTTTTTTTAGGAATGTGTGCTCGCCTTGTCTTTTTTTCACCACCAAGTTGTGTTTTACTGTAACTTCAGCAGCTCAAGACACGTGAACAAAAGCACCAATCTTAATGGTCAACCACTTTTAATGCGTGTGCACCCTCACAATGGCAGCAGTGTAACTAGTTATTGTTAATTAAATCCCTTTTCCACTGACAAAGTATAGTAAGTATTGTTCTTTTCATTTTTAGGTAATTTAATTACCATTACTTTAAATTTAATATCAAATGTCTTATTAATCAATTCAGAGAAGCAGAGTAATATATATTTTTCAAATAACAAAGAACATTTATCAAGACAATTACAGATGCTTAGGAAAATTAGTTCACAGAAATACAAAAATTAGTTCATGACAATATAAGGTAGAATTACAGAGAACTGTATTTACATATATATTGGCCACTTTATTAGGTACACCTTACTAGTACTGGGTTGGACCCCCTTTTGCCCTCAGAACTGCCTTAATCCTTCATGGCATAGATTCAACAAGGTACTGGAAATATTCCTCTGAGATTTTGGTCCATATTGACATGATAGCATCTAGCAGTTGCTGCTGCAGATTGGTGATCCATAATGCGAATCTCCCGTTCAATCACATTCCAAAGGTGCTCTATTGGATTGAGATCTGGTGACTGTGGAGGCCATTTGAGTACAGTGAACTCATTGTCATGTTCAAGAAACCAGTTTGAGATTCGCGCTTTATGAAATGGTGTGTTATCCTGCTGGAAGTAGCCATCAGAAGATGGGTAAACTGTGGTCAAAAAGGGATGGACATGGTCAGCAACAATACTCAAGTAGGTTGTGGTGTTGACACGATGCTCAATTAGTAGTAATGGGCCCAAAGTGTGCCAAGTAAATATGCCCCACATCATTACACCACCACCACCACCACCAGCCTAAACCGATGATACAAGGCAGGATGGATCCATGCTTTCATGTTGTTGACGTCAAATTCTGACCCTACCATCCAAATGAAATCGAGACTCATCAGAGCAGGCAACGTTTTATCAATCTTCTTTTGTCCAATTTTGGTGAGGGTGTGCAAATTGTAGCCTCAATTTTCTGTTCTTAGCTGACATAAGTGGCACCTGGTGTGGTCTTCTGCAGCTGAAGCATATCCATCTCAAGGTTGTACATTTTGTGCATTCAGAGATGCTCTTCTGCATACCTCGGTTGTAACGAGTGCTTATTTGAGTTACTGCTGCCCTTCTATCAGACCAGTATGACCTCTGGCATCAACAAGGCATTTGCGCCCACAGAACTGCCGCTCACTGGATATTTTCTCTTTTTCGGATCATTCTCTGTAAACCCTAGAGATGATTATGTGTGAAAATCCCAGTAGTCCCAGTTTCTGAAATGCTCAAACCAGCCCGTCTGGCACCAACAACCATGCCACTTTCAAAGTCACTTAAATCACATTTCTTTCCCAGTCTGATGCTCAGTTTGAACTGCAGCAGATCGTTGATTAGAAATTTGTGTTGGACAGATGTACCTAATAGAGTGGCCGGTAAGTATATATTTATATTATTTTATTCATATTTTGTTAATCAGATTGTTTAAATTTTTAAAAAAATTTCAACTAAAGGTTTTATTTGTCTGACAGTGCTTAAGAAACAATGACATGTTTTACAAAATTATGTGGTATGTATGAAATATGTCATTAATCTCAAATGATTTGTTTTTGTGACAAATAAATGGTCCAGTTTAACTCCAGTTAAAATTTTACAAATTAAGAGTTAAATTTCTAGCCCATGCATTGAGATTTATGTGGATTTTAAGTATTGAATAGCTTTTTTAGACAAAGTATTAGAAAAGTAATTCAAATATAATGTAATGATGTAATTAGTGTCTTTTTTAACTAACTTACCCAATACTGATTGACTTCCTTTGTTTAGTCATGATGCGGTAAGCACGAGCAAAATTTGTGTTGGTGTGCAATGATCTTTAGAGCTAAAAAAGAAAAAACATACAGACAAAACAAACAAAAACATTTCCATGTGGCACCTAATGATACACTGAAGTCTTACGAAGTAAAACACTTTGCAACAAACTGAACATTTTACGTTTAATCCACAGACAAGCATTTCTGAGCATTTTCATGACAGTCTGCAGTGTGAGGAGCCACAGGTATTGATTCTGTTTTATCTCTATGCTTTTTTTTGACTCTCAAATTGCTGGTAGCGATTGTCCTGCATTTTATGAATCCCCAAAATCCACAGTTTGATCTGTGTTTTTTTTTTAATAGTTTGTTTTCTTTGTCCAATTTTGTAAGTCGATATCAATAAAAGCATCTGCTCAATGCGTAAATGGAAATATAATGTACAGTGTTCAGCATAATTGAGTACACCCCATTTTTATATAAATGAATATTTGTATCCATTTCTCAGTGAATATAGGTCATTTTGGTGCATTTAAAACAGATTTATTAAACAGATATATTTATTAAAATAATATTTTAGTCACCAAACATATTTAGAAATTAAAAGATAATACAATTAAATTCAAGCAAAATATTGCAAAAAAAAAAAAAAATGACAAACTACAAAATTTCAACAAAAATTTTCAATTTTTTGCTTCTCTTGATTTTTCCACTTTTTAAAATTTGTATTTAATATTTTTCTATAACATATTAATTTGGGTGTACTAGTTTTTGCATCGTTATCATAGGTTATTTTGTTAGAAAAGCTGCAGATTTGGCTTCAGTACTGACTAATCTAATGTATATGCACAAATATAATATTGTATGGCTTCCTATTAAAAATATGAATTTAAAAGAGAGATTTGTGAGGGGTGTACTTATATATGCTGAGCACTGTAAATGGCATTTCTTAAAGTTTCATTTTGATGTAATAAGCATGAATAATATACATTTTATTTAAAAGAACAATAACAGAATATTAACGTTTAAACTTACTCAGACTTTAAATCTAAAAACATGAAAATCCCCGTAAAATATGACTGGATATTCAGAATCAGAAATGAGTCTAAAAACAAAAGTAAATTCAACATTTATAGAAGGAAAACTTTTTACATCACTGAAGGACATGTGATGTGGGTAAAAAAAAGAATATTGTGAGAATATTATTCAAAGAATATTGTGAGATTTAATTGTGAGAAAGAAAGTCCAATTTTTTAAGAAATGCAGAGAAGGATGTGAGATAAAATACTTTTTTGTGAAAAAAATATTTTAAAAAAGATAATCCAATTGCGTAATAAACCCGGTATTGCACATCACCAATATTTCCGGCTTTATATGAATTGCTTTTTTTGTTACTCTGGATAAAAATAAGTCTGATAAATTAATATCTTTAATTAATATGTAAACATTAAAATACAGTTCAACTGGAAAGTCACAAAAATGTTAAGTTCTGTCTAAAGTCTAATCAAAATGAATGCAGTAAACAATAACATTGCGGGTAAAACACTTTAAAACAGGTTTCCAAATTAAGTAACATACACATTTCAACATGAGATTTAATATAAATGGGTATAAAGTTGAATTATGAATAATGTATTTGAGTGGAGTTTTTCCAAAAATGAATTAAACTGACAAATAAATGTTTACTACTTTTTTATTTTAGGTCTGGTATTTGTGGATGTTTTGTGGTTTCCTACAAGTGTCATCTCTTCCTGTGCATGTGTGGGTTTTAAAAATATTTTACCATCAAGACACACCCAAATCTGCAAATAGATAGACTCCCCCCACCATTTACATATAAGCCTCTCAGATAGAGCTGAATAAACATGACATTTTCCCTCTCCAACCAATCAAATTATAATGAACTCTAATCAACTTGTTGTACGACTGTGATTGTGAGTATGACAGGTACAGGTTTGCTTCAGTTGGTTTTGTTGTGACTACAACCTAATCATGCTTATAAACATGATAACATGCCGTGGGCAGACTGAGATTGTTTTCATCCCATCTAAACGTTCATGTTGAGGAAGTTTAATGCTTAAACAAACCCACATACCTGCAAATCTGATAATCCTTAACCGTGTACTGGCATTATATTTTAAATTAAGAATGACGAAAAAAGTGCTCAATTAAAATCTGATTATTCTCGTCTATATTAGACCTGTTATATTATTGCACGTGACATGTAGGCAGCATTTGAATGAAGTTTGAGTAATTTCTTTAATGACTGGTCTAGGCACACTGGCTATTCTCACTGTATATCAACAATAATAATAAAAAATTAAATTTCAATATCATATAAAACACTGCTTTTTGTATTCATTTAAACAATCGGAAATAACCACATTTGCTATATATATATATATATATATATATATATATATATATATATATATATATATATATATATATATATATATATATATATATTTATTTTTAATTTTTTTCCAGAGATGGGTTGCGGCTGGAAGGGCATCCGCTGCGTAAAAAACGTGCTGGATAAGTTGGCGGTTCATTTCGCTGTGGTGACCCCGGATTAATAAAGGGACTAAGCCGAAAAGATAATGAATAAATATATATATATATATACTGTATATATATTAGGGGTTGCACTGACTAGTCGATTTTAATTCTCTGCCATGATGCTTTTTGATTGACGTTGACTTGTCACGCTGAGCATATCACATGGTTTCACCTGAACTACATAGCAGCTTTGCACATGAAGGTGGTTCACTGAATGAAACTGCCCTTGGATTATTTAAAGTAATTTTTTCTTATGTGAACTTTAAATGGTCAAAGAGATGCCAGTTAGTTTGCTCCATGCAAATAGCCTAGAACAGATGCTAGCCAATCATGTTTACGCAACCCTGGAAAAGTAATGTGATTGGCTGTTGTCCTCTGCAAAGCGTAGATGCTGTGACATATTTTGTGAATGAACCATGAAGCACGCAGAAACCATGAAGTGCAAAGTCGCGGCAAACTTCATAGCATCCCCTGTGAACGCGGTGAAAATGTACAGCAGGAGATTTCTGATAACCAAGATGAGTCAGTAATTATTAAATATTGCCCGATTTGAGAAGGATTTTGAACAGCTTTCTAGCAAGCACTACCATAGAGGTAAAATATGCATTTGAGCAAGTCTTTGACAGTATAATATGGCTTAGCTTTATAGCCTTTTCTTGGTGCGTTATGTTGTTATGAAATAACTTCACATAAATCTGTGTGCTGATGACGTATGCTTTACTTCTGCACTAAAATATCACTTACTATATGTAGTAGATGCAATGATGAATGTGTTGACTGCATTTATTTAGCGGTAAAATTAGCACGGGTGCTAATGTTGCATTATTAATTAAATGAAAGTGTTAACAATGCATTTGTTTTGCACTAAAATGAGTCACTGGTACTGTTGCATTGTTTTTGCAGCATGTCTATATTTCCTGCAAACAAATCACAAATTGTGGCATGCTGCATATATATATATATATAGATTCATCACCACATCATGTAAATAATAAGACAAAAATGTTAATCACTAACCCTAATTTTTTTTTTCGTTATTCATTTCATTGTATTTTCAGGACAAAAAAAAAGATACGTGAAAATGTAAAAATTTTACCTGAAAGTATTCAGTGATAAATGATCCCAGCTCAGTCCTCAAAAGCCACCTATTAAAACAGTTCAATAGCTTATTAAGTATATTTTTACACAATCAACATTATACTTCTGTATGTATACACACACACACACGCACACGCACACGCACACGCACACGCACACGCACACGCACACACACACACACACACACACACTATAAAAAGTAATTAGTTAATTTTACTTACTTTTAAAAAAAAGTGAGTAAACCAGTTGCCTTAATATTAAGTAAATTAATGATGTGCATAATTATAAAATTTAACTTAACAGTTTCAAGTTACAATGGATTCTATTTACTATTTGCTTTTTAGTGTATATGAGTAATGCTCGCTGTATAAAACTCAGCACCACAATGCGAGGGCGTTGTGGGTGGCTGCTAAATATTGATCATGGTTTTTATTGTATTTCTATGTAGTTGCTGGTGTACTCTGTGTAACTGGATCAGAAGTCAAAAGTGGTGATTTGAGATCACGAACATGGCTGTGTCTTACCTAATACTTTCATTTGAAGTGTTTGTTTAATGACAAGATAATGTTTGCTCAAGCTGTGAAAATGTCAACTATGTATTAATAATTCACACTGTTTGTATAAAACTTTTACATGATTTTTACATGATGATTATTCTGTCAACGGATATTTTTTTCTTGAAATGATATAAAACAATGCTTAAACCGCATGAAATGCATTATTACCTAATATTTATCAGATTAAATTTATTTGTAGAACAGACAAACAAAACAAAAAAACTAGGAAAATGGATTTAAAAACACTGAATGAGTAAATAATGCCACAAATAAATGTAGTTGTTGAGAAAATGTCCTCAAAAATGCGTTAATGTGTTAATAATTCACACTATTTATTCAAAAATATATGTAAAAACTTTTCAAGATGTGCACATTCACACATATACTCAATGTGTACAGAAAAACTGTACTAGATTTTACTTGATGGTTACACTACATGACAATTTGGTTGTGATTATCTTTATTAATTCCTTACCTTATACTTTCATTTAAGGTGTAAAGCTCATTGGGCTGAAGTCCTCCACCTTCAAACACTTTAATAACAGCCGTCTGAACACTGCAAAACAGCAAAGTTGCAGGAAATCAGATTGAATTTAAATGGTCTGACTGCTGATTTGCAATCTAAGGAAATTTTATGCAAACATCCCCTGGTTAAATGATGTCAGCATCAAGCAATGTCACCTGTTGTTTGGGGAAATTCTCTCTATGCTCAGCATTTTTGTCTGCTTGCCAGTAAACTTTCACTGCTCGCCAACCAAAAGACCATGTTTGACTAACATCCTGCTGTACATTTCCTGAGAGAGGGGCAACAGAGGTCCCGTTTCCATGAGGAAGCGGTAGAGGCAAAGACTGCTGTTTGCTTCCTTCTCGAATGCCTCAAAAACGTGCATCTATAAGGGGTTTTCCCCCAAAGACTAAAAATATGGCAGGCGATGTGCAAAGTCATATGTGTAAAAAAACGAGGTTCCACATATGATTCAGAGGTACAGTGACTGTAAATTAAGCAATTTCCAGCTCAAAGCTTGCTGAATGCAAATTTCAAGTCTTTTTAATGTATATATCAATTAAAAGGGATAGTTCACCCTAATATATAGATTTTTCTGCTCATTTAATTGTACAGACCTATTAGTTAATTTTATACAAATTAATTTTAATACAATTTCATGCATTTGTACAATTATTGATGTGGTGGTCTCAATACATCAGAATGTTATTAATTTCTAAATGAATATTCTTGAAATCATGATAAAATATCTCAGAAGCCCCCGCTTATTAAAACAAAATGTATCTAAAAAAAAAAAAGTATTTATTAACTCTTTCACACGTTTCATAAGTTTTAAATATATAGTAGTTTATCATGTGACACAGCAGCCCAGTGATTTATAAATATAAAGTTTTTTTGGTGATTTTTCCCCTTTTCTGCAAATATTGACAAACAGTTAATTATATTGTAAAATTTCAGATTTTCCGGTTCTCAAAGAACATGTATTATTTGATGACAGCTGATGGACACTGCCATGTTAGCTGCTGGATTTACAACATGTTAATTAATCAACTTCTCCGGAAATACATGAAAGTAAGTGTGTTTTTAACTGACAGAAGTTTAGAATAAATGTAGTAACCTAAATAGTGTGTATCTGGTGTGAATAAAGCACGCTGTCGGACTTATGTTAAAAATAATAATTATGAGTGTCTCTGTAGACATCTGCATGGATTTAAAACAACAAAAATGTTGTTTTGCTAGTAGGGGTGTCAAAATTAATTGTTTCTTCAGTGTACGCGATGCAGAGCTGGCAATTCGGTATCAGTTCAGTAATGACCCTAACCGGTAATTACGTACTGACGCTATTTATCTCATATGCGCTATGTCGCAGTAGCTTACTATGGCGAGGAAGTCGAGTGTGAGTAATTGATGCAGAAACTGCACAATTCATTGCATGTGCATTTGCTGGACAGTCATTCACTGACACTGAAGTTACAGTAGAAGCCCCTACTTCACTACTACGGAGAAAATTAAAGTAAACTCTATTTCTCTTTTTCTCACTGTGGACCTTTGACCTGCTGGTGTGACGTTTACTCTCCTCTCGGCTGTTATAACGATACTTGCGGATCCAGACTCGAGCGTGTCTGCAGAGCAAATTTTCTCCACACCGTCCATCATGGATCAGCTGTGATCGCCGCTGCCGTTTATCAGTGTCACTTATCGGTGAACAGCGCCAGCGCGTTAGAGCCAATCACAGCCCTTTCTGTTGAGCGCGTGACCAATCATAGGTGTTTAACAACTCGCTCGACAACATTCAAAAAGCAAGCGGCATATTATTTATGTTTGTTTATTTACTTTAAATGCTCATGTTGTTCTGTGCATGTACTTTAGTTTTGTTTGATGCATTCAAAAAGAGTGTTTTCTTTGAGCAGGTAAAATTAAAGGTACAGTTCATATATCTGACTGCTTGCTTTAATACAAGAATTCTTGTGCTGTGAAGTAAAATATAAAATTGTGTATGAAATGCATCGTCAGTGCACCAAGTTATTGAATTGAACTGATGGCATAATAATCATAACCAAACCGAACGGTGAGACCAGTGTACCTCTATTTGCTAGTATGAAACTTAAAATAACCTTTATTTGTTTAAAAAGACTGATAAAATTATGATTTTTGACAAGTGCATGCTCATCTTTCTCTAGCATGGGATGGCAGATTTGAATTTAGAAGCTGATGATGTGACGCACTGATTATTTTAATTACTAGGGGATGTACTGAATGAAAATTCTTGGCCAAAACCGAAAACTGAAACACAGAAATAAATTATGGCAATTATTATTAGCATAACATTTATGGCTATGACTGTGTACTAACCTTACTAAAATCAAGGCATTGCAATTGCATAAATTAATATTATATATAATTATTTAGCACATTGCAACAATGGGTTATCACTACTGGGGATGGGGACTTATTACAGTGAAAAGGAGCAATTTTATTTTACCCAATAAATGCATCAATAATATGATTAATTATTAAAAAATATAACAAATATTTATTTTTTAAAACCAAATTTAAAACAATTTTAGTGTAAGTTTTGCTTATGTTGCACATTAGTTTAATTACGTATAAATATCATTATAACTATATTGTACCAATATTATTATAACTATAGGGCTACATCATGCTGACGATCAAAAGCAAAATTACATGATATCACAGGCGAATGACACTGCTGCTGCTCTGCTTGTGTGTGCGTGTGAAATAGTCGCCAGTCTCTCTGGGGGTTCTTTGCATTCATTGTGGTCTGGATAATTTAGCATGCGCACTGCTTTATTTCCGCATTCAAGTAATAATTTTTTATATCGCGAATCAAGTACAGTCGCAGTGAAGTGCAGAGGATCCAAATAGACATACCTCAGACATGCTGCTTCAGACAACACGTGCAGGCCGCAGTTTTGGTTTGCATCATCACATCGTACTGTTTCGGCCATGTTGTTTTGGTAATAAAAGTATTTCAGCTGAAAACCAAAAATGCACTTTTGGGCTATTTTTGGTCAATAATTTTTGGTGTCCAAACATTCGGTGCATCCCTACTAATCACACCTGTGTGATCTTACACGTCAAAGGGTTCATAATAATGTATTAACATTAGGGTTGGGCAATGTATAACAATTTAGCATCGTACAATGTCTAATGTGGAACATCACAATGGACGATGGTATCGTTGTCATAGGAAGCATGAAAGAATTATTATTTGTAGCCTACCGTTTCAACTACCTGACTCGCATGGTCTTTGTTTTACCCATAACCACATCATAAATAAATAAAGATAAGTTACACAGAAATTACCACCTGTCAATCTCTTTTTCCGCAGGACTCTGGCAGGAATAGGAAGAGTGATCTGTGTCATTATAATGGCGTCGACAAACTAAAACTAAAAATTACTAAGTACAAGTGTAAAAGTGAAATATTGAAGGAGGGTACTGACACTGTGACACGTTACCCGATAGATTCAAAAGACGAAAGAGTCGTTAGATAGAGATTAGATTAATTAAATATCACCTTTAACAACTATAGTGAGACACGATACAGCAGTACATCCTTGATAAACTGTCTGAAGTGCACCGCCCTCTGGGGTTTTGTGCTATATATATATTCATTCATTTTCTTTTCGGCTTAGTTCCATTATTAATCCGGGGTCGCCACAGCAGAATGAACCGCTAACTTATCCAGCACATGTTTAGGCAGCGGATGCCCTTCCAGCTGCAACCCATCTCTGGAAGCAGCGGATGCCCTTCCAGCTGCAACCCATCTCTGGGAAACATTCATACACACTCATACACTACGGACAATTTAGCCAACCCAATTCACCTGTACTGCATGTCTTTGGACTGTGGGGAAAATCAGAGCACCCGGAGGAAACCCACGTGAACGCAAGGAGAACATGCAAACTTGACACAGAAACGCCAACTGACCCAGCCGAGGCTCGAACCAACGACCTGCTTGCTGTGAGGCAACAGCACTACCTACTGCGCCACTGCGTTGCCATATATATATATATATATATATATATATATATATATATATATATATATATATATATATATATATATATATATATATATAATATTATTTATTTATTTTTTCCACTGCATAAGTAAATAATGGCAGATATATTTATCTAAATGAACCTTCCTTTTTCTATTGTGTCTAGAAAAAGCACAAAAACATCTTCAAATCTCATGGCGATTAATGAAACAATGCCTTTTCTCTCTCTCTGTCATCCTTGGGAAAGGGAAACACCCACCTGTTCCAAACACTGGCATTGGACAGCTGCAATGTTGGCGAGCTGGCATGAAAGCGGGCCAGGTCTGACAGCACGGGCGAGCTCATGAAACGGGGTCTGGGCTTTCGTAATGACCCCATGCTTCCTTTTGAACGAGGACAGGCACGTGCTAGAACAAACACAAGAGACAGAAAGTCACGATACATGCAAAACATCCCACAAGGTACACTGAAAGAGTGACACAAAGAACGCTCGAAACTACCGCAAAAAGGCAGTTGTTTACATGCTTCATCTGTGGTGACTCATTTATATCGATGCCTGTGTCATAGCGAAAACCACACAGAACGTCTATGATACAAACAAGCATACTTCCTTTGAGATGTAGCCTGACATTCGACTTCCTGGTGAACTTATGGCTGCAGAGGTATCTGATGATCGCAGTGAAAGCTGTTGAACAGATGCCTGTATCAGATGCTGACACGTTCAAATGTCGTTCCTTTTGGTTTCCTACGCTCAAACTCTTCCCAGAAGTCTGAGTCAAGCTGTCTTGCTCCCTTGACGGCATCACAACTTGATCCCACACACAGCTGATACCAGATAGCAACTGTAAACTTACATATTTATCCCGACTGCCTAATAATAGGTTCAATCTGGTCCCACACAAAACAGTGCTGGGGGAAAAAATGATGCAGTGGCAACCATGAGAAAGCAAACAATGTCTTCAATTATAGGCTGCCACTGTAAAGCCTATGATGGGTTGAATTGGTGTTTTATCCACCCAGGGGGAAAATGGCGATGATGTCATTTTGGATGGCTATGGAAGCTTGTTTCTGTCAAAATTATGTGGAAAGAAGACAGGATTGTGAGATATAAGCTAAGAATTGTGAGATATAAACTAGGAATTCTCACTTTTTCCTTACAGTTGCGATATAGCATTTCACAGTTCTATTATTCTAAATTCTATTATGTTAACTTATGAAAAGTCAAAGTCAAGCAGCAATTCACATGAAAATAGACAGAAATATAGAATATAATATTTAAGAAATGAGATATAAACAAAAAAACTTCATCTATAAGTCAGAATTGCGAGAAAAGCTATAACTGTTACAAATGAAGGTGCAATACTTCAAAGAAGGTCTAAATTACACTCTAAGTAATGGCCTGTTTCCACTGAGTGGTACAGTTTGGTACGGTTCAGTTCGGTACGTTTTTATGGCCGTTTCCACCATCAAAAAGTACCTAAAAGCGAACTGTACCAGACCACTTTTTGGCTACCCTTTCAGGAGGGTGCCATGCACAGCAATAATGTACCAAAAGGCGGAGCAAGATGCGCAGCTGAACGCTATTGGTTTACAGAGATACATCACTCACTCATGCAACAAGCCAGGAGAATGAAAACAAAGGAACCGCCATTATTAGAAACACCGTAATAATATATACATATAATATACATATATATTACACCGTAATAATATATACATATAATAATGAGCCATGATCAACCCAAGCTTAACCTCCTGAGACCCAAAGAAAATAGTCTTTTTTTTGTTGTTTTTTCTGTGATTTTCTTACATCCATTGGGTTAAAAAAATTCTACAATTTAGAGTTTTTACGTTTTGTTTTTATTTTTAATTTTACAGCATGTCCACTGTAGTGGACCACAGGACCATTTTAGTTCGAAACGACCACCAAACCCAGACAACAAAACTGCACAGGATATGGCTGTAGAGGGATATTAATCCAATATTAATGTAACAAAAACAAAACAATTCCTGAAAATTCCTGAAACAGTTTAGTCTGAAAGAGAGCCGAACTAAACTAAAAAAAAAAAGTTTTGTTAATCCAAAACAAATTTAACATAAAAGCGATTTAAAACTGATTGTCATTCTCTAATTGTCTCTAATTGTCTGATTGTCAGACTCTAAGTCAGAGTCTCCCTTAACTATCTTATAAAGAATCCTCTCTGCTCCAGTTCTGCCTCCTACAACATGCAGTCATTAATTACATTAAGATGGTCCTGGTGTCCGCTGTAGTGGACATTTTAAAAAGTATGATATTTTGAAACACAAACAATTTAACAGCTTTGAAAGCTAAATGTATTGTTCCTGAAACTTTAATAAATACATATATATGTAATAATAATAGTAAAAAACATTTAAAAAGCTAAATTTTACAGACCTCTCTCCTTCCCATAAAATGTGCTTATTTGTATGTCGGCCATTTTGGATGCAGTGTAAGAAGTGGTTCCTAGCATGCCAGCCAATCAAATGACATATCACTAGAAAGCCCAGGATGTCCTCTGAACAGTACAACAGGACTTGACAGAGTAGCTCAAAAAATTCAAAGAAAATTCATGAAAAAACAATGTCCACTACAGAGGACACAAGTCAATGGGCGGGGTCTCAGGGGATTGTCGTCGTCTTGATGAACAGCCACAAAGCCAAGAAGAGCAGAACTACCCTGTGCCTTGTAGTTGATTACAAGGCCGTCTAAAGTGGAAGCGGTTTCGCTTTGTAGCTTGTGCTCGCCGCGCGTCTATATTTGAAATAACAAACTTCTTAAGCTGATGATAATAACATGTGCGTGATTATTGAAGTGCTTCTGACATTCTATCCTTTCATAAACAGCCAAACGTGAGAGTGATGTGCGAAAAAACAAAGGAGAGAATGATTGTTTCAGCAACCTAAAACATGAACAAACTGCCATGTTTAACTATTATTGTCGCCTTTTGGACTATTTGGAATTACTTTCTAACAGAGGTTACATGTGCTGGTGAAGATTAAAGATACAGATGAGAGTTTTGCACTGACTGGACTTTATGTTGCGTGTTGTTTTTGAACCCAAATAAGGACTAAATGTGTGCTGTGTGTAGTTTTTCTGTAATTGATACAGTAGGCTATTTCGCCCTATCATTGATCTGCAGTTATAATCAAATCCAGTTCATAGAAAGGTTAGTAATGAACATTTATCCAGAAGTATTTATGTGTATAAAGCATCTGTTTTGTGAGAAGTGCTTCTCATATGATATGCGAACGACCCATTCAGCTTTAATATGACATTTCCTCGAGCGAGAATGACGTGGACTGAAACTTTCTGTCGTACACCACGCCCACCATAAAGGTACCATTTTCCAGTGGAAACGCAAGCCTGATAAAGGTAACCCGTACCAACCCGTACCGTACGGTACCACTCAGTGGAAACAGGCCATAATAAAGGCACAGTAGCTATCACTGGGGTAGTACCGTTTCAAAAGTACATATCTGTACCTGAAGGGTGCACAGTGGCACCTCAAAGGTACTTTTTAGGTACATTTGGTAACTAGTATGCACATTTGAAATACCACTGTGGTACTGCCCCAGTGACAGCTCCTGTACCTTTATTTCTTAGAGTGTATTGTGAGATATAAATTAGGAATTCTTAATTTTTTGTACAATTTCAAGGTAACATTGTATGATTCTTACAATACAGTGAGAATTGTACGATTTGTCCTCGAGAAAATCAGTCAAGTTGAAATTTTGAGGAAAAAAGTCAAAATCATAAAATGTAAAATCAAAACTGAGAGATATAAACTCAAAATTAACTTTTTTCAAGTTGGAATTCTGCAAAAAAAAGGTCAGAATTCAGGTCTGTAGCCAGAGGCAGTTCGGAAGACCCACCCCTCACAGACAAAAGTCCAGAATTTGTCCCATACATGAACTCATTTGCCTTATTTTGACTGCTATGCCATCATAAATAGTGAAAATAACCAACTGAAAAAGGCTTTAAGACCAAGTGGAATCCTCTGTTGGCTGTTGCTTCGGTGTGACTTCAGCTAATCAGTTTTGCCCAATGCTAAAAAATATTTTCATTTTACAATCTGATGTAAGAGAAGACATCCTTAGGCAATGTTTTTAAACAGAGAAAACATTTTACAGGTAACTTTTATTCTAAATCTTGGACCTTACTCTTGAAACAAAAAATTAGCAATAAAATGGTGTTAAGATACCATTAGGCCTATATTGAATTTGACTTGAATACTATTTGGACTATTGTTGTTATCCATGAATTTTCAAATTTACTTTTTTTACTAGAGCGACTAGAAAAATTGTAAAGCTGTACATTATTATTATTATTATTATTATTATTATTATTATTATTATGTTTTAATTCAAAGGGCTAAATTCTGACTGAGAAAAGTTGAATGTTGTCCAGTTTGTTATTTGCCTAATAAATGACAATAGACTACAGTTTTTAATTTAAACTTTAACAGATTCCTATTTTTTTCTAATGATATATGATGTGTGTATTTTAAAAATAGGTATTATGTTACATTTCTTCATTATAAATCTTTAGGAAATATTTATGGTATATCAAAAAGTGTGGTTATGATGACTATCCGACAAGCTAATTCAGCTAAAAATAATGTTTAAAATGTCATAAAATGATAAAATTAGGCATATAGCTGTAAAAAGTTATAAAAAGTACAACTCCACTTTTTGAAAAAAAAAAAAAAAGAATCACCCCTTTTACCAGGCTGGCTATGGGCCTAGAATTATGGTTTATAAACAAAAAAAAATCTAAATTCCACGTTTTTCCTACGGTGTACTCAAAATAACAATATATACTTATAAGTATAGATATTAGGAATGCACTGACATGTCAGTCACCAATATTTATAAGCTGATAATGGATTAATTTGAAGCTATATGCATATCTGCAATAATATGAAAAAAGCAGATGGTTAATAAGTACATTGACACTGAGTTGCACATCTTTTGCATATACCAAAGTTTTTTCTCAGAAAGCACAAAATACTAAGCACAAAACTATTGCTTAGTTTGACCTAAAATAAAAAGAGGAATAAAAAACAGAATGCACTTTAGTGTGTCAATATACAGTTCAAGTCAGAATTATTAGCCCCTCTTTGAATTTTTTTTTCTTTTTTAAATATTTCCCAAATGATGTTTAACAGTGCAAAGACATTTTCACGGTATGTCTGATAATATTTTTTCTTCTGTAGAAATTCTTATTTATTTTATTTCGGCTAGAATAAAAGCAGTTTTTATTTTTTAAAAACAATTTTAAGGTCAAAATTATTAGCCCCTTTAAGCTATATTTTTTTCGATAGTCTACAAAACAAACCATCATTATACAATAAGTTGCCTAATTACCCTAACCTGGTTAATTAACCTAGTTAAGCCTTTAAATGTCACTTTAAGCTGTATAGAAGTGTCTTTAAAAATATCTAGTCAAATATTATGTTCTGTCATCATGGCAAAGATAAAATAAATCAGTTATTAGAAATGAGTTTTAAACTATTATGTTTAGAAATGTGTTGAAAAAAATCTTCTCTCCGTTAAACAGAAATTGGGGAAAAAATAAACAGGGGGGCTAATAATTCTGACTTCAACTGTATATATTTCTGGAGCAGCGATATGTATAATTTACCTACAGCACTGGCTTTATGTAACAGAAGAAAGAAACTCAAATAGGTCATGAACAAGTGAACGGTGAGTAATTGATGATAAAATATTCATTTTTGGGTGACTATCTCTTTAATAGAGAAAAAAACTTCCTTTTACTGTGCTGTAGGCAAATGAGTTATGAGCAATTCCATGCAAATGTCAACTATGCCATGAAAAATATAACGTTTTCAGCGAAATAGCGAAACCCTTTCTAAGTTTTTTGTGTAGGCTTGAATTTTAGAAAAATACACAAAAATGTCTGTCAATGTTTTCAAAATTCAAACAATTATATTTGATTTACCAAAGTCAAACAAGTGGCAATTTCACATCTGTTACATCCATAACGGAGAGACGTAACATCCATGACAAAGCTTTTACCTCATAAATGCGAAAAATGTCAAATAAAATAACTCTTTTTTCTTTTGGGTTTAATTCACTTCTACAAAGTATGTTGTATACTGTAAACTCCCAGACTTTTTTTGGTCACATCCATAACGCATGTTTATTTTGCTCATTTATAATATAAAAAACGTTTACAAATTGATATTTTTCTGATCCCATAACTCTGTGGTTAGTTTTTTTGGAAAATATAAACTTATTTTTCAATATAATGATAATATATACTTTGTGTATTTATATTTTAAGTTTTTACTGAAAATGTCACATTTAAAATGCTGGAATTGCTCTAATACCAATGTTGGAGGAATCCCATTGGTGCATCCCTAATACATACAAAGATAAAACTCACAGAAATATGATGATGTATGATGTAAGAAATATGATGTAATTCAGAACAAAACTGAACTTTGACATATAAAAAAATAATTTTGACTATTTCTCAGAATCTCACAATAAAAGCACAGTTGCAAGTATAAAGATGCGATTTTGGAAAAATAAAGTTGACAAAGCATTATACAACACTCAGAATTCTTTATTTCTTTGATCTGGAAGTTTATATCTGCATTTTTGAAATTTGTCATAATTTAAAAAAAGAATTATAATCTATAAAAATAAAAGAAAATATATTTATAATATAAATGTATTATATATATATATATATATATATATATATATATATATATATATATATATAAATATATATATATTATAAAATATATTAATAAAATTAAAAGTCAGAGTCACAATTTCCTTTTAATATAATAATTTTTTTTAGGGTTTTCACCTTTATTGTATAGGAAAGTAGAGAGTATTGACAGAAAAGCATGGGGAGCAGAGAGAGGGGAAAGATCGGCATAGGACAGCGAGGCAGGAATTGAACTCGGATCGTTGTGAGCACCTGAGTGCAGGTGTCGACGCACTAACCACTACACCACTGGCGCCGACTTTTATTTTCTTTTTAATTACATATTTATTTTATAGGACAAATGAGCTTTGATAAATGTAGCCACAAACTCCTTCCACCCTGCCATTTGCTGCAAGAAAGTGAGCTCATTCACAGACTAACATCATGAATGAAAATTTCATGCATCCATGCTCACCATCTGCTAATTATGAAGCCAAAAACAAGTCATGCTGCAGACTCCCACTGCCGTCGATTCATTCTCATGCATAATTCGCTTCAATTGAGCTTATGGGGTGACTGATCATAAATCACACTAACCAAGACATCATGCTCCTTAAAAATAACCCCATTCTTTTAGTTCTGGCATATTCATTTATTAACTGACTGCTTTTTGTGAATTAGGCCTGGATTGTCCGATGGTTAGATGGTTGGCTGGTGAACTTCTAATAACAGACATGAGCAAGTACTCAGGCCAGTTAGGTAATGCAATTAAGGCTGCAGCATCTCGAAGCATGACCGGAGGAGAGTAAACAGCCTCATTTATCATCTGCGTTCAACTGCTGACCGGGCTTAAGTACATTAAGTGGACTCTTAAAGTCAACATCAACTTTTTGAAGGCCTGTTTGCAGCAAAGATGATGGCTATATAGTATAAATAATCTGAGATATTTTTTTTTATAAGAAAAGCACAGTCTATGCCTAAGTTATATACAAGGACATACAGAAGTATGGAAGGTGATTGGGGCCAAAACCTTTATAATTAACCATTTATTATGCAAAGAGCCATATACAGTATGGTTTGTTTGTTTGTGTTTAATGTATATTAGAGATATAGATTATATTTAAGTACAACAATTTATTTTTGTTAAAAACGCTAAAACTGTATTCCGATTGCCATATGTCATACATGTTGAAAAGTCTTTTAATAACCCCCAGCAGCATTCCAAAATATTCCCAACAAGTATTTCAATGAGTGTCCTATAGAGGGTTAAGCGTGAAATTTGATTGTGGTAATATAGTTTGACTAACTTTTTTAGTACATGTAGACACACAAAGCATTCAGAAAGCAATTATGATGGAAGAGGATATAGTGTCTGGGGCACATTTAAGCTTAAACCAGAGTGGACTATTTAGTTATGCTTGTCCTGAAAATTATGTGCAACATTGTTTGAGATACATGTTCTCTATATAAAGAGATACGTGTATGTAAACCACAAGGTATTAAAGACAGAGCTCATGCTGTAGGTTCACTTATAAATGTTTCTGCTGCAGCTCAGTATATACAATGGGCTTTATGCACAGCTAGTGTTTTTCAGCCAACAATAAACTTCCGATGAAAGGTTAGTGTGACTATTTTTAATTTCATAAGGTTCCTTTTATAGCATTGATGTTGTAATGCAATTAAAATACAACTATTTCAATAGACTTAAGCAATCATTTAGTTGTTAAAGCATAAAATGACATATAAATGTCAGTAACTTTATTGAAAATACTGGGGTAAAATACATTTTCATATTTTATAGACATGGTAGGAAAAATGGAATTGATTGCAGTGCTTCTTGTCCAGTCTAAGACCCACTTTATATCGTATATCTAGTGAAGATCATAGATTTTTAAAGAAATCAGATCTTAAACATGGTGATTTTGTAATGCCAAGACGTGATTGGCTAACTGAAAATTAAAAGTCTGTGTGCATATCCCCTATTAAAGATATTAAAAGACATTTTTGTTTTATTGTAAAAATATAGCATATTAGCATGATGATGTAGTTGTGTACATTTTAGCCTCATTGCAAGGCAAATTTAATGGTCACACTTTAATTTCATGTACAATTTTCATTAATAATAAACCATTAACTATGACGTTTATCTCAATAAACAACTACTGTAATTTACTGTTTTAATAATTAATAGTTATTGTATTAGGTAGTAAGGCGTACTATTGCACGGTTTACTGGTACTATGGTAGTATCGTGATACTATGGCTCCAAAATACTGGCGTGCCACTGTAGTTTGTAAACGGTAGTATCGTCATTAACGGTCTATCGACAATACATAATGTTGCATGTGGAAAAGTCACTAAAATGCTCACCTGTTTGTGCAACAATAGATCACTATATTTGAATAGTCTGTGAACCCCTTTAAGGTTGCAAAACTATGTAGAATTCAGACCTTTTATGGTAGCCTATTGCACGTTTTATGATGTTTCAGTTTGAACTAACATCTGAATCAGTTCATTTCTGTTCCTGTCAATGTGATTTAGCTACAACAACCGGAAAAATCTCTTAAAAAGAACAACTCACAAAGTAAAATTTTGAATATCTGATCGGACAAAAAAAAAAAAGAACACAATAGATAGAAAAACCCAAAAGAGCAACAGGAAACATTGAAACAATTTTGACCACTTCATATAGCCTAATTTTGTTGAAAAAATACTCTTTTTATAATGAATTTCGTTTGGTATAATGTGTATCTTTATTTTAATGTATCTTTTGTTGGTCAGTATTTCTGACAATTTTCTTTATTTCATAGATTTGAGTTATGAATTACAGTATCGCAATACTAATTGGTATCACGATACTTCAGCTGGTATAGTATCATAACGTAAATTAATATGATCACGACAACCCTAGTAGGTAGTAGTAAACATTAGGTATTGAGTAGGATTAGGGATGTGGAAATCATGCAGAATATATATACTTTATGAGTACTAATAAACATCCAATGTCTTAATAATAGGCAGGTATAATAAGCCACTAGTAAATAGTGAGAATTGGTCCTTAAAAGTTATCGTTTATCTATATACCAAATTTCCTACACAATGTTAATAAAGTGCTTTACATAAAATGACAAAGAAAATACAAGGTATTGAAAAAGTAAGATCTAGAAATGAAATAATTAAAAATTAGAATCGATAGCTACAAGATATAAAGACAATTAAATCAGGTTCTTCATTAAGAACAAAGTTGCAACTCTTGGTCATCAGAACAGGGTGTTCAACGCACCATCATTTCCGTTTGAAAAACGTTTTGCAACATTTTGTTGGGGTAGAATGAATGTTGCCGTGATGTTTGAATACATACATGCCAATATATACCATTACTAATGTATTTATGAATAAACATGACATCTGATGTTTGTATACATCCCAAAGAATCACTGCATCACATAAAGTATGCAGATATATTCTGAAATTTAGCATTGTGCTTGTTGATGATTTAAAAACTTACACTGTGCTGACCAGAGTTGGGCAATAACGTGTTACTAGTAATGCCTTACGGTAACGGCATTACTTTTGACAGTAACTAATACTGTAACGCATTACTTTTTAAATATATTAACTGCGTTACCATTACAATATGATGCGTTTGTCCGTTACTTGGTAAATTAATTAGTTTTGGCTGCAGTCTAGCCTACATCTTCCTGTTTACAGAGGTGATGCATTGTGGGATTGGTGGATGCCAAACAACCACTGTAAAGAAGATGTGTTGTGTATGAGGCACCAGACTGGACAAAAAGATTGAATGTGCGCGAGGTACACCAAGTGTGCTGGCAAAAGAGAACGAGTGCACACGAGAGAGACCGGGTGTGCGAGAGAGACCGAATGAGATAGGTAGACCGAGTGTGCAAGCACGAAAGACAGAGAGACTATAAACGTTACTATTATTAATTACTATTAATACTACCATGTTTGTTGTTTCAAATAAATAAGCACACATTTGTTATCTGTATAAAAAATTGGTTAGTTTAGTATTTAAAATGTATAGTTTTGTATTACTCAGAAAAATGCTGTGATTTATTTATTTTTATTGTTTTACATATTTTATAGTTGTAATACAACAGCAGATTTTGTAGTTTAAACATACACAGCTAACTTTCTATAAGTTGCTGATACACCACATTTCATTTGTAGATAGGTTGAAAATTGCTCATAGATTTCATTTTTTGAGCAGCTGTTATGTTTCTGTTTTGTTTTACAGTTGTCAAAATTATTATTATTTTTTCTTTTTTAAATATTTCCCAAATTATGTTTAACAGATTCAGGAAATTTTTACAGTATGTCTGATAATATTTTTTTTTCTGGAGAAAGTCTTATTTGTTTCATTTCGGCTAGAATAAAAGCAGTTTTAAATTTTTTTAAAAAACATTTTAATTTTAAAATTATGAGCTCCTTTAAGCTATATATTTTTTGATAGTCTACAGAACAAACCATCATTATACAGTAACTTGCCTAATTACCCTAACCTGCCTAGTTAACCCAATTAACCTAGTTAAGCCTTTAAATGTGACTATAAGCTGTATAGAAGTGTCTTGAAAAATATGTAGTAAAATTGGTGGGGGTAATAATTCTGACTTCAACTGTAAATGTATGCAATTTATGGTATAAAAGCAGTTTATTTGGCGCTGAGTTTCACCAAATTGATTCTGAATGATAATTACTTTCTGAATGATTACTTTCATTTATTTATTTCATAAAGGTATCGTGTTTGTTGTATGTTGTTGCTAGTTGTCATACTCAAGCTGTAAAGGAACATGTTTAAGGGTTAAATACAACACTTATGATGCTGAAGAAACTTTAGTTTTTGCTTTTTTGTTTCTGAATATATTATTCAGCTGGTTTGTAACATTGTGATATTTTCATTTTTGTACTGCTGGTCTGACTTAAATGAATTAGTTTTAAAAATGACTTTTTGTTTAAGTTTGTCTTGTGTTTTAGTTGTGAGAATGCAAATTAATAAAACTGTGAAGCTGATCAACAGTGTATTGTCCATGCAGCACTGAAGTGACGTTATAAGGGCATTAAAAATGTTCTTTGGAAAAGTAACTCACAAATTACTTTTTTACACCAATACATTACTTTTTGGTTTAAGTAATCCATAAAGTAATTGAGTTACTTTTTAAATGAAGTAACCAGTAACTGTAACTAGTTACTATTTTTCAGTAACTAGCACAACACTGGTGCTGACACAATACAATTGTATGTGTTTTTTAAAAGACTATTATCACTATCATTATTGCTTTTTAGAACTAATTCTGAACTTAAAATTTATTCCAGCTCATAAATAATAACAACACTGAACACTAAGTAGTTTCCATCTTAGATTGAGCATTCAAATCGGTAGACTGCAATTTGTGCTTATAAATAAAAAAGGCATGTTTATATTAATTTTTATCATTCTTAGTTTGAACTTCTTCAAAAGTTCAGGTCAACTCTTTAGAGATGCGCTGACACCATTGATGATGAACTGAAATGGAATCGTTATAATTCTGAGTAGACAGCAAATTTTAGAATCTCTTTAAGATTAGATCACAGCCCGGGGTTGCTTGGGTTGGTCAAAGGTAGGTTGGTCAAACAAGCATAGTAACTGAAAGAATCACTTTTGTTTTTAATGATCCTCTTGATGCCTCTGGCTTTTGTTTACATTCACTAGTAACTGAGTTAGGTGAGAACGCAAGCCCTGGGAGCAAACGCTTCTTTATCTATACTGTTGTAGTTTGAGTAGTATAGTTATGCTGATTGAATCATTGCTGGTGAAACTTCCGAACTCTGGGCGAGTTCCTATAACTGCTTGCTTACTTCATTTGCATGCTTTGTTAATATTGTCACTTGGGTGATTTGTCTCCACCTCTGTGGATTGCCCTGTGAAATGACAATGATCTCTAGTAAACTAGGATGACTGCAAAACAAGTTCTCCATAAAGAAGAGTCTTGGAGGTTTTCGCTAATAAGCTTCATACAAAGTTCAAACTGCAATGATTACAACTAAGAAAAATATCTGTATAAGAATCCCTTTAAGATAAAAACAACATGGGTCAAAGATGCTTGAGTGGTGGATGTCAGCTGTAACTTAACAAAGCTTATGCATTTTAAAACAAAAATGCATTAGAGTAAACGCCTCCTAAGGCATGAACCAAACCAAGCGCATATGAGATGAATCACAACATTACAGAGTTTGATTTAAACCAAATAATTCTATGAAAACTGGACAAAAAGACAAATGTACAAGACTATGTATTTAACGGCTTTATTGAGTGAAATAACTCTGCAAATGACAAAAAAAAAATACAAATTCGGATATAGCTAAATATCTCTTTTGGTGCACTCGTTGCAACCAAAATTACTGTAATTTTTTGAGAAATATTTGGAGTTCATAGGTTTGTAGTTAATATTGTTACCTGCTTATTTATTATTTTGCTGCTTAATTTGATTTAAATTTTAGTGAGCCAGACTAGTTTTAAGGAAAGGAATGCTTTACTAAATAAACACAACTTTACATACAATTAGAGCGACACTATTAATTGTCGAAAGACTGGTTGTTGGTCTAAACACCCATGCATTCTTTATTCTAAATGATTGTGTTTTGCATACGTTTATTAAACACTTCATGATTTATTCAAGTACATCCAAGCAGTCGAAATTAAAGAAACTCTCCACTTTTTTGTAAATATGCTCATTTTTGACATTTAAACAGCTAAGTTTGACCATTTTTGAATCATTTCTTTGGTACTGGTGTGAGCACGTTTAGCTTAGCTTAGCATAAATCATTGAATCAGATTAGACCATTAGCATCTTGATCAAAAAAAGAAAAAAAAAATCCTATTTAAAATACACATGAAATCAAATGAACCATATTGATTTTGTTAGCTCACAATGCTGGTTTTGTGGTGAACAATTAATCTGTGCATGTCATTAGGAAAAAAAAAATTTGCCCTTGTATAATAAAATTAAAATCTGAAAATACACTTACTGATTGTTTTCAGTTAAATTACTGTCTGAGGTATTGGGCATGGCTAACATACATAACCACGCCCCACCAACTGTCAGTTTTAACAGCGCTATGACAACAAACAAAAATGGTGAAGTGGAGGTGTACTGTATGTTAGGTTATAATAACTCTCCCCAAACCATTTGTAAAGTCTAGATCGGATATGCGGCTGGCCGGAAGTGTGATATGCACATCAATATAGCAGCATTTTTTATGACACTTTATAACAATAATTAATATTTTTACATTACTGCGACGGTTGGGTTTAGGGTTGGGGTGGGGGTAGGCGTTAAAAAATAAAATTTATTGGGTAATTTAATAAATAAAATAAATAATACTCAGTACAACTACTGTTTTTACGCTACTGTGACGATTGGGTTTAGGGTTGGAGTAGGGGTAGACGTTAATAAAATGCAATAAATGGGAAATTTAATAAATAATATAAATAATTCTCGTTAATTAGTGCAACCGTATCCGATCTAGCAACAACCCAAACCCTTTTCCCAATCTTTCTGTATGAAATGCCTACTACAACCAATCAGCCAGCAGTACAAAAAACAAGCCACGCCCACTGTTTTCACTTTTTATATTCTGTTTTTCTAGGAACTGCTTCCCAATACAAACAAAAATGGTCACAGCTTCCAATTCATGTGGAATTTTAAAGCCTGATTCCTGAATAGTTAAACTGTGTACTGAAGAAAAAGATTTTCTAGGTCGATATGGCTAGGAACTATACTCTATTCTGCCATTATAACAAAGACTATAGAATACACAAGACATGTCACTCGTATCTTTTTGAATGGGGAAAAGTGTAACGATCAATATGGTGAATAAAGCCGCGCCTACTAGTACAGAAGCCAATCATCGATATGGCGAATAAATCCCGCCTTCTAGTACAGGAGCAAATCATCGATCGCTACAGACTGATGATTCTCTGGGGGAGGGGCTCAGACCAGACGTGAGTTTCTGCAGATTTTGTGTGATTTGGATGTTTAGAAATGAAACTAATGACGCAGTTGTTGTTTAAATTTATTGGTGAGTCCTGATATGAAATTTAATTGTAAACTTGGCAAACTAAAATGGAGAATTTGATGTTTCCCCATTCAGACAGGATGCCTGAGCATAGTGCCCCAGAGGTGTTTCAAAGATGGCCACCAAGTGAAATGACTTGCCTTAAAGGGACTTTGGTTATAATCAAGTAACTTTGCTGCCATACCATGGACACAACAGATGCAATGATATTACGCAACACCTTAAAATAGTCCCCATCTAGGTAACGGTACTGTGTAATACAACGGTGCCTACTGCAGCCATAGTGAAATCATTTGACCAAGATGCTAATGGTCTAATTTGATTCAATGATTTATGCTAAGTTAAGCTAAAAGTGCTCCCGCTGGACTTATATCAGTTGAATGGATTAAAAAATGGTGAAACTCAACTGTTTAACTCTTGGAGACTGGAAAATTGAGTCTATTTGCAAAGAAAGTTAAGTGTTCCTTTCTTTGTAGCAATAACGTGGCAAGCCGCCAGTAGGTGGCAACAAAAAACAGCTAAAAATGTACCTCACTGAATAATAATAAATAAAAAATGTAATATTACATGTTAAATTGTATATTTTGAACCATGAGAAAATTGTGATCATAACTTTAAACAAACAAACAAACAAACAAACCATATATGTATATATATATATATATATATATATATATATATATATATATATATATATATATATATATATATATATATATATATATATATAATGTGATAAATGTGTCTACGTTTGTCCAGATTCATGTAAACATACTGCTGAAAAAAGGTTATTCTTTCCAATGCATTTAAAAGAATGATTCCCAAACCACCCCCAACCAAAAATCGGTATTTCATACCCCATCCGATGCCATTCTAACCCTGTATGGTTTTTGAATAGTGTTTTGTCTGTACACTTGAAAGTCAAAGCGATTCAGTTTCAATGCATGTATAATGAGAACATCTACTACTATGATGGGAACTCACTTACAGCTGGGGTCTGCTCTGCAAACTTATTATAAGTGAGCTTTTCTATTCAGCAACAGTCATTGAAGGCAGTATAGTCTAACTACATTATGAACCAGTAAGAAAGCCACAAAGTTCCACCAGTTTTATTTATCATCTCCAATATTACTACTGAGTAAATGTTTCACTCACCCGCTGGTTCTTCTCAGTCCTGAATGAGTGTTAGTTTAGCTTCATTGTAATTTTCCGCGACCGTTTTCAAACATGTAAACGCTCAAAGCAACTTCGACGAACGCCATTATAACAACACATAGCCTATTAATAAAATTAAAAGTACAACCCTCCCGCCTGAAGTTTGTTAACTTAGTAGTCCTCGGGTGAGAGAAAAGAGCAAGATGCTCCGCTGAGAAGCGCCGCTGGTGGGCGGTCAGTGGGAGGAGTTTGATGCAACTGTTTCACACATGCAACAAGTGTGCTAGTCCGAGTCATTTCCGGGATTCGGTTCCTTCGAATCGCTCGGTTCAAATACAAGCAAGCGATTCTTTTCAAATCGTTTAGAAATAAAATATGATTAGCACTTAACTTTAAGTATTTTACCATACAACCTTTTAGGTGCTACAGACCCTCAAATATGATGGCCGTTGTGCAAGGACTGTAAAATTTGAAATATTGTTTGGAAAATATTTAGTTTCTATGGAGTTCTATGGAGTACTTTTAATAATTCTATTATGGCAATTAAATATCTATATAATGTATTTGAATTTATTTCTACTAATATAATACTTATTTGAATCTAATTTAAAATTGCTACATTTCTATTTATAAATATAATATTTATTTTTTAATATAATATTCTGTATTTCTTTGTGTCCCTAATGTGGTTTCTAAATTTTTAAACATTACAGTTTTAATAATTAATTTATAATAATATTTTAAATATAAGTTATAAGTTATACTAAGATACTAAGATACTAGTATTCATCTTAAAGTGCAATTTAAAGCATTTACTATAGGATAATTAGGTTAACTAGACAAGTTATATCTTAATTGCAAGACGTTTGTTCTAGCCAATCAAAAAAATAAATAAATAAAAAAGGAAGAAAAAAAAAAAACTAAATGGGGCTAAAAATAGTTACCTTAAAATTTGTTTAAACTGCATTTATTCCAGCCAAACAAGATTCCAGAAGACAAAAAATATTAGCAAATACTGTGAAAATGTCCTTGCTCTGTTAAACAGCTTTTGGGAAATATTTATAACTAAAAATAAAAAATATTTATACAAATTTACAGTTACAAACGTTTAAACATAAAAGCACGTTTTTATTTACGACTTTCATTGGCATAATAATAATAATAATAATAATAATAATAATAATAATGATAATAATAATAATGATGATAATAATAATAATAATAATAATAATAATAATTATTATTACCCAGGTGAACTGGGTAAGCTAAATTGTCCATAGTGAATGAGTGTGAATGTGTGTGTGGAAGTTCCCAGAGATGGGTTGGGGCTGGAAGGGCATCCGCTGCGTAAAATCGTGCTGGATAAGTTGGCGGTTCATTCCGCTGTGGCGACCCCGCAAGGGACAAAGCCGACAAGAAAATGAATGAATAATAATAATAATAATGATGATAATAATAATAATAATAATGATAATAATAAGAATGATAATAATAATAACGATAATAATATTAATAATAATAATAATAATGGGGGCAACCCAGTGGCGCAGTAGGTAGTGCTGTTGCCTCACAGCAAGAACGTCGCTGGGTCGCAGGTTCGAACCTCGGCTGGGCTGGGTCAGTTGGCGTTTCTGTGTGGAGTTTGCATGTTCTCCCTGGGTTTGCGTGGGTTTCCTCCGGGTGCTCCGGTTTCCCCCACAGTCCAAAGACATGCAGTACAGGTGAATTGGGTAAGCTAAATTGTCCATAGTGTATGAGTGTGAATGTGTGTGTGGAAGTTCCCAGAGATGGGTTGCGGCTGGAAGGGCATCCGCTGCGTAAAATCGTGCTGGATAAGTTGGCGGTTCATTCCGCTGTGGCGACCCCGCAAGGGACAAAGCCGACAAGAAAATGAATGAATGAATAATAATAATAATAATAATAATAATAATAATGATAATGATAATAATAATAATGATAATGATAATAATAATAACAAAATAAATAAATAATAATAATAATAATAATAATAATAATAAGAAGAAGAAGAAGAAGAAGAAGAAGTAGAAGAAGAAGCTAAGTAAATTATGTAGAAATAATAAACTCAAAAAACAATCAAACAAAATATCAAAACAAATGGGTTCAACTAGTCTATGAGGTTGACTCGCGAGCCGTTTGAATCAGTTCAGTCAGACCGTTCATTGAACCGACTCACTAAAAAAACGCGACTCAAAAGTCGGATTTGTTCAATACTCGGATGTGTGTGAGTAGAATTTTGGTTGATGTACGTTTAGGAAAATTGTCCCTTCTTCAAAAACTGGATTTGATAATCTTCACACTGTGGTTTCCTTCAGTTCTCAACCATCTTCTCGATGTAGTCTATTTAAATTCAAGTATTTAGTCTAAAATCATACGTTGATCGTATTACTTTAGCCCGTGTACGCTTCTTCATACTCTTTAAAAAAGACGAACTGCTGATCCACATACTGAATTTAAAAGGTAATTATAAATTTGACGATGACAATTTGCTCATGGTCAATCCTGTGGACTGAGTTTAATCTCCTCTAGATGGCAGTATTGCACTGCTCATGAACATTCAGCATATTATAATTTCTCAACACGACAGAAATGGTGCATTTTCTTGCTGATTTACCATTGAAATATCGATCTGACTTCAAAGAAAAACGTACAGTTAGCAGAAGCATTTTTATGAGAGGCATGGAGGCATAGATTTTTGTTTCACAACAAATTGTCATTTGACTGCTTAGCCTTCGTAAAACGTTGATTGTCAAACTCAGAAGGTCAGACTAAATAATATATGAGCCGTTTTGTTTTATATTCATTTTTATAAGAGCCCCTTTCTAAAATTCGTCACAGACAAACTCTGCTTTGTATGATTATGCAAATGTCTAACGATAAAAGTCAGGATTATATACAATTAGTTGGAAATAAGCACAACATCAGGGTCATATAAAGGTCATACACGCATTCACTTAATATGGAACTATCTGCAAGAAAACAGAAGAAACATAACTTGTTGGTCAGTCAATAGGCTAATGTGAGCTGTTAAATGTTATTTTATAAGACTCAGCTCTCAAGCTGACTGTACGATTTTGTAAATAAACATTAAAACAATTGAATTAAATGTCATATAAAGGGTATATCTAGGTATTTGGTCTGAATACAAAACAAAATTAAATGCAAAAACAAAGTAAAAGGACTAGATAATACATGAGCTTTTATAATTTCAACCGCAGTTTGTTCTTTTGCAAAGGTCTTGAGATGAACATCAAAAATAAATGGATAAAATGAATTCTTATATAAATATAACTTGATTTAAAGACCATCTGCTGCTTTAGAAATTATTTGTTATATTAGCATATAACTGCAAGCAAAGAAATCAAAAAGTAATTGAAGAATTAAATATTTATATATAAAGGAGTCAAAAACACACACACACACACACACACACACACACACACACACACACACACACACACACACACACACACACACACACACACACACACACACACACACACACACACACACACACACACACACACACACATCTTAGAAAATGTATTTTAAGCAAATAAATTATAAAATATAATTTAATAAAAGGATAATTAATAACTCATAATTAATGAATTATAGTTAATTAATAATTAATAATTAATTAATTATTATGATATTATCTATTTTAAATTTATTTTACCCCCCTTAAATTTTCCAAAAGTATATGAATAAACAACAATTAGATACAATTTATTCAATTAATAAATCAAGTATCATGACTGAAAACAAACAAACAAGTTTAAATATTAAATGATTTAATATTTTATACTCTCAGAAATAAAAGTATGAGAACTGTCTTTGGGTTGGTACCAATTCAACACATAATGTATCTATATATGTAACATGTATCACATAAAAGATCCATATCAATACATCAAGGATACATATTAATACCTACAAAGTACCCTTAAGTACACACTTGTACCATTTAAAAAGGTACCACCCTGTGACAGCTCTCGTGCCTTTATTTCCAAGATCAAAATTTCAGCATTAAGCAACTTAATCTTTTTTTAAAATAGGCAAACTATCATACAGAAGTTATATCTACTTCTATACATTAACTTTAAATTATCACAGTAAGAAAAAAAACAATATCTTTCCAAAATTTGTAAACACTGATTTGTGTGATTTGGTATAAACATCAGAATCAAATATATCAAGTAATTCAATTAAAAATAAATGATATACATTACACATTATATAACTAAATGCATGCTAATGAGTGAAAATAAATCACCTTTCAGTGAGTAAAGGGACAATGCAGGAGAATAAAGTCTCCAGTAGTTGTTCTCTGCAAGCGGTGGTCTTCTCATTAGTTTTGGCAAGGCCCTCTCGACAGTGTCCGAGGCACGGGGGTCCTGTTGACCTTGACGGCAGGAGTCCCGTGTTAAACACTAATGAGAGAAATGTTCCCAAGCTTGTCTACAGCAGCGAGCGATCAAACAAAGGGGAAGTGGTCTAAAAATAACTTCAACACATTAATGAGTGATCTGCAGGTAGCTCTTTGTTTGTTCTTCAGTGAAGGTGTGGATTTTTACACGCTTATGGAACTTCTTCTTGAGATCATGAAGTTTTCGCCACTTTGACCTGTGTTTGAAATCTTACATGTAGAAATCTTTTGAGCTTTTATAGTGTTTGTTTTCAGGCTAATGTAAAGACAACATCCAAAATACACGTTTAAGTGTTAAGTGTATTTATCAGTTTGGGTCTGTATTTCAGTTATAATTCACGTTTTAGATAGTTCTCAAAATTACTTTTTTTTTGTACTGCATTGAGCCACAAATCTCCACTTGAAATTTATATCTGTATTCTGAATGCTTTTATAGAGGAAATTATTCACACATTTTGCCTGATTATGTACAATATTTATTTTACAAAAATATTTTCTGGCTGTATTTTCTAAATTATGATGGGATAAAGAGAGATTTCCAAAATCCTCTCGGTAAAAGCCTTTGACTCTATGTCAGAAAAACTGAATAAGAATTAGTTTAATTAAATACAAAAAAAAAAAAAATTGCAACAATATTCTAACATAGGCTCATTCTGAAAATGTACCCCTATATACATTTCTGGTGATCGTGAATTATGTAGCCAGTTCAGCGATGAACAGTTGCAGAAAGAAACAGAAGCCAAAAAATAAAATAAACAAGTAAATAACAGGGTGAGAATGTGGTAAAATCTGAAAACGTGGTAAAAATCAGGCGAGCGCTTTTCTTTTTCTGTATTGCATTTTAAAACTGTTGGTTGGGTTTAGGAAAGTGGGTGGGCGGGTCAATCGGTGCTTTTGAAAACACTATTGGTTGGGTTTAGGAAAGAGGAGGGTGGGTCAGTCGATCAGTTAGTTAGGCCCAATCCCAATTCTATTTTTGTACTCCTAACCCTTCCCCTTCCCCTTGGCCTTTAAAGCTGTGGTCACACTAAAGTTTGAGCTTGCGAAATTCTGTCGTATGGCGCTGCGAAAAGGGGTGGGATTAAACAAGATGATTAGACATTAAAAAAAGCAAGCGATTGGTCCATATTTTAAATTTCTGTCCAGAGAGGTCATGTTTTGAACCTCGATTGGTCTCACGCAGTCAAGTGATGCAATTTTGCAGGTCAGAGTTCATTAAGCTTGAACTTTGCACCGCAGCGACTAGCGAAACTTGACGCATGACCTTGCGTTTCCGGTCTGACGCATTCGTGTGCATATGAATGGAAGTCTATGGGGAAAAAGTCCAGTGTGACCCCAGCTTAAAACCGAGTGTGAAGGGGAAGGGCTTCAAAATTTTCCCCTCCAAGAGCTGGGACAGCACTACAGCACCTGCACATGTCAAACTTTTTAAATTTTATCTTAGTTTTTTTTTTTAAGCATGACGGTAAAACACGAACGCGGTTATGAATATATTAAAACATATGCTTGTTTGTTGTAAAAATTTGTAATAATGACAAAAAATACTAATTTGTGGATCTCCTTACTTCCGGGTGCAACTATCCTGCCGTTGTGGCTGGTGTATTCTGGGAAATTTTCTTACCTCTTGGTTTGGAGTGTGGTCCTGAAAAATCTTTGTTTGAAGGGGTATCTTTTTGCACGTTCCGGTGAAGGGGTAGGGGTGTCCCAATAAGTAAGGGGAAGGGCTAAGGGGTAGAATTGGGATTGGGCCTTAGTCAGTCAGTCAGTCAGTCAGTCAGTCAGTCAGTCAGTCAGTCAGTCAGTCAGTCAGTCAATCGACAGCCACCTCTGGTGGATTTATGTGAGAACAGCAGGCACAAATGGCACTTGCAAGAGAAATCTGAGATCTGAAAAAGTGTACACAGCGGCCTCTAGTGGATTCGCGAAAACAAAAACTGCAAAAAATCATACCTCCTGAGACGTATTTCGTGATCTCCAGAAATGTATATAGCAGTACGTTTTCAGAATGAGCCTGGGTTGCAACATTCACTTGCAGCTTTAAAGGGGTCATAAACTGAGAAAAATTTATTTCCTTAATATTTTCATATCAGAGAGGACATTGTACTGTAGGAACATCCCGAAAATGTCAGAGCTCAAAACTTTCATGTTAGTCTAGAATGAGCTTATATTGAAGCCGATTTGCTAAAATGACCAGTTATCGTATGTATTTCGTAATGGTGTGTCTAAACTCCGCCTCCACAGAAGATGATTGATTACTTCTTTAAATCACTGCCCGCTTAGCTCCACCCAACCATTCACACTTCAGTTGGTAAATAATGAGAGAGGCAAACCCAAGTCTAAGCAAATGTCTAACAATAAATCTGACTCTGAAGACAAGCAGATGCTGTGCAGTGCCAAGTTATAGAACAACATTAGGAAAGAGTAGCTTTTCAAACAGCGTCAATAAGAACATGGTCCTTTTGTTCACCAAATGTTGTAAAGTGGATTCGTTTACAAACAAGAAACATTTTGATGTGGAATTTTTGTGGAAGCACAGATGCACAGAAATATAATGTTACATACAGTATTACAGCTATTTTCTGTAAAATTAAATACAGTATTTTTTGTGATTATTTTAATTTATTAATTCACTTATTTTCTTTTCGGCTTAGTCCCTTTATTAATCTGGGGTTGCCACAGCGAGATGAACCGCCAACTTATCCAGCATATGTTTTACACAGCGGATGCCCTTCCAGCTGCAACCCATAATTTAATTTATAATAACATTCATTCGTTTTCTTTTCGGCTTAGTCCCTTTATTAATCTGGGGTCGCCACAGCGGAATAAACCGCCAACTTATCCAGCACATGTTTTACGCAGCCGATGCCCTTCCAGCTGAAACCCATCACTGGGAAACACACTCATACACTACAGACAATTTAGCTCACCCAATTCACCTGTACCGCAGGTCTTTGGACTTGTGGGGGAAACCAGAGCACCCGGAGGAAACCCACGCGAATGCGGGGAGAACATGCAAACTCCACACAGAAATGCCAACTGACACAGCCGAGGCTCAAACCAGCGAACTTCTTGCTGTGAGGCAACAGCACTACCTACTGCGCCACCACGTCGCCCCATTTATAATAAAATTTAAAAAGCATAATTGATAAAAAAACATTAATTTAGTACTTTAGAAAGTCTTTTGAAAGATAACTAAACCTTTAGAACAGTTAACAGTGCACTATTTTTGTTATGTGGGTTACGAATATAATTTTATTTTTTAGATTGGAATATCTATAAAATAATCCAACATAGGCTCATTCTGAAAACGTAGCCCTATACATTTCTGGAGATCGCAAATTATGTAGCCAGAAGTATATATGACTGCGTTTCGTCTTTAAAATGAACGCTACAGGGCGTTATGACGCCGTTCCTTTTCGTGGTTACCAGCTGACCGTTTACCTCAATATGGATGGCTTTCACGCTGTTACCAGTTTGTCCAGTAGCTCGCCATATATGCCAGTGGACTTGAGACGCTGAGAGGAGTTGACCACAACAAGGGGGTCCGAGTCCGGCGAAGAACAGTTCCACAAAGCAGGTAAGAGAAAAACATAAACAAGTAAATTTCTGGACAATTTTGCAGTGTATTAAAACAGTTTGTTTTGATGGGGTGTTTAAAATTAGGTCTTCTAAATCAGTGGTTCCCAAAGTGGGGGTCGGGACCCCCTTGGGGGTGGCAGGACAATGACAGGGGGTCGCTTGGTGTTTTCCAAAAGTCAAATAAATTTTATTAAACTATTACAATTAGCATATTTCATCCATAACTCACAGAAAATAAAAATAGTAGTTAAAAGTTAACACAAAAAACAACAACATGCAAATAAAAAGCCATCAGCTTTTCAATTATTTTTTTCATAGGATTGTGTGTTTACATTAGATTAACAACACAGCAATGGTGTCAGATGTGGCAGATTGAATTTATAGCACCAGGTTGAACTTTCTAACACATTTATGGCAATCAAGTACACTGAAAATAAATACAGGAACATTGAGAATGATCTCTGAGTGGTGGTCTGCAAAATTAAACCAAGAATAGATTTGTGCTGAAAACATTATCTCCACCAGTCTCATTAGGTGAGGTTAATATTAAATTAAA
This sequence comes from Danio kyathit, assembly GCA_903798195.1. NCBI lineage: Eukaryota > Metazoa > Chordata > Actinopteri > Cypriniformes > Danionidae > Danio > Danio kyathit. Next base: position 26,340,919 of record LR812543.1, read on the forward strand.
CAAATTAATAAATGACTATAAAACTGATATGATTGTTAGACAGTTGCACTTTTTTGTGTTGTCATTATGCTCGTGTTTATATAGGCCTATTGTTGTGTGCACAATGTAAATATCTTTATAACCACCTCCGAGGAATGTGGGGCTCGTGAGTCACTGGCATTGTTTTATTGAGGGTCGCGGGCTGAAAAGTTTGACAACCCCTGTTCTGAATGATAATATCTTTTTTGATGTTTTAATCATTATAACATTATAAAGAAACTTCAGAGAACTTTAAACAAATGAAAAACTATTGAAGTCATCTTTTATAGAAGGTAAGAATCTACTGGACTTGTCAGCGCAAAAAAACAGCTTTGAGAGTAAGACAATACTCCACTCATGTTTCAAGCCCTCCGCGGGCAAAAAGAAAAAGTGGCAAATTCGAGCAACAATTAATTTGCACAATATAATCCACTGCTATTCCCTGCCAGCAGGATTTATGCCAACTCTGCACATGAGAGCCATGAGGCTCTCTCTGGGCAGGAACAATTTCATCAGCCCTCCATGATTGATGAGGGAGAGCAATGAATCTCTGGAGCAACAAGGCAGAAACAGCCTTTCCCTCTCTCTCAGTCCCTGTCACCTCTGTTTCCCTGGCGGTTTCCTGCTTTCTGTGGTTTTTCTGCCCTCGTCATTCGCCGTCATTTTATTTCGGCCTGCTCTTTTTCTCGTCTGAGCCAACGCGCTTGGCATATTGTCTCATGTTTATGGATAACAGATCTAGTTAGTGGAATAATTGTAGCCAATCATATTAAATGTAGTCAGCGGGAGCAGCATTCATTTAGAAAATGATTCGGGAACTCAAATGTAATTTGTGCTTTATTACAAAGTTTTATAGATAAATAAATGTGCATTTAAAAAATGTGTATATTAAGCAGCCTAATAAAAACATTATTATAATAATTATTATGTATTTTAAAACAATATTGTTTTACAAAAAGCAGAACACATAATTACAACGCAATGTCATGGCAATTCATACATTTTTGATTTAGTGGCTAATTTGTATTCATTTCTAACACTACAGTACAGTTTAGTACGATTTGCTCATCGCCCAATGCGGGGGTAGGGTTAGGAGTGATAATTTTTAAAATCATACGTTTTTATACAAATGAAAACATATGAATTAATCAGTGGTGTAAAGTAGCAAATTACAAATACTCAAATTACTGTAATTGAGTAGTTTTTCTCAGAAATTGTAATTTACTATGTAGTTTTAGAAATATATACTTTTACTTTCCTTTCAGTACATTTATAGTGCAGTATTGGTACTTTTACTCCACTACTTTCCTTCAAACTGCAGACACTGCTTAATTTTTTCACTTCTATGGGGATTAGAAAAATGAATCCTGTGATTCCTGTCCAATCAAATCCCACTTAGAAAGTAAATTGCATCATAATGAACTACCTCAAGACATGGGCGATTTATAATTGCAGCAAAATGTTTGGAAGCATTAAAAGTGTTCAAGAAGATGTCCAAAATCTTTGCACACGTTGACCCTGAGACTGTTTAGATGAATGTCACTGAAGAGAAAAAGACGGATGTTTACTGTATGATGACCAAAAATTTGACGTCGCTATTGAAAATCAAAACAACAATCATTTTGGTTACCTGACATCACAATCTAAATCTAACCTAATATTAACGTCTTATTACGTTGTGTGACTGCTGGGCAATAACTAAACACACTACAGAATGTTACGTTTACACACATCCACAAATTACATGTAAATGCATCAGCTTTTTACAGCGTAATACTCACTATTCACTACTTTTGAGTACTACTTTTGAAATGTCTACTTTTTCCTCATACTTTGAGTAATATTTACAACGGAATTACTCTTTCCACCACTGGAATTCATATAAGCCACTTTTTGCCAATATGTTAAAAAGTTACATTTCCTTGTGAGACCACTACACAATTTCCCTAGAGGGTGTTCAAAACACATCATCAGTCGGCCATATTGGGGACACAGAATGTAAACAATGCCCCTAAACTAAACGAAACTCACAAATTTAGCTGACTATTGCTGCAGAAAATTACCAAAATATTATGTTATGTCAGTCAAACTGGAAAAAACCCATTAAGAGTACTGTAGACTGCCAAAGCTTTTAACAAATCAAGGAGAAGAAAGAAAAACTGTCCGAGGAACAAAATGTGTTTATGATTGGCCAAACTGAACTAAGAATTTTGACAACATTCATTTTTGCTCTTATAATTTCTGGTTCAAACGACTAAAAAGATTGTGCTAATATCTTAATTAATAGTGCTAAAATTTATTTTTTGCAACATATTTTATTTGAACCATTTTCTCCATCAATTATAAGGTTCTATCTGCGTTCTTTATGATTTTGAGATATTGATCTTCGAAGTTTTTGCATTTCATATAGCAACCAATATGTGCGTAACAGTTCTCTTTTATACATTAACATGACAGAGACTCTAAATGTCCTCTAAATATAAATTATCAAAATTCTCTTAAATTTGCTAATTGGTGTAAAAAAAACAGGGCAAACGCAGATAGAACCTTCTAATTCTAAAAAGTCATTTTCAGCTTGTAATTATAAGGTTCTGTCTGGCAGATCGTTAATTGAGGCATTACTTTTCAACAAATACAATCAGTCTGCTTATTAATTTAATAAAAATATATAAATTGGTGTTGTAACAATATGTTGATGTTTGAGAAAGTATTTTAATTTGCTTTCTATAACATTTAATGTTTTAGGATGAATATTTTTCCTTGTTCAAATTTAGCATACAAGGCTGTGCTAAATATTTTGTCCAGTGCAGCTGTTACATTTATGTAATTAATATGAATATTATACTTTATATGAATTATTGAATTATATTTATTGAATTAAATGCCCCATGAATTTAATTAAGTATTTGCCCTTGAAGGCCTTATATTAAATTTAAAGACTTTTAAAAGAAAAGAGACAATGAGCAAAAGAGTTTAATAAACACTGAAAAATGTTTCACTGACTGTATACACACAAATAAAAATATTTCACATTTAATATTGTAAATTCTTTTAGTAACTGTTTCTTTTTCAACAATGTAAAGTTTAACATTTCATCTAAATGTCAAAAAATGCTTTTAAATCATCAAATTTATACACATCTTTTCAATTTTATCTGGTGCGACATTATTTAGTCGAATCTAATTTTGTGTTTTTTTCTGGTCTTCCCGACTGTCAACAGAGCAATCTGGTGAAATGACAAAGAGAGCTGATCCTGATTGGCCCTTGTGCATGTATTTGAAATGCTGATTGGCTCACAGAAAGAACCTTAAAGAGCCAAGCTAGAGTTTGACTTTGTAGATAAAACTTTTTTTTGTTTTTTTTTTTAAATAAAAATCTTAAAATTTAAACAACTTATAAAAAACATCAAATAAAGTGAACAAGTTGTCATTTAATAAGAATATATGAATAACTCAATTTTGACAAAATGTCAGATAGAACCTTATAATTCCAAGGTGACGATACTGTACTATATGTGAAATATGCAAAAACAAATTTACAATACTATTATAGATGTAATTACATTGTTAAAACAATGTTATTACATAGTAATTATAATGTAATGACATAGTAACTACATCCAAAATAAAAGTTAGTAATTACATATGTACTGCATATATTTACATATAAATACACAAATACTGTACATAAAAATATACAAAGAAATTTTTAGGTTTTTAAATAATATCTTAGATGTAATCACAACGTAATTGCAATATAATGACATTATAATTACAATGTGATGACACAGTAATTACATCTAAGATAAAAGTTTGTAACTACATGTGTACTGTGTTTATTTACGTATACAACTATTTATAACCAAATACTGTACATGCACTATACAAAGAAACATTTACATTTATAAATATTATCTTGGATGAAACTACAATGTATTTACAATGTAATGACATAGTAATTACATCCAACATAAAAGTTTGTAATTACATATTACACGTGTATTGTGTGTATTTATGTATATAACTATTTACAAATACTGTACATGCAATATACAAAACACATTTACAATACTATCTTAGATGTAACTACAATGTTATAACTATGTAATTATCATGTAATGACATAGTAATTGCAGCCAAAATAAAAATTTGTAATTACATATGCACTGCGTATATTTACATATAAATATACAAATATTGGACATAAAACATATACAAAGACATTTTTAGGTTTTTAAATAATATATTGGATGTAATCACAACATAATTGCAATATAACGACATTGTAAGTACAATGTGATGACACAGTAATTACATTCAAGATAACAGTTTGTAATTACATGTGTACTGTGTATATTTACGTTTACAACTCTAAATAACCAAATACTGTACATGCACTATACAAAGAAACATTTACATTTATAAATATTATTTTGGATGTAACTACAATGTAATGACATTGTAATAACATAGTAAATACAATATGATAACACAGTAATTGCACACAAAGTAAAAGTTTGTAATTACATATTACATCTCAGATGCAATTACAATGTTATAACAATGTACAATGTCATTACATCCAAAATAAAAACTTGTTATTACATGTGTACTGCGTATGTTTACAAATAAATACACAAATACTGTACATGAAATATACAAAAAAACATTTAAGTTCATAAATATTATCTTGGATGTTTATAAGATCTAATAGCAATGTAATTACAGTGTAATGACATAGTAATGAAGTTTGTAATTACATGTGTACTGTTTATATTTATGTATACAACAATAAATAACCAAATTCTGTTCTTGCATTATACAAAGAAACATTTACATTTATAAATATTATCTTGGATGTATATACATGTTAGTGACATAGTAATTACAATGTAACGACATAGTAATTCCATCCAAGATAAAAGTTTGTAATTACATCTTACATGTGTACTGTGTATATTTATGTGTATAACTATTTACAAATACTGTACATATACAAAACACATTTACAATACTATCTTAGATGTAATTACAGTGTTATAACAATGTAATTACAATGTTATAACAATGTAGTTACAATGTTATAACTGTAATTACAGTGTTATAACAATGTAATTACAATGTTATAACTATGTAATTACAATGCTAAAACACTGTATTTATTATGTATTGACATAGTAATTACATCCAAAATAAAAGTTTGTAATTACACATATACTGCGTATATTTATATATAAATACACAAATACTGTACATAAAAATATAAAAAAATGTAATCACAACTTAATTGCAATATAATGACATAGCAATTACAATGTAACAACACAGTAATCCAAGAATAAAAAGTTTGTAATTAAATGTGTACTGTGTATATTTACGTATACAAATATAAATAACCAAATACTGTACATGCAATATACAAAGAAACATTTACCTTTATAAATATTATCTTGGATGTATCTACAATGTAACGACACAGTAATAGCACACAAGATAAAAGTTTGTAATTACATATTACATTTCAGATGCATTTACAAAGTTATAACAATGTATTTACAATGTCATTACATCAAAATAAAAGTTTGTAATTACATGTGTGCCGCATATATTTACATATAAATACACAAATACTGTACATGAAATATACAAAGAAACATTTACATTTATAAATATTATCTTGGATGTAATTACAACGTAATGATGTAGTAATTACATTCAAGATAAAAGTTTGTACTTACATATTACATGTGTACTGTGTATATTTATGTATATAACTATTTACAAATACTGTACATGAAATTTACAAAACACATTTACAATACTATCTTAGATGTAATTACAATGTTATAACTATGTAATTATAATGTAATGACATAGTAATAACATCCAAAATAAAAGTTTTTTATAATTGTGTAATGTGTACTGTGTATATTTATGTATATAAACTATTTACAAATACTGTACATGAAATATACAAAACACAATTACAATACTATCTTAGATATAATTACAGTGTCATGACAAAGTAATTACAATGTTACAACTATGTAATTACAATGTTATAACTATGTAATTATAATGTAATGACATAGTAATTACAGCCAAAATAAAAATTTGTAATTACATATAAATACACAAATACTGTATATAAAAAATATACAATTTTTTTTAGGTTTATAAATAATATCTTGGATGTAATGACAATGTAATTGCTATATAATGACATCGTAATTACAATGTAACGACACAGTAATTACATCCAAGATAAAAGTTTGTAATTACATATGTACTGTGTTTATTTACATATACAACTATTTATAACCAAATATGGTACATGCACTATACAAAGAAACATTTACATTTATAAATATTATCTTGGATGTAACTACAATGTAATGACACTGTAACAACATAGTAATTACAATGTAACGACACAGTAATAGCACACGACAAAAGTTTGTAATTACATGTGTACTGCGTATATTTACGTAAAAATACAGAAACACTGTACATAAAAATATAATTTTTTTTTAGGTTTATAAATAATTACTTGGATGTAATAACAACGTAATTGCAATATAATGAAATCTAATTACAATGTAATGACACAGTAATTGCACACACATAGAACCTGTTTATAAATCAAGATTAACGTTTGTAATTACATATTACATACATTCTTCTTAACTGTATGTGGTGCGGCATTATTTAGTTGACTCTGATTTTGTGTTTCTTTCTGATCTTTCCAACAAGTTGTCATTTAATAAGAATATGTCAATAACTCAATTTTAGAACCTTATAATTCTAAGGTGACGATTTGTCAAAAATCACACCCTTTCCTGCTTACTAAGTCCTTCTCTACATGTGTCATGATTCGGGTGTTATCATAGTGTATTTGTTGCATCGTGATTCCCCATATGTTGTATATCACATGCTTTTGTTTAAGTCATGTGATTCCTTTGTTCAGTTTTCCCGCCATTCGTTAGTTTCAGTAGGTCCACCTGTGTCACAGTCCTGTATGAATTCAGTTTAATCATGTCTTGTGTATTTAATACTCTGAGTCCAGTTTATTCGTTGTCAGGTATTATATTGTCATCTCTGGTCCTGGCCTGTGAGTGGTTTTGTGTAAATAAATGTATGTAAATGTTTTTTGATAATTCCTGTGATGTTTTGTTTAAACAAAATAAATATGCAGAACAATAAGACTGAACTCCACCTCCACAGAAGATTGACACCTGCTTCTACATCATTGCGAATTCTGGATTTTATAGACACAAGACTTCACTCTGGTAGGTAGCCTTATACTTATTTCTTTTTTTATTTGCAGGTTGGCAAATGGCAGCAGCACAATGAGATTACATAATATATTGCTCTCATAAAAATTTATATTCACTGACATCGATGGTTCCATAAAGAACCTTGAACATGCATGGAATCTCTGTTCTTTAGATTCAAATGTCCTTCACACTATAAAAACAAAAGGTTCTATTAAGATGTATTGACTGAAAGACTTTTTGGACACTCAAAAATGGTTCTTGGCATCAGTGCAAAAACACTCTTTTGGAACTTTCATTTTTAATAAGACTCTACAGTTTTAAATATAAAGTTTCCAAGACATATCGTCACCTTAGAATTATAAGGTTCTATCTGACATTTTTGTCAAAATTGAGTTATTGACATATTCTTATTAATTGACAACTTATTTACATCACGGTATGTTTTTTTTTTTTTTTTTTTTTTTAGAAATTGATTACATTTTAAGACTTTTTATTTAAAAAGCAAAGGTTACACAAATACTGTTTGCTATGGAACGAAAAAATTTTGAAGCTTAATATCTAAAAAACGCAGATAGAACCTTATAATTCCAAGGTGACGATATATTTTTTAAAGCAATGCTGTGAAGAACCACTTTTGGTTCACTAAAGAACATTTCAGCAAACAAAGAACTATAAAAGAGACATTTTCTTTTAGCGTGAAGGACAATTTACAACCTTTTTCTACGACCCTCATTAACGATTCTTGGAAGAACCTTTAACATCCATAGACACTTTTCATTCCACTAGTGTTGTTTTTGGCGAACTGTTTTAAATTGAGTTTTAGTCTAGTCTATGTGTGAAGCTGACATTTTAGTTTTTAGTTTTAGTCACGTTCAAACTTATTTTAGTCTAGTCAGGTTTTAGTCTACAACGACTGATCAATTTAATGTTACTTTAGTCAGAATCTTTCATGACTATTTTCATCTAGTTTTAGTTGATGAAAACTGATAACATTTTTATCTAATTTTTTCCAAATGTCACTACTTCTGGACGGCCATCATTTCTTAGGTTTCTCAGCGTGTTTCTGTTGGCTGTCGTCTTCTAAATAATGCCACAAGTGTTGTTAGAGAAAGTGATGTTTCCTACACAACTATAACACAACTAAACATAATAAAATCATTATAACACTTCATTAGTCAGAGATTTTCACAGTATGTCTGATAATATTTTTTTCTTCTGCAGAAAGTCTTATTTGTTTTATTTCGGCTACAATAAAAGCAGTTTTTAATTTTTAAAAAAGCATTTTAAGGTCAAAACTTTAAGCCCCTTTTTTTCGATAGTCTACAAAACAAACCATCGTTATACAACAACTTGCCCAATTACCCTAACCTGCCTAGTTAACTTGATTAACCTAGCTAAGCCTTTAAATGTCACTTTAAGCTGTATAGAAGTGTCTTGAAAAATATCTAGTAAAATATTATTTACTGTCATCATGGCAAAAATAAAATAAATCAGTTATTAGAAATGAGTTATTAAAACTGTTATATTTAGAAATGTGTTGAAAAAAATCTTCTCTCCGTTAAACAGAAATTGGGGAAACAAATAAAAAGGGGGGCTAATAATTCAAGGGGGCTAATAATTCTGACTTCAACTATGGAAATGGAATATTAAGTAAGGAGTGGGGCTTCCTTTCTGTGCATCATTCCTTCATAGCAAACTAATGGTAAGAGAAAGGTTGTATAGTGTGAAGGATATTGTGGCTTAAGCCATCAAACACTGAAGCAAATGGTCAGATTTTGATTGAGGATTACCAAAGCATCATTGGATTAACTTGCACAGCTTAATTGTTTACCTAAAGAATAATAATGTGCACCAGCAAAATAAACATTGTAAATTCTGATGTCGACTTTCAGTTGAAAAAGATAAGCACTGTAGAGCTGATTTATTGCAGAAATTGAAGTGCATTTGAATTGAAATACTCAAACCAGTTTGAAAATAGTTACTAGATTCACCAAAAATGAAGTCACCTTTAATCTCTGGACTTTATAAAGATCAGTTTAGTACAAGCTATAGGACAGAAAATGACAAGAGGCACAGATAATCACGTTACGCTGTTGTTGAGGCCACAATAGACTGTACGGGCTGAACTCATGTTGACGTTATCCACCTCCAAATTTAGCTCCATTATTAAAATGACTATAATCCATCAAAGTGAATCAGTCCTGCGCTCGCATTAACTGTAAGGGAGGGACAGTTCACAATGAGGACTTTGACCTTGCATGCCATTAAAACGAATGAAAACGATGACTCAAGGAACTTTCTTTATGATTTCTAAAGCTGTGGAAAATAAAAGTGAATTTTTCAGCAGTTCAGTCCGGCTGGCTCAGGCTACTGGCTTCAGATGCCATGACTGATTTATGAGCTACGAACTGCCTCACCAACACCTCCCACTGCTGCACTTCCTCCAGCCCAAACAAATCTACTTATCTATGCTCCAGATTCAATACAATTGACATGTTTTATTATTATATATTGTTATATGTTTTTCACTGTATATTGTAGTAATCCATTTAAATTTTATAGAATTATTGATTCATTTTTTATTTGGTTTGATGTTTCTGTTGCAATTTAAATCTCAGTGCACTGGTTTCATCATATGTAGTGAATCAAATGTAACCTTATCTTACAAATTTTGGGGTGCTGATTCAGATAGTGGCTGCTTTGTTCTAGTACGCTTTCTCTCAAAATAATAATACCAAGGAAATGCAAATAATTAATTTATTTACTGTGAAATACTTTGACTATAAGTGAGAATACACTACACAAAATATAGATTAACAGTGTCCTATTTTGTGATTCATGGGTGTTTTCAGTTTAAATTGCAACAACTTTTGATTTTAAAAAGTGTCTTTTATTGTCATTTTTAGTAGCTTGAAACAATTTATTGACTGAATCAGTCATAAAAATTACAGTAAAACAATTGTATAATAAACTGATTATAATGTCTTCATTGTGATCGGATGATAAACATTCTAAGGGGCCTTTCACACAGAACATACACTCATCGGCCACTTTACATCTGTCCAACTGCTCGTTAACACAAATTTCTAATCAGCCAATCACATGGCAGCAACTCAATGCATTTAGGCATGCAGACATGGTCAAGACGATCTGCTGCAGTTCAAATCAAGCTTCAGAATGGGTAAGAAAGGTGATTTAAGTGACTTAGAACTTGGCACGGTTGTTGGTACCATACGGTCTGGTCTGAGTATTTCAGAAACTGCTGATCTACTGGGATTTTCATGCACAACCATCTCTAGGGTTTGTAGAGAATGGTCTGAAAAAGAGAAAATAGTGAGCTGATATTCTGTAGGCGCAAATGCCTTGTTGATGCCAGAGGTCAGAGGAGAATAGCCAGACTGGTTTAAGCTGATAGAAAGGCAACAGTAACTCAAATAACCACTCGTTACAACTGAGGTATGCAGAAGAGCATCTCTGAACACACAACAAAAACAGAAGCCAAGTCACATTAAAAGAATTTCAACTTTTAAATGCAGCGCTACTCATCAATGTCAGTTTCAAAGCAGTGGACCAATCAAAAGAACTCAAGCTGGGCAAGCATCACAAGCTTGTGTTTAAAGTAGTAAATGTGACATAACAATCCACTTATTTTGACATTAAAGTCCACAAGAACTAGAAGATGCTGAGACTTTTATTTTAGTATGTTGATATACCAATATGCTGAAAAAGAAATAGAATATCAAGTAGGTTGCTGGGATTTCTTTTTTAGCATCATTCCCTTGTAGCAAGTGTAAGAAATCAATCTACGTTAAAAGATCGATTTAGGAATTATCAGCTCAGATCAATGACTCGGATCTTGAAGATTCGAATCATTGATTCGACTCAATTGAGTCGGATTGAATCAGATCAAAGATTCAATCTTTGTGTGTCCAGCAAATGGAGACAATCACATTTATTAATTCTCGTCTATATTATTTCCGTGGCCACCGGTCATAACATAACACAGAATAGGGTTACTTTTCAGCAAGGTAACACGATCTACAGCGTGAGGCAAAGACTTACAAAGCACATAAACGAGAACACAGTTCTTTCAAAGGAGAACAAAGATTTATTGAGCTACACTATTCGATACACGAGGCTAACTACGTAATAATCAAAACAACAAACAAACGAACAAACGCACACACACGTTCACAAACAAACACACACACACACACACAGGCAGTTCGGAGGATGCAAAATGAATTGAACAACCAGTCCAGCCGATCTATTTCGTACTAGATCTTAGAATCACCTGAGAAACCACAAAAGCAGAGAATTGACTTATCTTTAACTGCTTAAAAGCATATGCACCAGATCAGATAGAGGCAACAGTTGTCGTGTACTTGCGAGTTTGTTGCAGTCTTCGCTTGATTTTCCCTCGCCGGATGGCTTGAGGAAACACGTGGTGCTGCTGATAGGTTGGCTTCTCTGTGACGTTGCTGGGATTCACTCGCGTGAGTGTAGCTGGTTGCCGTGGGTAACCGGGGTACAGACTCCGGGGAGAGTCAGTTCGCGGAAGTTTCAGAGGTTTCCAAACTTAGGTTTGGATGGAGGTTTGTGGTGATGATGACCCAACCGCGTGGTGGCGATTAGGGGCAGAGAAGCATCAGCGGGGTGATGCTGAAAGGCTGCGCGCAGATTTTCACGCTGCAGTGGGCTTTAAGGGAGACGTATTGATCCGTCCTCCTAACACTATCTTCCAATGAATGGCAAGATGAAGGGCGGGGCCACGCCCCGTACCAGTGTAGTCAGGTTTAATCATTAACCCACTGCAAGAGAATTTCACGTGGAAAAATCTCTGGTAAAATTGTAACTATATCTGACATCAAATGTTACAAGACGAATAAGGTTCGTATTACAAAATTCTCATTTACGCTAATGTATTGCAAATGAAAAACACCTCAGTTTGACACTAAGCACGAAGCATTTCAAACACATACAGATCATTTTAGCATGTCATAAGGGTGGAAATCACACATTATGAACCTGGTTGGTTGGAATAAACACAGCACATCAATACCTATAAATGTCATTCAAAATATCAAATTTTGCCTTGGTTATAACATTTATAACAGTCGTCTTTAAGTCTCATTCATTTCTTTTTGGGATTTCTTTGTCTCTGAGAAACTCTGTCCATCTCGTGGTCGAACGCATGGCCGTCGCATGATGGTCATTCAAAAACCTTGTGATGGGGGTTCTGAATGCTCTACTGTCTAGTTGGTTACCGATTAACCAAAATTAGCTGCAGGGTCCCGACAGCTGCGGCCAGAGTGTTGGGGGGAAGACAATCAGTTATCCAGATCTGGGAACTCCGACATCGAAGCCTGATTCGAACCGGTTTTAACCAGCGAGTCTCTACACAAGCTAACGCTGAAAGAGGCGTATTAAGAATTAACAAAGTGACGTCAACAGAGAAGGACCGCTACTTAAAATGTGGAAGAAAATGGTTATTCAGAGGTCGCCACAGCAGAATGAACCGTCAACTATTTCAGAATATATTTTATGCAGCAGATGCCCAGCCAGCTGCAACCCAGTAATGAGAATCTCCCATACATTCTCGCATTCACACGCATAACTACGAACAGTTTAGCTTACCCTATTCACTTATAGCGCATGTCTTTGTACCTGTGGGGGAAACCAGAGCAACCGGAGGAAGCCCACGCGAACATGGGGAGAACATGCAAACTACACAGAAATGTCAACTGGCCCAGCCAGGACTCAAACCAGCAACCTTCTTGCTGTGAGAACAATTGAGCCACCGTGCTGCCTGCAAATGGTCATACATTGAACACACTTTTTTCTTCAGTGGATTAACTTGCACGGATTCATTGTTCCCCTAAAAATAACAATGTCCAATATAATTAGAAACAATATTATTGGAATTACTTTTTCTAGCTGATGGACAATGTAAATGTCCAATGCAAATGTAAAGCAACCAGAATCCATCCTGCTTTAAAAGTGCTAACATTGCAAAGTGAGACACAGTAAAACTGCTGTGTACTTAAAAGAAACAGAACAATATCATCCACTGGGATTGACTTTCATTACAGTCGTATATGCCTTTATATCTTTTGGTATGAATGAACCTTAATCCAGATTTGAATGTTAAAATCAGTCCAGGCTCACTGGAAATACTTGCCTCAGCCTACATTTTTGTGAAGCATAAAATACACTGGCTCTGGTTCCAATTTGTTGTCCATTTCAGATGTCAAATCCACTAGAGGGCGATGTCTACATTTTTTGCGAATCTGAAATAAGTCGCTTAGGGTATAGGTGCGTTCCAAATCGCATACTTATGCACTATTCTACGCCATTTTGTAGGATAAATAGTGTAAGTAGTCTCTCTAACTCAAAAATAATAAGTGCACTTTAATTACCCGGATGATGCACTCATTCAGCTGGTAAAATGAAGTGTGTAATGATGGACACTTCACGCACTCAACGACCGCAGCTTTGCTCACGTAGCGGAAGGGGCGGAGCTATCGGGTGCACATGTTGGATAACTTTGTTTATTTTGGATGGTGAAAGCAAAATTCTCCTACGAGAGTGATTATAGCGCCTCCCGATGGAGAATGCGGTTATACTCATGGCAGGTATTATTTGATAGTTTGGTCATTTATTTCCCTCATTTGGCAACCGTCAAACGTGATCAGGGAAACGGTTTGAACTTCCGCTTAGTAAAAAAACATTAGTGTTCCATTTGGGACAAGTACATAGTGCATAAGTGCATAGTGTACAGTGTGCCATTTGGGACGCAGCTTAAGTTTTGTTGTATGTTTAAGATACACGTCAATCTTGTACCATGAGAATGAGAAACATCATTAAATTACAACATCAAAAACACCAATGTTAGATGTCAGTTTGGCGTGATTTTAACATCAAGGTAGCTGTAAGGATACAAAATCCAGTGGTGGAATTAAACCTTTCAGATGAATAAAACGTTCTTATAATACTGTTTGTGTCTTTATTTTGGTTGTTGAAAGGGCATCAATGTGTGGATGTCAAATGCATATCAAAGTTTTGACATCAAATCGATTTGCCTTTTTGACATGCTTTTTGATGTTGTTTTGACATCAAGGTGCATGCTGGGATTGTCATGAACTGAAGAAAATTAGATATGCTTTAAAACTGTTTTTATGAGACTTTTTATGTTAAAAAGTATAAAAAAGTGACTTTTATTAGCGATTTGAAATACTATATATTGTCTGGGTTGCTTGTGTAAAATACAAAACAAAAACTGGGTGATGATGAGCTCTGAATTACAAATTACACAACATAGGCTCATTCTGAAAACGTAGCCCTATATACATTTCTGGAGACAGCAAATTATGTAGCTAGAAATACGCACGGCTGCATTTTGTCTGTGAAACGAACGCTACAGGCCGTATGACGCCGTTCCTTTTCACACTAGCAGCTGACTGCTTACTGCCGTATGGATGGCTGTTACCAGTTTGTCCAGTGGCTTGCAGCATTTGTCGGCGGACTTGAGATACAGAGAGGAGTTGACCACGACGACGGGGATTGAGTTTGGTGCAGAACGGTTCCAGAAAGCGGGTGGGACAAAAACATAAGCCAAAAAATAAATTAAACAAGTAAATAAGTGGTAAAATCTGAAGACGTGGTAAAAATCAGGCGAGGGCTTTTCGTTTTCTGGATTGCTTTTGAAAACTGTTGGTTGGGTTTAGGGAAGTGGGTGGGCGGGTCAATCGGTGCTTTTGAAAACGGTGTTGGTTGGGTTTAGGGAAGGAGGAGGGTGGATCAGTCGATTGGTCAGTCAGTTAGTCATTCAGTCAGTCAGTCAGTCCACAGCAGCCTCTGGTGGATATACGCGAGTACAGCAGGCGCAAATGGCACTTGCGAGAGAAATTTGAGATCTGAAAAAAAAGCGTACACAGCGGCCTCTGGTGGATTCGTGAAAACAAAAACTGAAGAAAAAAAACGGGACATTTTTGGCACTCTCCAGAAATCTATATAGCGGTACGTTTTCAGAATAAACCTGGGTTGAAAATGATCAGACAGCAATCAGACAAGTTAAAAATCTATGGACATAATCTATGATAATGACAATAAAGGATTACTTAATTAAACCTTAAGATCAGTTGAATTAAATATTAAATATATTGACATATTTAAATATAATATTAAATATATGAATTAATTGATATTAAATAGAATCATAAGGGAAAAGAGTTTAAATTAATTATTGTGACTGAAGCATGTATATAGATTTGTGTCACGGTTTATGGGTCTGTGTGTTCTTTCTGTATGTTATGTGTCATGCCATGTGTGTTGTCGTGTACGAGGGTGTCTGCTTGTTTACCATTTTGTGTTGACAGCATGCTATCAAATCAGCTGACTTAATCAGCATCCTCCAGCTGATCACGGTTTCACTGGCTATATATTCAGTCTGTGGTTACTGCTGGTTATCAGTCCGATGTTTGTCCTTGTCCCTGTCTGTTTGTCTCTCAGGATTCTCCGCAGTCTGTTCGTCGGTTGATGACTTCGTTTGGCCAGTGGGCTCTCTTTGTTTTGAACTTTGCTGCTGCGTTGTCTCCGGTTAACAGCCAGTTGTATCCTTTGATACATATATTTCTGTTTTCATTAAATTTTACTTGCAATTAGATCCTCTCTGTCTGGTGTCGTGACAGATTTGTGTTTAGTGAAAGGGATATTTTTGTGATTTTAATTTACTAACATAATTGATAATATGCTGAGAATGTTTGAAAAAGTGCACCTTTGGTGATCCGTTATGATATGTATAAGTACTAAGAGGTTTAAAAAGGTTTCAAATGCTTGTGTAAATCTTGCCATACCAGCCTGATATCACGAGGAAACGTAACTGTTTTACATTTTGTCAGTTTAGTGGCTAATTAATACAAATTCGTACAAGTTCAGTCGATGTGAAATGTACGATTTTAAAAAGGAGGCATTGCACCCAACCACTCCCCTAAACCCAACCGTCATTGGGGGATGAGCAAATCGTACTACATTGCATGAATGAGATCATACAAATTCATATGATTTAGCCACTAAATCCAAAAGTTACGAATTGCCGTGAGATCTTGTTGGCCGTATCAATTAAAAATAAATAAAATCTTTCAACTGTGTTCAGATTATTTCAAATGTTCAACTTTATTATAATTTTTTTTTGTTCATTCAAAACAGCGGAATGAACCGCCAACTTATCCAGCATATGTTTTATGCAGCGGATGTCCTTCCAGCTGCAACGCATCACTGGGAAACATCCATACACACTAATACACTATAGACAATTTAGCTTACCCAATTCATCTATAGCGCATGTCTTTTGACTTGTGGGGGAAACCGGAGCACCCGCAGGAAACCCATGCGAAGACGGGGAGAACATGCAAACGCCACACAGAAATACCAACTAACCCAGCCGAGGCCCGAACCAGCAACCTTCTTGCTGTGAGGCAATTGTGCTACCCACTGCGCCACCGTGACACCCTTATTTAAATTTATCAGTATGATATTTACACTCCAAAACAAATCTCATTACCCCAGACACCCTATTTGTCTCCCCAACTGTTGTCTTTTCCAGTATTGTTCTTTCCAAGCTCACCTGACTTAACAGCTTTTTCGGGTGCAAAGGTTACCTCAGCCCTTTCACTAGAAAATAATGTCCCGGCAACACAAAGAGCAAGGTTGATCAGTGCCGCAGTGCCCTCCAATTGTATGAACACACATCTAGTGCCCTGCTGACACTCCAGGAGAAAAAAGGACTGATAAGAGGGAAGAGATAAAGAAGAATGGCAGCGAGGAGGGTCCTCTGGGCAGGCAACCAATTACAGATGACAGCATCAGATTGTGTGTGGTCTCTTTCACCATCAGAAGACAAAACTCCTTTGACAACTGGCCACAAAAGGACCAAGGACGCCCGGCTCAAGACGTGCAAGAGGAAGGAGGAGGAAGAGCATTTTGTGGACTGGAAAAGTTCTCCTGAGTCAGTTGTTTGTTGTGGAGAAGGTCTTGTTGGAGTTTCTGTTGTTAATTCACACCACTAAACACTGAAAGAGTGTTTGGTCAACTCACAGAAAGCAGGCAATGCTTATAAACATCTGTTTGAGCTGGACAAAGACAAAACAAACCAAAAGGCATTGTTGATATCAAAACAAAGATGCTGTTTACTGGTTCATCATTCCTGTTAATGTTTTGAATTAAGGTGTACCATTACTTTAAACTGCCCTGTAAAAAATGCTATGTTGCACACAATCGATTTGGGTTTGGACAACATGAAGGAATTAAGTTAACTAATTCATTTAAAAAAAATGTAAGTGGATTGAACATAAAACAATTAAGTCATCCCAAAAAAAACTCAAGTCATGTTGTTTCAGCTTATTTTATATGCGTAGACTGAACAAAAAGCAAACGTCATTTTTTGAGAGCACACTTTAATAAATGCTTGGTTCCACACAATTCTTGAATTTGTTTTGGGACAACTTAATAGTTTTATGTTTAATCCATTATGTTTACATTTTGCAAATGTAAATGTATTGAGCATAAAATGATTAGGTTGTCCTAAAAAAATTCAAAAATTGTGTGGAACAAAGCATTTTTTACAGTGTACGCTCAAAAAACGACGTTTGCTCTTTGTTTAAATTATGCATATAAAATAAGCTAAAACAATGTGATTCTTGAGTTTTTTTTTGGGACAGCTTAATTGTTTTATGTTCAATCCATTATGTTTCCATTTAGCAAAAGTAAATGGATTGAGCATAAAATTGTGTTGATTCAACTCATTTTAAATAAGTAGTTTAAACATCCACAGAGTGTACAATTATTATGTTTGATTCTTTTTTAAGCAAATTATGGCCACTGAGGTTTTTATTCAATGGTAATTTAATCTTGTATTGATAAAGTTGGATTTTAGCCATTCAGTAGCCATTAATGTATTAGTAAATGTCCAATCGGATAATGTTTAATTATTAAACTACTACTAATTACATTTGTTTTGTTTTGATTTTAATTTCAATTAAAACCTTAGTAATTGTCATTTGTTCATTTGTTAAGTTTTTTTTTTAAATACATATAAATAATAATAATAATAATAATAATAATAATAATAATAATACAACAACAACAATAATAAAAATAAATTTTTTAGTAGCCATTAAGGAATTCGTAAGTGTCCAATAGGATTATTTTAAATTATCAAGCTACTACTAATCACATTTTTTTGTTTTGATTTTAATTTCAAATAAAACCTTAGTAATTGTCATTTTATTCTGTTTTTTAAATACATGCAAATAATAATAATAATAACAACAATAATAATAATAATAACAATAACAATAATAAATTTTTTAGTAGCCATTAATGAAATAGTAAGTGTCCAATAGGATTACTTTTATTTATTAAACTACTACTAAATGATTTTAATTTCAAATAAAACCTTAGTAATTGTCATTTTTATTCAGTTTTATAAATACATGTAAATAGTAGTACTACTACTACTACTACTACTACTACTTCTACTAATAATAATAATACATTTTATATATATAGGCACCTTACATGACACTCAGGGTCACAATATATGCAAATAAAAAAACACACTGTCACAGTCATCAGCAATCTAGCCCTTGCAGATCGCCGGAGAACTACAAATCTGCCAACCATAGAACTACATATCCAGTCATGCACCACTCACACACCTGGCCTAGATCCCCATGATTGCAAACAGACACTGCTGAAGCGATTCAGGACTAATTACCTAGAGTATTTATACACCTCTAAAACACACACACGTTGCTGAGTCTTGTTAGCTGTCTAGTGAACATTATGACGTGTTTGTCTTGCCTTGACCCTCGCTTTGTTTTAATTGATTACGTTGCTTGCTGCCTGTCTGTACTGACCATTCGCCTGTTTATTGACCACGACTCTGAATTGCCCGTATACATCTGTTTGCTCATGTGTTGACTGTTGCTGGCCTGACCATTCTGTCTAATAAACCTGTGTTTGGATCCACACTTTCTTGTCAGCGTCTCATTCACATTATACACACACACACACACACACACACACACACACAAACACACACACACACAAACACAGACACACACACACACACACACACACACACACACACACACACACACACACACACACACACACACACACACACACACACACACACACACACACACACAAAAAACCCACATTCATGTCTTTACCGTAATTAGAAATTACATACGCTAAAATTATCAATGATTTTTTAAAATAAAAAATATACATATTTAAATGATTGACTTAATTTAGTTTCACAAATTTAGTTAACTACAATAACTCTAGTGTCACGGGACACTTTATCTGGAGACTATTTAAAATCTATTATATAAATATTAGTTTTTTATCTATCTATCTATCTATCTATCTATCTATCTATCTATCTATCTATCTATCTATCTATCTATCTGTCTATCTGTCTATCTGTCTATCTATCTATCTATCTATCTATCTATCTATCTATCTATCTATCTATCTATCTATCTATCATTTTTAAGCTAAACAACTCATGCCAAAATCAAAATCTGTATTTTATTATAACAGATATGTACTGTATGCTGTTCTTCTATTGTGTGGACATACATGTTTTGAACTACTCAGGATGCTAATATATTGATTTAACAGCACCACAGAGCCACAGTGTTTACACTTTTAAGAAAAAAACTGTCTACAAATGACTTATTTACATATGTCTATCCGCACTAATCTACCTTTAGAGAATTTTTTTTAGCATCAAAACATTCCGGCTTGCTCCAGCACTTCTTCCAAGGACTCAATTCAAGGCACAAATAAACACACCAAGTTTCTCTTCGAATGCTTTTTGCATTACAAATAGATAACACTTAAAGCGCAAGTAGGCCTAGATGTTAAAACCATGGCAAAAAAAATCATGAAGACTCATGCTCTCTTCCATATGACACAATGCGTCAATATAAATGGCTTTTAACAAAGAGCTTTATGAAGTAATAATGAACGGAAGATACAGGAATGATATTATCACTCCCCGTTATTTAATTCCAAGCAGTCTCATGATAATAAACAGTTCAAAACGAGTAATGAGAAAGGGAAGCAATCGCAATTAAATCCAAACTACGCAACAATAATAACAACAATATAACATTCAGTAATAACTGGTTGCATAATCACATTAGACTCTATCCGTTTTTCGCTCTATCCGAAATAGTCTGTCAGTCACTTGTGTTTAATCCATCTCATAAACAGAGTGACAAGGACCTTGACTGTTCCCTCAGGTCCTATCAGATCGCTGTCGAACGTCTTTAATCCTTCACGTGGCGTGTGTTGTTTTGAAGGTTTCTACCTCTTAAGTGGCTGAGTAATGTTCTTCTCTCATGACATCTCCTTGCCCCTACCACCAAACGCAGTATATTGTCTCCTTAGTGAAACTGCGCGGCACTCACACGCACAGACACACAATTTTGATACGTGTCCTGAATGAAAACAAGCAAGAGTAGTCGGTTGTGGAACTTTAATGAGCTGTAAAACTAGAAAATACATACCTGTAAGAAAGAAGTCTTAACTCAAGTGACTGCGTTACAGGAAGCAATCGTAATGGGAGAAATAGAAATTCATAGTATTATAAAATGGTTTGTTTATTTCTGAACAATGGGCAGATGAAATCTCTCAATGTAATCTAATGGCAATTTCTAAGTTAAATTAGATTTTTAAATGGCCTACAGTATCCAAAATTCAAGGTAACTGCTCAGCCATATTTAGGGTTATCCTTACAGAAATAAATGGTTCCATGAGGTAAATATGTTCTGATGCACAGTATGAAAAACTGAAATGAGATATTTGAAAAATAACAATGGTCAAAATCTGAAAATATATTTAAAGTTTTTGGCGTCAATTTGGTAAATATTTCCTTAATTATACCCTCCATCAATCCATCCATCCTTCCATCCATTCATCTAACCATCCATCCCAATGACTGTAAAAAATATGGACGACGCAACATCGCCATTTCCCATTGAACGCTTTGAATGCAAAACGCGCAAAAAACTGCTGAAAGTGGAGCCTGGGCATGTGCAAAAGGACTACCAGGTGGAGCCAGAGGTGGAGTCACGGAATCAAGCTTCCAACCAAATGCTTGTACGTCAAATCAACCACGCCCCCCGAACTTCTCATTTGATCGCCCATATCTGCACTGTAACAAAGCCTCGCTTATATAAATATAATCACTTAATTTAAAAACACGTAATAATGATTTATTAAAAACTGCGATGTAAGCTGTTTTTTTTTTTTTTTTTTTTTTTTATAATTTAATAAAAACAATGCAGAAATAAATGGTCTTTCATACACTCTAGCCTGAATTAGACTTACATGAGCACAAAAAGTCTTACTCTTATAACAGGTTGTTGGTATTTGTTGAGGTAGAAATAACACTTGTAAAATATGAACAATATATAAACAACACATAGATTTTTAGAAATGTTTTTATTTTTAATTAGCAATCAACAGGACCAAAATATATACACCATGAATAGCTATTTCGCCATGTGGGAAAAATCGTGCATCTAAAAGATAAATACAGAAAGATTTCTAGACATCAACAGGATATTTACACATCCAATCCCTGCACTATATAAAACATCCTTGTCAATTTGTACAATAAACTTAGCAGTATTACAGTTTTTCTCAGTCACTTTGCTGCATTTCTCACAGAACTATTTACATTTGCACAACAGTTCATGCATTTCTCAAAACATTTAGTCATTTGTGCACATCATAGTAGCAGTTTCTCATTCCTTCCAACAAATTGCAAATGCCTTTGGACATTTATCAATTGCTTTCATACAACTCTCTGCTGTTTTATAACATTATAATTTGGTTATGTCATGTCAGTCAAAATGAACTAAACTTGTGAATGCTGAATAGTCATTCCATATAAAACTAATAGTCCTCATTATATTACTTGAGTCATTATATACAAAAATGTTGAACTAGTTGCTCAAATCTGTCAAGCAAATTTTATAAAAGATTTTTTCCTGAAAATATCTTCTAAATTGAACAATTTGATGAATGATTTACAGACCTATGCATGTTGTAGGTTCCAATATGTACTGCAATATTGTTTACAGTTGTGCACAGCTCTACCCAAAGGAAGCTTTTGTTTGTTGTAAATAAAGGTGTATTTATTCTTTTGCACAATGCTGTGAATAAATTAGAATTGCAAAGAGCAAATGCAGTAAACATGTGAAACAGACACATTCAGTGTCTTGTACTCAGATACCTCACTAAATGCAGTTTAAAAAATGGCATTTTTCAAATGGCTGTGCAAATAGTATCTAGTGCTGTCTTGAGCATTTTCAGAAAGTGTCACCAAAATCTGACTTTTTTTGCATTGGAAAAAAATGTACAGAGTAAAGTGTCATAATAAAAACATGACAAAGCCATTTGACTAACTTGTTCATAAACAATGGTGTCAGGACTTTTCATCTTGATGACACTGACACTTTCATTGACATCAATACTTGCTTTTGAGGAATGAGCTCTCCATTTTGAGCAAGTGACACGCTTTTGCAGGTTATCAACTAGGTTTTGCAGTTTGCACTAATTGTTTGGAAAAATACACTAACTGTTGTGCAAATGTAAATAGTGTTGTGAGAAATGCACCAAAGCGACTGAGAAAAACTGTAATACATCAACTTATGTCTATATGATATAGGCCTATCAGCTGCTGCAACATCGCTTGTATATTGTTACTTTATATTGCCTTAATATCTGGCAAAGAGGAGTTTATATTTATTTTAATGTTTATTAGGAGTTTTCAAATAAAATGCCAACGGTAAATGATGTATATAAATAACATATAACATTTACAGGACTATTTGTTATATAAGATTCTGTTTTTAGAACATTAATATTTTATAACAGCAAATTCAGTAGATTCAGTAGAAACTCAAAATGTCAGAGACGTCCTTTAAATCAAGTTCAATTAACGTTACAGGAACTCGATCTGCACATATGCTAACATTAGTTTTGTCTTCATAATTGTTATTTCAGACCCATAAAAAGAATATTACTACTACATAACGATCAATAATAAAGCCCTCACTTTACCAAATAAACAGTGACTCATCAGATTTCATAGGTCAGAAAGTATAGTTTACTGCTAAACTCATTTTATCATGGTAAAATAACACAGAAATTGAACATAGGTACTTCAATCTCCTTCCGAAGCTCTGACGGTATGTTTAGAGAAGTTGTCAATCACAACTGTCAATCACAATGACACACCCCGTTTTTATAGCATTTTATTACTTGCTTGTGCATGTGTGGGTGTATTATTGAGGTAATGTTGGTTTTATATTAAAAACAAAATATAAAACAGAATTTAAAAAGTATAATACAGATTAATTATAATGACGTACTGCTTTTCTTTATGGAAGGTCCCTATATTGTTACCCTATATCGTTTTCCACGCTACTTCGAATATTCGGTCTGAAATTGCATTTTATTAAGAAGGTGAAAGTCTCAATTTTTTATTGGGCTCAAATCTCATTCATTAAAACGGAGGAGGCGGGGTTTATGACTTGTAATGCAGCCAGCCACCAGGGGGGCGATCTAACGGCCGGGAGCGTCACTCAAAAGCAGGCGTATGGCACACTTCATCCATCCATCCAATTCAACTCAGCAAGGAACCCAAAGCCTGATCTCACAAGATAAACTATTTTATGTATTGTCAATTTAATTCATATGAAAATTAATGATATTTTAAAGAAGACATTCCCCCAAAGCCCAATTCAAAGCAAAGAACTTACACTGACCAGAAGTGAAACTCAATTGAATGTTCCATTGCAACAACAGCTGCCAGTAACCACATTGCATCTTTGGAGTGAAAATGATCGTACAGGGTAAAGCTTCTTCTGGTGATAATTATTCAGTGGCAAGGAGTCCAAGAACACATGTTGCTAATGTCCCTTAGTCCAAAATCCAAAAAAAAAAAAAAAAAAAAAAAAAAAAAAAAAATATATATATATATATATATATATATATATATATATATATATTATATATATATATATATATATATATATATATATATATATATATATATATATATATATATAAATGATTTTCTTTAAACAAAGGCATAAAAAAGAAATTAATCATTGCTATTGGACTGGACGAAGGCTCTACATTTGTAGTTCAGAAAGGTAGCACATGTCTGCACTGCAGTCAACTTTTCACACCTGCTGATTACATTCAAAGGAGTTTTGCCGCTTTTCCCAGTCATTTCTCATTATTGCAATGCTTGGTCACCTGCTGGTAAGCACCTTGTTAAATTTTGCTTATTGGTAATGCTAGATTTATATGTACATTTTGTGTCAAAAGTCATTATTTTGTTGAGCTGTATGTGTGTGTAAATGTCGGAGTGTGCTTGTGCATGTGTGGGTGTATTATCGAGGTAATGTTGGTTTTATATTCAAAACAAAATATAAAACAGAATTTAAAAAGTATAATACAGATTAATTATAATGACGTACTGCTTTTCTCTGTGGAAGGTCCCTATATTGTTACCCTATATCGTTTTCCACGCTACTTCGAATATTCGGTCTGAAATTGCATTATATTAAGAAGGTGAAAGTCTCAATTTGTGAATGTGTGACTATAAAACTTTACTCCATTGTGTGTATTTATATATATTGTATATTTGTATTTATGTGCATTCTGAATTCTTTCAAGATAGCGGCGCCCCAAATCAAAAAGTTGCAAATTGGTGTGAGATTGTGTCGGAATCCCAGACTACCCTCTTCCCAGTCACTTCCACTGGCTTCTATAGGGGGATCCCAAGACATTCCCAGGCAAGCAGTGAGACGTAGTCCCACTAGCGTGTCCTTGATCTTCCCAAGTCCTCCTTCCAGTGGGACAAGCCTGGAACACTTCCCCAGGTATGTGTACAGGAGGCATCCGATACAGACGCCCGAGCACCTCAACTGTTTTTTCTCCATGTGGAGGAGCAGCAGCTCTACTGTGAGTGATTGAACTCATCACCCTATCTATAAAAGTCCACCCTGCCACCCTGCAAAGGTAGGTAATTTCATCTGCTTGTATTTGAGATCATGGCCAGACTCGTCCCTGCTGCATTAAAATTGCTAGTAATCCATCCCAGTGCATGCTTAATGTCCATGTCAGATGAAGCCAATAGGTAAACATACAGTAAACTGCAAATAGCAGAGATTAAATCCTGTGGTTCTTGAATCAGATCTCTCTAGCCAAAGGCTGCAGCTAGAAATTAAGTCCATAAAATGAATGAACAAAACTGGTGACAAAGAGGAGCCCTACTGAAGTACAACATGCACCGGCAATGTGATCCTGTTCCAGTTATGCAGAGACCAAAAAGCCCTTAACATGAGGGACTCGGTCGGATGTGAACCATGTAGACTGGTCGAGTGAAGTCCCACGAATCCTTGAGAACCCTAGAGAAGGTATAGACCTGGTCTAGTGTTTCACAGACCAGAATAAAACCACGTTGTTCTTCCTTAATCCAAGGTTCCACTATCAGCCTGATACTTCCTGGGGAGGCTTTGGGGTGTGATCCCTTTAATTATCTGGCAGACCCTATTTTTTTTTACTTGGCAGCCCAATGGGCACTTTGCAAGACAAGCCATACTAAAGTGACGGAAACAGCAGGTTGTCAAAATAAAGGCCAATATGAAGACCCTGTCAGTCATACCAAGGCAAGTTGGTCATTCCAAATCTGTGATTTCTCCAACATTCCATCTTTAAAAAGTCAATAATTCCTTCAAGATCTCCAAAAACGCAGAAATTAATGCAGAGAATATCAGTGGTCAATGCTACAAATGAATTTATTTAACAGTTAGTCTATGAACAAAGTAAAGTTCTTGGCATTTAAGATAATTTGGACTGAAGGCTTCTGCAATGACCAAAACTTCATCAGCAGAAAGAATCAAAAGACTAGACTAAAGAGATGGTTCACCAAAAATGTTGGAAACCTCTTAACCATTCACTTCCATAGTATAGGAAAAACAAATATTATGGAAATCAATGGACACAGGTTTCATTCTGAATCAAAAAAATGATTCAAAGATGATTCCTTGGATTTACAATTTTTTTCAAGTTAAGTGGTTGTAAATTTATTTAGGCTGAAATTAAACAAATTAAGTTAAACATTACTAAATTTAATTTGTTTGTTTAAATTCAACACATATAAATTGCTTGCAACAACCTTGCAGACAGCATTTCTTTCAGTGTTCTTTTGTGCCCAACAGAACAAAAAATGTTTATGAACAAGTAAAGATGCTTAAATGATGACAGATGTTAATTTTTTGGGTGAACTGTCTCTCCACCTTTGTCGAGGAGCATGTTTTGTGAACAAAAAACTACTCTAAAGTTCACTTTAAAAGTTAATTTAATTTATTCAGTTCTAGGAAACATTATGCATGTTGTCAATCTGGGAATAACTGGATCCAAAGTATGTGCTGAAGGTAAGGGTCGAGGTGAAGTGTCATGGTTTTCTGTTTTATTTTTGTAGTTTGACTAGTAAATCTTAAAAGAATTTCTTCGGTATACATTTTATTTATCAATATTTATCACAATTTATGATTATGCTTACACTGAACAAACCATTTCACATAGACACTATTTTTGAGAGCTAAAATCTGCTAAATGACTAAATGTTATTATTTAAATCTAATATATATATGAAAATGTTACATTTTTGTATGATTCTTATCTTACAAACTTGCCATATGAAATCGCCACCTTGTGAAGTAGTTCTGTTTTCCATTGAGGGTTTCAGAAAAGCTGGGATTTTGCAATCGAAAGGCATGAAAAATTATGCAATTCGAAATATTTCTTCTCCTTTCCTCCAGCAGGCTGCTTTGAAGTAGTTGTGATTTCCCTTGGGGGTGGCCAGGGGCCAGGGTTGGACACTGAGGGGTTTAGAAAGAGGTGGGTCTGCTATTGTACACAATCCTCTGAACAGCCCAACAACCCCAGCTCTAGAAGTATGAATTATAGACACGCGCCAGACACCGGCGTCGACTCTCTGCCCCAGGAACCCACCCACACTTGATCTATTGATCCTTCAAAAGGACGAAACTTAGCATGTCATAAATAAAACCATCAAACACCATCATCCCTCACGTGGATGACGTAGGAAACCAAGGCTTTCCCGTGAGGAAACCAGTACTTAAGGCTAAACAAATCACGCTTTCTATCCTGCATTAATCTGTATTCCAATCCCACGTTAGAGACTAGTCAGGTTCATCTAAACGGACTGGATATTATTTACGCGAACAGCACTTTTCCTAAGTGCTAAATCAAAGAGATTTTCATTTCCTCAGGTCTCAGCTTGGATATTATGTTGGAGTCCACAGCTTGAGGTGATGTTGAATTCAGAGGCTTATCACAGGGAAAAACGCTATGTAATGTTGTGAATACTAAAGCGCACACAGTGAGATAAATGCATAGCGGGTCAATGACAAATGTGGATGTCTGGGGTGATAAACAGGAGAAATCTTTTAAACACAGAGTTCAGGAAGCAAGTTTGGGAAATTGAGTCTTTGTATTAATGTTGGTTTCATGAATTTTTGAAGTGTTTATGGCAGTTTTAACAGAAGATTGATTCAGTGGCTCTGAAATGTCAAGTGGTTTGGGGATCAAGTAAAAACTTAAAGCTCTTGCACAAGAGAACAATTCAAAGTTATTGTCGGTTCTTTGGATTTGACATTAATAGGAATGTTTAGTTGTGTTTTATTTTAAAAACGATTTATTTTATTTTTTTACATTTTTAACCATTTAGCAGATACTTTTTTTTCAGTTGGGCCTTAACCTACACCTACAATCTCTGTCATCGCTGGGACTCAAACCTGAGACTTTTGGATCACAAGCCCAAATCTCTAACCATTAGGCTAACCATGGCTGCATATAGAGCATTTATCTGAAGAATATGTCAAAAGATCAATATAAAATAATTTCAGACCTTAAAATATGCACTTTTATATAGTGATTTTTACTATATTCATTTAAAAGTATGTAAAGTTGAGTCTTTCATATTTCAGTATACTTAGTTCATACTTATGAAATATATAATGAACAAGAGATCATAATATATTTTTTTGTATGTAAAAAGATTAGAATGTTGTCGCTAACATGTCACAGTTTTTCTCAGTCGCTTTGCTGCATTTCTCACAACACTATTTACATTTGCACAACAGTTAATGCATTTCTCAAAACAATTAGTCATTTGTGCACATCATAGTAGCAGTTTCTCATTCCTTTCAACAAATTGCAAATGCTTTTGGACATGCATCAATTGCTTTCATACAACTCTCTGCTGTTTGTAACATTATCATTTGCTTATGTCATGTCAGTCAAAATTACAGTTTTTCTCAGTCGCTTTGGTGCATTTCTCATGACTAGTTCAACATTTTTGTATGTAATGACTCAAGTAATGAAATGAGGACTATTAGTTTTATATGGAATGACTATTCAGCATCCACAAGTTTAGTTAATTTTGACTGACATGACATAAGCAAATGATAATGTTATAAAACAGCAGAGAGTTGTATGAAAGCAATTGATGTATGTCCAAAAGCATTTACAATTTGTTGAAAGGAATGAGAATGTCCACCCAGAATATTTTTTTTCATGGATGAAATTTTGTAGTTTTTGTGTGTATTTGTGGTAACTTAAGAAATATGAAATATACAATAGAGTAATTGAACAAGCAAGATTGCACTTTGCATGTAATAAATTCATACACATATAAGTGTACTGTATAAATACAAGCAGGGCAGACACGTCCATAGAGGCGACCTAGGCGCACCATAGGCGACCGAGTCTGCGACATAGATTTTTCTATGTACTAGAGTCTTCTCAACATATCAGATTTTTTAAAACCTTAATTTCTATGGTTGACTGTCATGATGAAAAAACAACAAATTATTTTGAGCAGTGTGGCTCACACGATGACAAATACACATTCCCCCGGTTTCACAAACAAGGTTTAAGGCTAGTCAAGATTAAATAGCATGTTTGAGCTGTCTCAACTCAAAATAACTTGCAGTGAGATGTCTTAAAATACGTCAGTGTCATGTTTTTGTCTCCAGGTGCACACCAGTAATATATTTTTCTAAGGCTATTTTACAAATGTGGCTTAAATAGGCTAATTTATCTAAGGCCTAGTCCTGGCTTAATCTAAGCGCTGTTTGTGAAACTGGGCCATTATGTTTTAGAGGTCTTGGCCAAATTGCTGACACCATAACTAGGTTTTAAAGCATGGATTAAATGTTTTGGGAGAGTAAGTACATTTTGCAGACATGCAATAAAGTTTTGAAGTTCCAGCAAACCGTTTGGACATTTGCACTCAAAGTTTAGAAAACGTTAAGACTGTTTTGAAAAAAATGTGAAAAAAGCAATTGAGAAAAACTGTAATGTAATCGAACGATACTTATCCTAAATGCGTGACAATTTTTTGAATTACCTTTTTTTGGTAAATCATGGCAAAAATCTACACTTTTATCTTTTGATGTTTATAAAAACCTTATTATAGGAGAATTTTGTAAAACTTTTTGATCCACTTTAAATGTTAATTACTGTACAGTAGAGATGCGCGGATCAGCTCAAATGTCACCCGAATCCGCTCCTTCATTCTAATCATCCACCCGCCACCCGCCCGCACATACTATTTTATCTGATATATATATCCGCACCCGACCCGCACCCGATCGCCACTTCAATAATTCTAATTCTTTGTTTTAAGCATGATAGGTGTAACTTTCTCCGCAATGTCCGGCGGCAGAGTAACAGCTTGTTAATTCATGCTCGAGCAAATGATGAGACGGACAAAAGTACTCGATGCATGCCCTTCTTTTACTTATTTCAGTGTTTTCAGGTTCACAGTGCAAAACAGCTCCCGGGTGGAATTACTGAAGTAAACATAAAACAAAACCGGATAAAATTTTCTCCCTATAATTCACCGCACGCACAGCACACAGCGAGAGCTCACATCACACAGCATGCGTATCGAACTACACTACCCACAATGCCCCTCGCTATGGACTACAACTCCCGTAAAAGCAGTCCTAAAAGCGGCCACACTATTTCCCCTCTCCTGCAACTTAGGTCACAGTGGATCGTTCGTTATTAACAGCAGATTCAGCTTTTACATATACAGGAAAAAGAGAACAAAAACGGCGTCCCTTCAGCCTAAACAGCAGCTATGTTGTGTGTACTTGGCCCTTTTCTTAACACTGTGCAAAAACAGAATAGCATCTACTGTGCCTGGATTCGGGCGATTCCGCCTCGCCTCCAAAACACGGCTGGCTGCACTAAGTGAAGTTTCACAAACTAATTTCGAGAGGAGCATGTGATATAATTGACCGCAGCTGGCCTCTCATCTACAATCATTAGTTAGCCAATCAGATTACTCCAAACTCACTATAAGTAGCCTAGCAAACATTACTCCCTTATCTTCGTTTTCCGAAGAAACCCCACATCCACCCCTTCTCCACTTTTCTTTCTTTACCACGGGAAGCTCTCGAGAACTACCTGATCTCGTTCTCCCTGTACATGCTCAATTGACCAGGCGGGAGCCCTGGGCTCAATCATCTCCGAGCTCAGGGTTCTCTCCCGGGACAGCATGCCAAACCTGCTAATAGTGTCAAGCAATATCTAAGTGCGAACTCTTGAAATGAGCGCTCGCGCGAACCGCTTGTTGCAGGAATGCACAAGCTTCTCCTTGCAAGGCGCTGCAGTCGTGTAAATAAGTGATCTTGTTTCTCCCAGAATGATAGCAGATTTCCCTCTGATGACTCCTCTAACTGAAGTTAGCACAGTACTCTTGCACTTCATCCATTATTTTGGGCGTCTCTCATCTTCACATTCTGCGAAGTCCACTCTCTGCTTTTTTGCTGGTCAACTGCTATGACCCGCTACATCCACCCGCGACCCACCCGCAATTAATCATAATGTATTTTTTTATTACCCGACCCGCCCGACCCGCGGAATATCAGCAGCGCCCGCGGATTTAACCGCCATCCGCGCATCACTACTGTACAGTATGTGTGAGTGATCCTGCATAAGAAAACGTCTTAAGGGACCTTTTATGCAAAAACCACTTTTACAAGGCTGTTTAAACACAGTTGTGTGGCAACAGTCTGTGAATATAACCAGCCATTTTATTTTTTTATAAATGTCTGCAGATACACTTTGATTAACATTCTCCCTTTGATTGTGGGAAAGTTCCGGCCATTAGAGACAGACATATTATTTAGCATGAGCAAAGGATGTTAGTATTGTTTTTTAATCTGCCACTATGCTGACACATAGGTATTAGTAGCTCCACCCTTTTTGCAAAGAGGACTGGGAGCACTATCTGATTTGAATTTGAAGCGACAGTCACCAAAATGACACAATTAGGATCAAATCATAAAAGGGGCAGTTTTAAAGAGTTATAAAACGGGTCCCTTTTAATTTACACTAGTAAATATAGCCATAGGGGTAAAAATTACAGATTTTTTTTTATGCCAAAATCAATAGAAAATCAGGTAAAGGCCACGTTGACACATTTATTAATTTCCCACTGTAACTATATCAAAACTCAACCTGGATAACCTGCAAAAGCCAGTCTCTTGCTCAAAAATATTATTTCATCTCTCAAAACTAAATTTCTGTGTCAATGAACATGTCAGTGACGCTGTGTCATTGTGTATGGATAAGACAGTCAAATTACTAAGTCATGTTGTCAATATAACTGTGTGCTCTGAAGGGGTGTTCTGATGTAAACTATGGCTATTTTTCCCCCTTTTGCTGTTTGTACTGTAATTTGTTGACAGATCATGTCATTGTAATACAGAAAGGAGAAGACAGCACTGAGAAAAAAAGCACAAAAAAAAAAAACTAAACAAAAGTAGAAATGTGAAGATATGAAATAGGAGAAGCTAAAGTCAAGTTTCATCTGGGAGAAATCAGACAGATTTAGGAAAAGAAATCTGAGAATGTATAGGAAAATACATTATGACAAAATATTATGACAACTTCTTCAGCCATTTTGCATGTAAAGACTTATGCGATGAGCAAACGATTAAATTTTGTGTGGGAGAATGAGATTATTCAACAGAGACCAAAATAATACATTTTGATCAACATTCATTCATTCATTTTCCTTCGTCCCTTTGTTTATCAGGGGTCGGAATGAACCGCCAACTTATCCAGCATATGTTTTACACAGCAGATGCCCTTCCAGCTGCAACCCATCACTGGGAAACACCCATACACTCTCATTCACACACATACACGACATGCAAATTAGGCTTCCCCAATTCACCTATAGCACATGTTTTTGGACTTTGGAAAAACTGTAACAGAAAAAGAAAAAAAAAAATATTTATGTATAATCAATAAGTGATGTAGTCAAACAAAAATGACCAAAATATATTTACATAAAAATATTTTCAGAAAAAATGTTTTGTATATTTTTGAAACAAAAACAAAACAAAAAAACTACTAAAATACACTACCAGTCAAAAATTTGGGGTCAGTTTAATTTTTTTTTCATGTATTTTTTTTTTTAAAGAAAATTATTCTGCTCATTAAGGCGTCATTTATTAAATGTAAAAAAAGAAATTCAATTGTTAAATATTTATTCAAATTTGAAAGAACTGCTTTCTTATTGTATGTAGTTTCAAATGAAATTATTACTCCAGTTATTATTGCTTTTATAACTATTACCATTAATAATATTATTAATATTAATAATAACAATAATAATAATTAATATTAGAGTGATTTCTGAAGGATCATGTGACTGAAGACTGGAGTAAGCTGAAAATTCATCTTTAAAATCACTGGAATAAATTATTAAATTAAATTATAAACTACTTTTGAACAGTAATTTTATAGTGGAATAAACTTTCACTATTTTACAAATTGTACTGTATTTTTTGATTAAATAAATGCAGCCTTAGTGAGCAGGAGAAGCTGATTTTAAAACATTTAAAAAATCATACTGACCCCAAACTTTTGACCAGTAGTGAATATTTTAAAGAATTTAACAATTATTTGCCACTAATCATTTTCTAGGAATATTTGCTTGTATTATTGGAAGCAAATTTGTATTTGATATAGAAAATGTTTAAAAGGAGCATAGAATCAAATTCTTCTAAATTCTTTTAAAAATATTTTAGTTGTGCCTTACATTTACTAAATATATTTAGCATATATTTATAATATACTTTATTATTATTATTTTTTTATAATAAATTTCATTTCACTAATATAATGAAATGTTTTATGCATTTAGTATGTCCAACCAAACATGCTTTAGCTGACTTACAAACTGTTATAAGCTAAACTTACGTTCAGGAAAGCATAATCTAAATTGGCTTTATGGAAAAAATAAGCCCCAACTAAGCACAACAATCGATTCTCTCTCTCCTCAGAATGAAAAACACTTCAGTTATCAAGCACTTTTCTACAGGCGTCAGACGAAACGGCAGCAGCGTTGCTTCTCTCTTCCTAAAATCTTAGATATTTCTTTTTCAAATTGTACAACTTGATTAAATCTCAGTTGGTCTGTTAGTGTCTTTGTTAAGCATTTTTTCCCCTTTATGTTTTTACCTTTAATATTCTCAAACACCTCACTAGCAGCATCTCAAACGGAGGATCCTCTTCTTCATTTGCAGTCTCACTCAGCTCTCCTCACGGATACGGTCGCACCGCTTCTCTCTCGTTTCTTCATGGCAACTTTGAAACGAAAGCCGAAGCGTGAATAGCTGCTGGCTATAAGCGCCTGATTGGAGGCTAATTTGACTGGAGAATTGAGACTGACTTTGATGGCTTCGCCCTTTAGGAAGAGGAGCAGACGGAGGGATGCGTGGTTGACGATGTCCTCAACTTTCTGGTTTGTGCTGCTGTTGAGCGCTCTGCTAGTCCTGTACTGCGGTAAGTGCGCTGCTCTCCCGCCGTAGCTTTCATTTATTCCCACAATCCCAGAACTGGTCGCCAATAATGTAATTGTGGTATGTGTGTTCAGCGGCAATTATGAGTTGGCGAGGCTATGCGAGAAGTTCGGTGGGAAACGAGAATTTGAGACCATTTTATTTCAAGCGCAGATAGATAGATAGATAGATAGATAGATAGATAGATAGATAGATAGATAGATAGATAGATAGATAGATAGATAGATAGATAGATAGATAGATAGATAGATAGATAGATTTACATATATTTTATTGATTTCTTTCTAATTCTATATTGTCTTGACATTTATTTGCTTTATATTAGATTAAAAGATAGCTAGAAACTGAAATAATGAAAATACAACTTTTGAGATTTTAGACAAACGCTCCCTGTTGTTGTTGTTATTGTTGTTATTGTTTTAACCAAGAGACATAGATAGATATGAACAGATAATTTTAGAAAATTATTCATAATTATTCATCAATAATTTTTACCAACAGACAGATCAGACAGACAGATAGATGTATAGATAGACAGACAGACAGATAGGCAGACAGACAGACAGATATATAGAAAGATAGACAGACAGACAGACAGACAGATAGATAGATAGATAGATAGATAGATAGATAGATAGATAGATAGATAGATAGATAGATAGATAGATAGATAGATAGATAGATAGGCTGTCCACTTACACTTTCAAAAATAGAAAAGAAAATCTGCCACTAGGGATCACATTTGTATCTAGGGTTCATATTGATACCTTAAAAGTACATATTGGTACCAAAAAAGTTATTTTGGAAAGGTATCACCTCAGTTATGGTACCATTTATTTAATAGAGGGCATAGTTATATCTAAATTTCTTGACATTAATTCTCTTAATCTTCTTTTATATAAATAGATAAATAGATACAGACAGAGGACAGACAGAGAGACAAATACAATCTCACAACAATTCCTAACTTGCCCACACGGAATCTGGTGCGCAAAAATCCGCAGATTTTTACCCCCGTTTTGAGTCTATATATTTACTTGTGTAAATGTGTGTACATTTATATTTAGTGAGTTTTAAAATTATATATATATATATATATATATATATATATATATATATATATATATATATATATATATATATATATATATATATATATATATATATATTTCCTCAATAACAGCTTATCTGCTGTCAAGGTTCATGCAAGCCTGAACTTCAAAACTACATATTCTCAGGCTCACTACAACAGTTTCTTCAGTGATGGCTACTTCTGATGGTTTTCATTCCACATTTGAAGATGTTTTTGGTTACAATATGTCACAGTTTACTTTATTTTGCTATCTGTACTGTTGCATAAATGAACTATAGCATGAAACATCTGGTGTCTGAATAATTTTTGGTTTGACAGACAGACAGACAGACAGACAGACAGACAGACAGACAGACAGACAGACAGACAGACAGACAATCAGACAGACATACAGACATACAGACAGACAGATAGACAGATAGATAGATAGATAGATAGATATATATATAGATAGATAGATAGATAGATAGATAGATAGATAGATAGATAGATAGATAGATAGATAGATAGATAGATAGACAAGCAGACAGACAGACAGATAGACAGATAGATAGATAGATAGATAGATAGATAGATAGATAGATAGATAGATAGATAGATAGATAGATAGATAGATAGATAGATAGATGGATGGATGGATAGACAGATAGATAGATAGATAGATAGATAGATAGATAGATAGATAGATAGATAGATAGATAGATAGATAGATAGATAGATAGATAGATAGATAGATAGATAGATAGATAGATAGATAGATAGATAGATAGATAGATAGAGTAGGTATAATAATAAGTAGACAGCCAGATTTTCACTGATTTGGCAATACTAGAAAGAAAGAAAGAAAGAATGAAAGAAAGAAAGAAAGAAAGAAAGAAAGACAGAAAGAAAGAAAGAGAAAAAGAGAGAGAGGTGTCCATGTATTTACTACGTTTAAGTTAATCAAGCTCAGCTCCTCTATATGACTAGATTACCGGCCTGGTGTTTGGGGACTCAAGAGTCAGGCCCCGCTGTGCTGTGGCTGTCCCAATGCCTGAGTCTTCATTAGCGCTGTGTTGTCCTATCGATTGCATCTATTGCATTGCATTTAGTTAGAGGACACAGCAAAAACAGACACTTCCTCCCCTGTGGCCTTTCAGCAAATGGGCGAAACCCTTTAATCAGTTTTATTAGGGGATGTAGCATTTCTGGAGCAGACGGCCAGAGCCCATTGTAGCTTTCAGAAGGACTGTATTCTTGTCTGAGTTTCCCATTGCATATTGACTGGAGTACATTAAAATCTTTAGTTCTTCCTCAGACAGACCAGTAAATGGAAATCATTATTGATTGCTCTGCGGAGACAGCATTCACACACCATTTTACCCCCTCAACAGATTTTAGGACTTCTAAAGTCGGTCCTAAGATAGCAAAATCATTTCATTAGTAGCAGCAACAGTCTTTCCCCCAATGCATTTCTGTTGTTGTTTATCTTTTTAAAGCTAGAATACACTCGAGTCCATAACTCACAATAAGCTTGGAGACAGGCCATCTGTTTAGTGCATACAATAAAAAAATCTTTCAACAAAAAATCTGCTTTCTAACCAGCAGACATAGTGCACAAATGAGCTGAATCAAAAATGGCACTCAGAATTGGAAAAAAGTAATGTATATTGAGTGGTGTGCTGAGTCAGAACATAAAAATACAAAATAATGAGACTAAGAAGTTGTTATTCCAGAGCTGACACGCCATACTCCTTTAATCCACCTGTACTGTTCTCTGGCTTTTGAAAATCAAGTTATGCAATGTCTTTGATGACCAGCAGAGTGCGGGTGGCTCTTGACCTACAGGCTCATTATGCAGAGCACCTATGAAGAGCCCTTGCATAGAAACAGCCATTTATTATTTGTATACTTTCTATACTTTCTCCATAACGTCCAGACATGGTTGATAAATAGGCAGTAAAAATGCTTTTTTTTGGTAAAACACCTTTTTAATGAAAAAAAAAAAAAAGATATATGTATGCAGTTTGAAGCCTCATGTTTGAGAAAATATAAGAGGTCACTAATTTTATCAACTATTTATTTGATTTTTAAAAACATTTTTACTTAACTGTACCTTAAAATAAGTCCTATGGTGTGACATATATAGTAAAAATTAAGAAAAAACTACTCTTAACAATATACAAACAACATGAGAGTGATTTATCCTCATTGTTGAGCACATATCTTCATATAGTGTCTTTTATTTTCTCTCACATGGTCGCCCACTGAAGCTAAGCAGGGCTGCACCCTGTCAGTACCTGGATGGGAGACCTCATGGGAAAGCTAGGTTGCTGCCAGAAGTGGTGTTAGTGAGACCAGCAGGGGACACTCAACCTGTGGCCTGTGTGGGTCCTAATGCCCCAGTATATTGATGGGGACTCTATACTGCTCAGTGAGCACCGTCTTTCGGATGAGACGTTAAACCAAAGTCCAGACTCTATGTGGTCATCAAAAATCCCAAAATGTCTTTCGAAAAAGAGTAGGCATCCAGGCCAAATTTGCCCACTGGCTTCTGTCCATCATGGCCTCCTAACCATCCCAATAATTGGCTTCATCACTGTCTCCTCTCCACCAATCAGCTGGTGTGCGGTGTGCGGTCTGGTGCACTATCGCTGCCGTCGTGTTATTCAGGTTGATGCTGCACACTCATGGGTGATGAGAAGATTCTACCCAAAAATGTGTAAAGCGCTTTGAGTGTCCAGAAAAGAGCTATATAAATGTAAGGAGTTATTATTAGTTATTTATTTCATATGAAATTATGAAGAAAGTAGTTATCCATTACTTGTTCTTGGACATTTTCAATAAAATAGGGTGTCACACCAAAGGACAACAAAACATAACTATTTTGTAGTGATTCCAAAAAGGTTAAATATGTGAAAACTTCTGAGACAAAACTGAACAGGTGCCATGGGTTTCCCAGGGGTTGTTGCTGTGGCCAGAAGTTAAGAATTATTTATATATATTTTTTCAATTACCCAATAATTGTATTTTCTTAATGTCTAACTTTACCCCAACCCTAAAACCAACCCTCACAGCAATGTAAAAACAATAATTATACTGAGTATTATTCATATTATTTATTAAATTACCCACTCAATTGTATTATATTCAGCCCAGGCTCATGAAATATGTGCCCAGGGCTACATTTTTGAGAACCGAGAAATATGCACTCCAAACTACAGTACATGTTCTTGCAGTTTATGCTTTCACAAATCCACAAGAGGCCGCTGTGTACATTTTCAAACAATCTCAAATACATTACTGAGGGATGTTTTCTCATATGTGGCATTTCTCGTAAATCCACCAGAGGTTGCTGTGTACATTAATGCCAATCTCAACATCCTTCTGGCACACATCTGTGAGAGAGACCAGTCGGCATTATATCACCTTTATGACATTCTTTTCTAAACCCAATCGATAGTGTTTTTTCAATATCAAATGTTTTATTTTTTTAAAAATGCTTTTACCACGATATTACAATGCTTCTTTTTGGATTAAAATTTACCTGGATATTGCAAACATCCTTTGCCGGTGTTATGGTTTAACTGGTGGCCGTGTTAACTGGTGACCCTTTCCAGATGTAAACTCTTCATATTTGCAGATTGGCAGATTCGTCACTTTTTCACAGCTACAAAACATGCCTATACCAAATAAATATTCTTATTACTTGGTGTCAGTGTCATTGTAAACATTATTAGTTTTAATATTTGTGTGGCAGAACAGTATATAACCAAAATTAATCAAAACAATAATTATAATTTACATGTCATCAACAGGATTCGAACTCCTATAGTCAAAAGGTTCAGTATGAGTATCAATCGACCTATCTAACTGAGCTATTATGCTTTGTTTTAGTTGTTTAACTTGGTTTCGGGATTTGAACCCTGCTCCGCTCCACCTCCCAAGTCTGACACCGTTTGCAGTGAGCTACCGAGCAAACCAATCATGCTGGAAAAGCCATACAGTGGCATGTGGTCAGCAGTACTGCTCCGTTGCATTCATTTTACACACAAAATGCAGCCATTATGTACCCCGAGGCACATATTTCTCAGTTGTCAGAAATGTTTGCCTGAGCACATTTTCACAATGAGCCTTTGTTGATTTTATTAACGTCTACCCCAACCCTAAACCCAACCCTCACAGTATTGTAGAAAACAGTAATTATTGTTGTACGGTAATTGTAATTTTATAATATAAATAGTCCTTGTTAACTTCCAATCACAGATGTCTACTTTCTAGACTTTACCATTCACAGGGTGCTTTAATCACATGATCTTTATTGCCTGATTTAAAACAATTATATTAGTAGAGGACATGGCTTTCAGCAACAAAATATATCATGTTCCTGTGTTTTTTTAAATATAGGAAATTTTTTTTTGTCATTTGACAAAATAGTCACTTGTAAAATTAGGCCTGATGTATTTATTAATGATTTTTTATGATTTTGTTTTTAATTTATGAGAGTTGTAATTTACTGAACTGTGCTTGAGACCGCCACACAATAGGACATTTTTGAGATTTGTCTCAAAAATCTAAAAAAAAAAAAATAATAACAGCAGTTTTTATAAAAAGATATCCATGGAAAACAAATGTTTAACCATTTGCTGCATTTTAAATGACAATAATAACTATATTCATTTTTTTTGTCATGTGTGACAAAACAGCCCATGTCTTATTGTGCATGTGAGGAGGTGGTGTTAGCATTCTTTTAAAGTTCCTTATGCTTAAAAAACATTGCATTTCTAAGAAGCCCCCTCTTTTAAAGTGCTTATGAGACAGTGGATGGCTCTGACGGCACTCACTATTCAAGGGCTCTCATGGGGCGGGGGATACTTGAAGTTGCTTCTTTAACGTTTTAAGAGCATGGATGGGATTCATTAAAATGGCTCTTCAGATGCAAAGGGTGGAAAAGACTCTCCAAGTAGCTGAGAAGCTAGAGAGCAGTAATGCCAACTTTGGATTTTTATTACCTGAGCCTTAGCCCCCCTATAAAGGCGTTCCCTCAAGTGAACACTGAAGCAGATCATTGAGGAACTGGTTATTAAGAGATATTTGCAAAATAACCGGCACTAATAGCTCTCATTTGTATCAAATAAAGTAAGCACAAGAACAGTGGGGAGCTTTTCTGAAACTAGCTTGCTAAGCTAAAACTCATTGAAAAGCTAAGTAGCTAATTATTTTGCTAATAATTAAATCAGATACACTTTGTTTCTGGCCCAATGAAGTAATTAATCAATCATAGGGTGAGATAATCTTCAAACTTACACAACTAAAGAACTTGAAAACACTTGTCTAAATATAATTAGAGAACACGATGTTTCTGTTCTTAAATTTGATTGCTGAACAGTGTTTCAGTAGCGCTTATAAACATTCCACATTGCAGACAGATTGGCAGTGTTTGAAATCGCCTACTCAGTAGGTACTGCATTTGAATTCAAAAAACTACTCGACCATTAGAAAAGTACGTTCTATACAGTATGAATGTGAGTAGTATGAACGGAACTCAGACGCACTACATCCACCATTTTGTCATGATCATGTGACCTACCCGCGTCAGTTGTGTCGTTCACTCCCATTCATAAATTCTCTGGCGGGGCATCATGGCATAGCATAGCGTCCATCCGATGCTCATGTTAGAATCTCGCTGGAAGTAGTAGGTCTTCTCACATACTGTTTTTCGGACATACTACTCAACTCGCATACTGTTTATAGCGTACTATACAGTATGTAGGTATGCGATTTCAGACGCAGAAATTGTCAGTCAGTGTTGGCAGTGGGAATCTTTTGGTACCTTACGATTTGATTAAAATTTTAAATCAAATTTAAATTTGAATATTTTTAAACTATTATAAAACAACCATAGACTGGATTGCGTAGAATTTGTTTATGTATGTGTAACGTAGGCCAGCTAGCGAAGGAGGAGCTAGAGAGAAATAAACCTCACCCCTCTGACCTCTAAAGGTGCTCTAGCGATAGATCCCAACTTAGAACGGGTTGGGTGCAGTAGAACTGGTGGGTTACACATGGGGGCTTGTCCGGGATGGGAGTGAGGTTTAGGGGGGTGAGTGTAACAGAGGTCAGCTAGCGAAGTGCTGTGCAGGTAAACTTCACTCCTCTGACCTTTAAAGGTGCTCTAGCGACAGATGATAGAGGTCATGGTCTTTAGCCTCCTTGTTAGAGCAATCGACTCCCAGGTAAAGAATTGTGGATTCGATCCCAACTCGAGAGCGGGTTGTGTGCAGTAGGACCAGTGGGTTACATATGTATGCATATTACGTATGTATGTATGTATGTAGAAACAGAAGCTGAGGTATATTTCAGAAAGCAGGTTACGTGACATGCAAGTATAAATTCAAAGATAAAATTATAACATTTATTATTGCATTTGGATTAACCATTGACTTCTACAGTACTTGTTTTTCCTACTATGGATGTCAGTGGTTACAGTTTTCACAACAAACTTCAGAAACTTTTTTTTGTGTTCAACGGAACATAAAAACTCAAATTCTTCAAGGTAGGGTAAATGAAGACAATTTTAATTGTTTGGGTAAAATATCACTTCAAATGCTCATGAAAGCCACTGCATAATTGTAACTAGGAGTGGAAAATATTAGAATTTCTTTGAGTTTCTGAATTGTGTGTCAGTGAGAAAACATCCCATCCATTCTCATCCGCTGTGGGATTTATTTATTTTTTAATATATGGTAAGAAACTTTATGTTTGTTTTACATCCTTTTTTTGTTAAACAGTTTCCACAGTACAGCACAGGTTCGCTTTTAAGAAGCGACATTAAACAGTGCCAGTGAACATACCATACCATACCTGAACTTTTATAAAGTATTCCCCTTTGCACTTCCACACAGATGTGAGCATGCATATCCACATATCTCTGGTGTGAGAAGAACTTCTTTGATATTTCTTTCATGTTGTATATATGATTGCAAACTCAAATACAAACTCCCAGACCCCAGGAGTACTTGACTTTACTTTACTTCACACAGCTCCTGATTTACCTGGAGAATTAATTCTTAGTATTCCTGCTGTACATTCCTAAAACTTACATACTTTTAGAGTCATTTTAATGATTAGATGAATGCAGCAGAAAAACTATTTAGATAAAGATTCTAGCATTACTCATCAACATGTTATAGAGTATAGCCAACAGATATAACATTTTTCATTAATCTAATTTGTGGACTTAAAAGCTAAGTGCGAAAGGACTTTTTTATTCTAATTCATGCATTTTTGTCACTACTCTAGTTTGCCTCAAATTCTTATTGTTTGTTTATAAACAAAGCACAGTGCTTCCATAGTCCTGTTTCAAAAAGCAAGTTGAACAAACTTGCTGAGTAAGATTTGGGTTGACAAAACAAAGTAAATCCAACATAGTTAAGATCTGAAATCAAACAAAACGTGCTCAGGGGTAACCTAAATAATGTGTCAGTGCTCTTTGGGTAAGACAATCATCAGAATTAATAGCAAAAATCAGTCCAAGGCACTCAAAAATGTGGAAAAAATATTAAAAAGCTTTTACTGACATGGCTGTTCCTAAAAAACTGCACCTACGTGTTTCGGCAAACACTTGCCTTCATCTTGTTAAGATCTGGTTAGATGGTTTCTCAATCCATGATTAAAGCTTTCTCTATTAACTCTGGGTTAAATTCAGAGTTTGTGATTAACTCTGGATTGCATCCAGCTATATATGTGACACATGCAGCAAAAAGCCAATCACATGACAAATAAGAGTGTCAGTATGATTTATTACTGATGAGAAAGTCAGCAATTCACTTCCCTATTGAAGATTAAGAGATATTATTTTCATAAATATAATGAATTTAAATGCATTTTTAAGGCAGAAATAAACACTGCTGAAGCAGGGAAATTCATATTATATTATTATTATGGTGTTTTTATATCAGTGCACAAGGGCACAACTAGCGATTCTAGGCCTAATGAAAGAACATTTGAGGTCAGTCCCTCAGCTAGTACTTTTAATACTAACAAAGCAGACCCCAAACTGTGTGAGCCCTTAGAATCATCCTTACTTAACCTTGCTTAGCAGATAATGTAGGTTCACAATTTAATGATGCAGGTTCACAAACAGCACTAAAGACAAGCAAACGCCTAATTGAATATAAGTTTTGATTTAAATCTATTATTAATGTAACTGATAATTTGAGTATATAATACAATAATATAAAACATTTATTAAAAATTCAAGACACCCTTGAGTACTTTTTATGAGATTTTAACAGATTTGTGTGTGTTGA
Organism: Danio kyathit; assembly: GCA_903798195.1. Taxonomy (NCBI): domain Eukaryota; kingdom Metazoa; phylum Chordata; class Actinopteri; order Cypriniformes; family Danionidae; genus Danio; species Danio kyathit. The sequence goes on from LR812543.1 coordinate 26,384,614, forward strand.
GCATCAGTTAGCACGTGTCAACTTTAATTGTGGGGAAAACTGGATAATTTTGAGCTTTTGTCAGCTAATTTCATCTTCTGGGTTTAAAATCAATTTTAAGGGTGAGATCAAAATGGGTGATGTAGCACGAATCGGCTAGTGAAGTGATGACTCGTCAGTTTTTTATTATTATTCATAGCTGAGTTTTCTTATCCTATGAGAAGGCCCTACTTCTTAATTATTCATGAGAGCATGTGCTTTCCAAATGCAAAGCAGACCTGCCAAGCTGTGAGATCCAATGACTGGGTGATACTGCATCCTCGCATGACAAGCAGTATTTAGCCGTTCATGAAGGGTCGTAACATAATGTGTTTGTTTCCACGATTCACAGGGTTTGTTGCATGCTTTTCCCCACGATGCTGTCAGGCCCGATACAGCAAAGCTGTCAGTTTGCAGCAAGCATTTTTGTCGGGTGAGCTGTACGAGAATTGGAGAATGGCGGACTTTGTCTTTTATCAGTTGAGTTCGTTACCATTCAGACACATCGCCTATATTCATGCTGCAGTGTTCATCTATTTTTAAAATCCTCCAGATTACAGGCAGGGCTAATGGTTGAAATAGACAGAGCAAGAAACCTGCTGCTATCCACTGTGTCTGCATTCAGACCCGGGGATTGAGGAGGAGAGAAGTCATCCTCATTTATAGTGTTTATATAAATACGATTATCTTTATAATGTTATAAAAAAATTGTGGGTATGTGTATATGAAATTACGAATAACAAATGTAGCAGGGCATTAAAATACTGTTTTTTTTTTTTTGCATTTAACTTTGTAAACTGTAGCGCTGCCACAAATTGAGTGTTTTCTAAAAACATAGTGTAACATAAAAAAAGGATTTACCTATGTTGTTTTAAAACTCTCATGTGTCTTGCCTTCTTGTAATGTGTTCCCTGCTTACCTGTTACGAGCGACATTACGTATAGGGGAATGATATGACAGGTGATAGGTTGAGATGATAGGTTAAGAGAGTATTTATGGCAGAAGTTTTGCTCCGTGTGAGGGAGATGTAAGAAGTTGAAGAGACTGCGATCGTGAAAAAAAGATGAAAAATGTTTATTGGACTTTCTCTAAGAGGAAATTACCGACTGTTTAATGCGTGGGGAAAGAACTCAAGGACAGTGATAATGTGCTCTCCGTTAAGGACTTTATACTGATGAGGCCGTCCATACACGCATACACTTGGACAGAGACACACATACAAACACATGCACACACAGTTGGACTTTTGCCGAACACAGTCATATTGTTTTCTTTTGTAAATATTGAGTATGTATGTATGGTGGTTAATACTGTAGGAATCGTTGTAAGTCTAATAAACTGGTGGGTGTTAATTCATCTGTTTGTTTCAGTTTGCTTTCTGTCCGTTATACAATTAGACAAGTGCTTCAATGAATTATGAACTATTTGTTTTATGTTAGTTGCCTAATTTAAGGTTGAACGTTACAAAACTATAAAAGCATGCGTCTCCTCGCGGTTTGTGTCTGATTTTGTGAGCCAACTGACAACAGTTATTCGCTCTCCTCTTTCTCCCCCTGCTCTGCCGGCCACGCCCACTCCTCCCTCTGCTCACAGCGCTCCACACCCATTACGAAGCATTTTTTTTTTTAATTCTGAAGTAGACTTGAACCAAAAGAGGGGGGTTTCATGACCCTTTAATATAGTATAAATAAATTACTATAGACAAAATAGAAAATCTTGATTCAAAAATGCTTTTAGAATAAAAGGGTTTAATTTGGATCAAAAAAGACGCACAGGAAACTGAATGAACAGTGCCTCATTATGCTCTGATAAACAGTGTATACTGATATACATTGATATGATAATGTTGAGTTGAGAAGCATTTATATATGCACTTTCATAAAGACTCCTGTAACCACTGAAGCTGTGAAATTAGTCTTTCACTTGCATCACATATGCACTTTGTTGTTAGTAAAGGGTGAATTTGTGAATATTAGTTGCCATGTAAGGCTTGAATTAAACTTTAAAACATTTACATGAAACACTTGGATGCATGTTAAGGAGACACACATATCTTCATACTCCTGAATGCTCAAAGACATATGAAAAGCATGCATCCTCAAAAAACATCAATGACTACACATACGTTCAAACTCTTCTCGTACTGTGACACACTTATACTGCACATGTGCAGCCATAAGATCATGTACGACAATCCAAGTAAAAGTTACCAGTAGAAACATACTATATGTTGTGCTTGCAATGGAGGTTTGAGTGGATCAACTATTTCTTCAAATATTTCATTATTAATTAGACATGGACTCAAATTGATGTAGCAATTAGGGCTGCACAATTGTGGCTAAAATGAGAATCACAATTTTTTATTTTGCTTTAAATCAATATCATGATTTTTTCACCATTCTGTAGATGTAAAATAAAGGTTAATATGAGTAGGCTATTATTATTGTTATTCTCAAACATATGGTAAAACAACAATAGTAATATTAGGACTATGTTTTATTTATTTATTTATTTATTTGACATGGACATCACAATTACACTGGACAACCAAATGCATTTGTTAAAGTGTTTTAGCAAACTTGCTAATTCTCAACACCTGTCCACAGGAGGCTTGACAAAACTGACAAAATGGAAATATAATAATACATATACACAACATTCTAATTCTTTACATGAAATTACTGAAGTCAAAAGCAAAGGCGACATGATCCAACAAACTAATAGTACACTATTTGTGCAAACACAGCTGTTTTGTTTTTAACCACTTTTTAAGAACGCTACTAAAAATATTGATATTACTTTCTGATTTTAGGCTAACAGGTAATTCATTCTATAGTTTGGCTCCCTTAACAGAGAAAACATTGACCAAATGAGGTCTTACACTGTGTGACTACTATGTGACAATGACTACGTTTACATGGACACCAATAATTCGATTTTAACGCGATTAAGACAATACTCTGATTAAGAGTCTACCATGTAAACAGCGATTTGTGATTAATTTAATCAGATTAAGGTCATAATCGAACTAAAGAAAAATCGAATTAAGACATGTGGAGTATGCCGATCTTAGTCGCATTATTAAAGTGCAGTACAGACATGTAAACACCTTAATCGAACTATTACCCTCATGTAGGACTTTAAGCCGCTTTTTGCAACAGGGTAGTCCACACACACACACACACACACCCAGACACACACGCACGGCTGATTGACACTTTGCACCTACCGAGTCAGTGCAGACCACAGACAACTGCATCGTGAAATGCGGAGTTTTTTTTTTCTTCCATTCAGCATGCCGTATGAACTTCCATTAAAACAACACTTCCAGCAGTTCATAGTTACATCCAATATCTCGTTTGTCACGATGGGCTTGCATGACATATTCGTGAATGAAAGTAAAAGTGCCAAACTGCAGTTAAAGTCGACAAATTAAAAATAAAACACCCGATATTACATGAAACTCCAGAGGAAATGCGGATAGCGTGGTGATGCAATGACGTTAATCGAATTATGTGCTGTAACATGTAAAACGCCATCATGAAAGTAACACTCAAAAAGCAACTCATGTAAACACCTTAATCATATTATTCTCTTAATTAGATTAAAGCAAATAATTCGATTACTGATGTCCATGTAAACGTAGTCAGTGTGCAGGTCTACTGTTTGTTAAAATGTAAAATTTTGTAGACTTGCGATGGTGAATTGAACAGACTTTAAGTACGTCCTGGGGTGTGTTTCCCAAACCATGCATCGTTTGGGAAAAGAACAATTTAGTCACGAGTGTTTCCCAAAATCCGTAGTTTCTCTGTCACAGATCCATCATGTGAACCACGTTAGTTATAATGTAAAATGCCCATAATGATGCTCTAAACTAGGTGGTAACAACTTCTTTAGAGAAGAACCCCATCATTTCTTTGTGCAAATTATATTGTTTTACACGCACATGCATTTAAAAAAAAATCCAATATTAGTTTTGGTAAAAACATGCACTCGTTTTCCATATTGATTGAAATATGTAAATGGCACAAATAGAGCCTGTGTTTCCTTTACAAATATTACTAAGAACATTCTATATTCTATTCTAAAACATAAATTCACTTATAAAAGCTAACACTATTCTAATCTCATATATGAATCATATAAATAAATAAATAATGAGGCTATTTATTTAGAAATTAAATGTAATATTTATTATTTATTAGGAAAAGAAGAAAACCCTACTTTAATTATAATATTAATAATATTAATGATGATGATGATGGTGATGATGATGATTATTATTATTATTAAGTAGGATATTGTTTATTTGTTTATTTTTTGAAAAGTCTACTTTTACAATTTGACACATGCAAACCACTGCAGAAATGTTCTAACCAACAGGCCCATGTCATATACAGTACAGATACTTAATAAATAACCTACTATAAATTAAAAGTATTAACTTATGCTATGTTTTTTGTTTGCACAAGCTTTGGAGATGTAACGTAAATTCCGCTTTTAAATAATAGGTCACCTATAGCTTTCGTCATGAACCACGGCTGTGTTTAAAATGACATCAATGTTTTCAAAGTGCACTGCGAAGGGAGCGCAATTGTAAACATGAAGATCGCTAAAACTGAACTGTAAAAATACTTTGAAAGCAAATTACACCTAAGAGAGATTTCTTTAATGCTTTTTTTTTTAAAAAATTCATAATTCCAAGTTTAAACGAATAGGGCATGGGGGGATAACTGGGAATAGAACACAGCCAGGAACTATGTTTCTAACTATAGCTCTAGAGGTGTAGTTGCAGGTGTACAAGTTTGCGACACAGTTTGCGAATGTTCGTTGAAACGATGGATTTTTGTAACGATGGAACTTGCGACCTTAGTCGGCTAACGATGGTTTTCGGAAACGCACCCCTGGTTGTTAATTCACAGTAAAGCGATTACATCTGATTGCACTATTCATAATTCTAAAGTTTAATGATTATGTTTGAGATATATGCTTGCAATCTGTCATTGACAACATTATTAGACATTTGTCATTATCAGATTCCCTCTTACATTATTTTCAATGTTATATAGGCTAGAGTAGTTATACTGACACTGTTAAACATTTATTTTCATGCACAACACTCTGTGTTCGCTATGAAGGAAAAAAAAATATCAAATGCTTGTCGTTATCATTACTCTAAAATGCCATATGATCATTTAAATGATGTTTCACTTTCACTGCCGAGTGCACTCATGTCATGGCTGCCATCACTTTGAGAAAAAAAACAAACATGGAAATCATACTTCCTGCACGGCTCCCAAACGATTGCTCTATGCAACAAACTGAACATTTACAACTTTATTACCTGTTATTCACAGTCTATGCAGGTTCTGTTCACACATCATTCTCAGGCAAGCGCGCATCCTCTCAGTAGTAAACAAACAGCGCGCCAGCTCATGTGTCACTTCTCGGCCGTGAATGCATCATTACATTATGACATAAATTAAATTTTCGGGTGAATTATACCTTATAAATACATTATGTGACTCTTTCAACACTATTTGGAGGTGTCCACCTTGCTGAGCAACAGATATAAAACAATGTGACAATATAAAAACAATATAAAACTTGTACGACCTCTTTTATGGTTCTCCAGAAATTGATAATATAATTGGCTGAATCGTAGAGATGCTGGATTAAGATCGTGTGGGTGGTCGAATTGAGATTGTGATTTTTTTTTCGATTAATCTTACAGCCCTATAGTGGTAACATAATCACAATAATTACTTGTGTTTACAATCACTGAGAGAAGCCTCTTGTCAGATATGGGTGTTTTGTTTTTGACACTTACTAAAAGTAGTTGACCAATCACAACAGACTGGGCCTTGTGATCAATAAGAGCAGAGTATGCTCAAAGAACAGATTCAGGGGCCATTTTCACAGAATTCAATTCAATTCATGTTTATTTTTATAGCGCATTTACAATGTAGATTGTGTCAACGCAGCTTAACATAGAAGTTTTATTAAATTGAAACTGTGTCAGTGCAGTTTTCAGAGTTGAAGTTCAGTTTAGTTCAATTCAGTGTGGTTTAATTTTCACTGCTGAAAGTCCAAACACTGAAGAGCAAATTCATTGATGCGCAGCTCCACAAGTCCCTAACAAAGCAAGCCAGTGGCGACAGAGGTGAGGAACAACCTTCACCAATTGACGAAAGTGAAAGAAAAAAAAAACCTTGAGACAAACCAGGCTTAGTTGGACACAACCATTTCTCCTCTGGCCAAACTTCCTGTTCAGAGTTGCAGTCTAGGTGCCGGAGGCTGGAGAATGCTGGATGTCCATCGTGGAGGAGCTGCAGGCATGAGTGGGTCACTGGCGGGCCATCAGGCTGGCCCACAGGATCAATGCGAAGACTTGTCGGTCACTGTGGTCTTTCAGGAATTCATCCAATGCTCTCCACTCCTCCATGATTGCTGTTCATAGTGTATTTAAACACAAAATGCAAAAATGAAGTGCTAAAAATGAAAATAGCAGTTATACAAACAAACATAGAAACAAACATGTAAAGCATAGGAGTTTTATTGAACAAAATGTCTAGTGCATTAAGACAGGAGGAGTGTGTCCTACAGGTGCTTTTTCAAGTGGAGCACACTCATGCATCATATCATTATGTGATGCATTGTGTGTATGCTTTACTAAAAAGATAGGTCTTTAATCTAGTTTTGAACTGAGTGAGTGTGTCTGAGCCCTGAACAAGGCTATTCCAAAGTTTAGGAGCCATAAATGAGAAGGCTCAACCTCCTTTAGAAGACTTTGCTATTCTAGATACTATCAGAAGCCCTGAGTTTTGAGATATTAAAGGGAGGGTTGGATTGTAGCAAGACAGAAGGTTGGTTAGATAAACAGGAGCTAGATTCTTTAAAGCTTTATAGGTAAGAAGCAGCATTTTCTAACCAATACAGAACTTAACAGGCAAGAATACATTTTACCATTCGTATGGGCTACTTTTCCATTGTTTTTCATGTAAACATGCACTTTACAGACATGTATGACCATTACGCTTGTGTCTCGTGTCTTTTTCAGCACCTCACACATGAGTGCCACATTTCTTAAATGTGTCAAATTTAAAGAATTTACTTTTACATATAGTGCCGTTCGTCAATGTCAGTTCCAAAGCAGTGGACCAATCAGAAGAACTCAAAGGTCGGCAAGTATTGCAAATTATTGTTTATAGCAGCAAGCTGCGATGGCATTGGAGATGGAGGTGGTGTTTTTTAAAAAGTCATTCCTGAGCACTGCATCTTGCTTTTTTAGACATTAGGTGATTTTAAATGTATATTATGAGAAAAGTGTGTTTTTTGTAACTATTGTAAGACACAATAGGGCTAAAATAGGGTCACAATAATTGTTAAATAGCTTGGTAAGCAACGTGGATACACAAAGCACAACCAAAAACATCGATGTAGTGATTTGACACAGAACACTTCGACTTCCTGTAAAGGATGAAATGTTTTTAAAACAACAACACAGATGTCACTGCTGAAAATGTAAGCGCATACAAGAGGCTAACGCTGTACAAGAGGAAAAGTCGCATTCTCTTAAAAAAAAACTTGTGTGTACTTAAGTGAAGCATAAATGAACACTCACATACACATACGGTAATACACAAAGAGCAAAGCTAGTCACTTTGAAGATGAGAGAGCGCAAAAGTATGCCTTGAGAAAAATGTTAAACTTACAGGACTTGACAAAGAAGTTTTTTAGTTTGCAAAATACTAATCGTCCCGAGGCATTGCTCTCTACTATGAGGGCAAGACAAGCGTTTTTCCTCTAAAGGAAGAAAGAGAGAGAGAGAGAGAAGGGAACAGAGAAAAGAAGTGAAAATAGACAATCAAACAAAAATAGATGGGAGAATTTATTCGGTCCAGCGATTCATAGCCGAGGAAATAAACAACTTTGGAGAAATAAACAAGCAGCAGGAAAGAAATATGGAGTCTGGTGTGCGACAAGTAAATGAGCTGCTATTTTAATAAAGCCGGCGGATAATGAAACCACTCAATTAATGTGCTTTATGGTGTAGTTCTTTTCACCTCCTTTCCTCCGTCTGAACAATGCACTGACATTGAGATACTTTCTACACTTCCACACAAGCCTGCGATAGATCAATCAGTTCGTTTGTTTCCAAAACCTATTGAGGGTGCGAATAAGAGAGAGAGAGGGAAGGAGAGAGAGAGTGTTTACAAGAGCTCATTCAACGGACACGAGGGAAGAGAAACCCTGAAGATATTTATTCAACTGGAGCAGTGTAATTCCAGCTGATACATTCATACATTTTGAAACATGGCTTTGTTAAGCTTCATTGCTCGTCTCTGGGAAACAAAATCTCTCTTCTGCTCTTTCCCTGAAACCTTGACTTCTTGCTTCTGCTCTTTTTCTCAGGAGCAATAAATGGTAGATTGTATTGGCGCTATATAGTCCCGGCCAAATCCTATTAATATGTGTTATATTAGGTTTTTTCGAGGCAATATCGAAAAGAATCTCTCTCATTCTCAACGTTCACCCTGCAAAACTTGCAGCGATATGGGGTTCATCATCCGCAAATATAATACTTTCAGAACAAAGGATTGTTACATTTTGGGACAGAAGGTCAACGGCGTTTCGCGCCGCATGTAAACCACAGCAGGTCTGTTAGCGACTCTCCTCCCTGCCGTCTGGCAGGCCACTCTATCCACAGATTTGTTCGCTCACAGCTTAACTAAATCAAGTTCAATTTGAAAGCAGGAGTCGTGCCAGAAGTGCCATTGTGTAAGTCTTGAATAATGTAAAGCAGCTGATGCCTTTGCTTGTTGCTGAATCTCTTTGTGGCTCAAATAATTTAAGAAAAGCTTTCAAGAATCACTCTTGCGGCAGCGTCAGGATGCTCTCTAAAACAAATTGTCATGTGCAAAAAGCTTGACTGCCACCAAGGTCATTTTGTTCGTTTATTCCTCAGGTTTTTGATTTCATTCCTCCTTCTTGAATATTTGTCAGTATTGACCACAGATGCTGTACCTGTTTAGTTATAATCAGCTTAAAGGCATATTCATTCATTCATTTTCCTTTGCCTTAGTCCAGGGCTATTCAATTAGTTTGTCACGGGGGCCAGTTCATGAAAAGCATCCCAAACGAAGGGCGGGAGAGACATGACTTGCAATATAAATGATGACACAACTGCATATAAGAGCCCATATGTTGTATTTTTGCTCCTTAAGACACCCGCGTTGTATTTGTCTACATTAAAATGTTAATATATATTGTATTTTGAAACTATATAATATCACTGCATTGTACAATAAGTTTTTTAACAAACATTCAAATGTTGTATTTCACAGCACAACAAAATCAGTGTATTGCTGAAGTAGAATTCTTCTACATTCAGATACGTTCATATGTGATGTTTTGAACTGCATAACAATTATGGATGCAACAATTATAGATTTTGGTTGTACGATTATATAGTGTGAAGAATAATCAGGGTTTCACAGTTATCACGTCTAATGTAAATTCAAGCTTTATATTAGCTAGATTTAGATCTGGACATCCCTAACTAATATTAAAAAACATTTTTTTTAAAAAAAGGCATTTTTATTAGTAATAGTTTTTATGCTGTAGGTTTTTCTGTGCTTATAGGGCTACACAATTATGTGTGTGTTTATAGAGAGGATGAGAGAAAATAATAATATTATAAAAGTGGTTATGAAGGTCGGCGCCAATATTTAGATTAACTGTTGTTATCATCTGCGTTCATACATACATAATTATTTTAATAATAAATCGTCTAACATGTCTTTTGTTTACATTGCACTGAAAGCTAAGCACAACTCTCACCGCTACAGTATGAGATGTTTTCTACTGCGTGCGCCCAGACAGCCGCGAGCGCGTTGTTCCGCTTGCGCCCGCATATTGGCATATATTCTTACGACATAACAAACTTGCGCCCGGGAAAGACGTGATATGGTAACGGCCCGCGGCTATAGTTATTACAGTGTGTGTGCGTATTAGCTTAGGTGGACAAGCTCGGAACTTTAAACTAGCGCACAGTTGGCAACTTGGCTTCAGTTTGTTCAGCAGTTTCGTTTCGTGCGGCAGAACAGAAATGCAGAAATGCGGCTTAGAGAAACCTTTACGATTAATTAACCGTGACGAATTAAAGCGCAGTTAATAGTGAAATCAGTTAATCGTTGCATCCCTAATAACGAATATCAGTACATTGTACAAAAGACCTTTTCTACAAACATAGAAAAGTTTTTTGACTGAACTAAATTTATTCTTGATGTCTTGGTCACACTATTTGGAGGGCCGGAACAAATTGCCTCGGAGGCCAGGGTTCGGCCCGCGGCCGCCAATTGAATAGCCCTGCCTTAGTCCCTTTATTCATCAGGGGTCGCCAGAGTGGAATGAACCGCCACCTTATCCAGCATATGTTTTACACAGCAGATGCCCTTCCAGCTGCAACCCAATGCTGGGAAACATCCATACACACTCACACACATACACTACGGCCAATTTATTCGATTCACCTATAGCGTATGTGTTTGGACTTGTGGGGAGGAAACCCAACGCCAACACAGGGAGAACGTGCAAACTCCACACAGAAATGACAACTGAGCCAGCCTGGACTCGAACCAGCGAACTTCTTGCTGTGAGGCTACAGTGCTGACCACTGAGCCACTGTCACCCTTAAAGGAATAGTTCATCCAAAAATTTGCTTACTATTTACTCACCCTGAATGGTTTCAAAGTTTTTTTTTTCTCCTAAATGCAAATGAATATATATCTTTTTTTTTTATCTTGTAACTATTGACTTCCTAGAAGAAAAAAATATACTATAAAAGTCAATGCTTACAGGTGTTTGGCATTTTTCTAAATATCCTCTATTAGGTTTAATCAAAGACTGTCACACGTATAGTTTTGAATGGGAAAAAAGTGTAACGGTCAATATGGCGAATGAAGCCCTGCCTTTTAGTACAGGAGCCAATCATTGATCACTATACAATACAGTCTATTGATCGACTGACAATACTCCAGAAGAGGATCTCGGACCAGACGGGAGTTTCTGCAGATTTTGTGTGATTCGAATGTTTAAAAATAAAAATAAAGACACAGTTATTGTTTAATTTTGTTCACAGCAAATTTTGGTCTTTGGAATAAACTCCCTGGGAGTTAAAATCAACTCAATCTGAGTTTACTCCTCTGCAGAGTTAAAATCACTCTGCTTTTGGAGTTAAATTTTAACACATTTTTTTGTTAAATTTTAACACTTTCTGGAGTTAAAATTGTAATCCTATAGAGAGTACTTTTACATTTGGGTATAATATGAACTCCTTACCAATGTTAAAATGTAACACTTCTTAGAGTTAAAGTGCACTTCAAAAATTATATATTTTTTATGAAAATGACTGGACTGATGCAATACTCTTTACTAACTGCTTTCATTTATGCAAATCCACACATTTGATTTAGAAATTCCATCAATGGACACACTTTGTGCCAACTAAATCCAATGACTTAGTAAAACTGCATAAGACAATCAACACATCACATTATATAAAATTAACTTTGCAGGAATAAAAAGCAGCCAAAAATATCTCGTCATGCTCCTTAATCACAGTCAACTCTGCTGGCTTTGAAGTTAGAATTTGCTCGATATTCTGAAACAAAGAAAAAAAAATATTTAGAAAGATAACCAAAATTAGACCTATTTTTTTTTTAAAACAAAAAACTTTAATCTAATAACCGTATATACTATTTAATACTTTAAAATGCATTCATGTTACTATTTTACTATAAGATCTATTTATATGTAAGTAAAAAAACAAACAAACTTACATTTCTTGCACTGTCCATTAAAAGTTGAATAATTTGAGATCCAGAATCACTGCTGCTTAAACTGCTTGACACAGACAATGTATCTGTCAGACTTGGTGAGGAGGGCACTTCAACAACCCCTTGCTGCAGGACAGTCAAATCTGATAATCACAAAAACAAGATGGCTCAGCAAATGGTTCTGAAATGCACACAGTTTCACTCTGAGTCATGACACAAACTTTTAAAATCTATAAAAATGTTCTTAAATAACCCACCATCATCAGTCTGGATGACATGTTTCTTTGGTTCTTGCAAGTTCTGGAAATACATCCTCATCCACCACTATGCCATGGTCATCTGTGATTTTCAATGCTGTATCGCAAACTTTTGCTGGACTACACCATAACAAAAATGTATAATTTATCAAATACATTTCAAAATTACTGTTATTATTATTATTTAAAAAATGTATCTACATGTATAGCTGAAACAGCATACTCTCATGGTCACGACTAAATCATGTTACAATCCAAAACATTTCATGAGCAATATTACACATATTAAATCTTACAGACATAAAGCTGTATTGGTGGATAAAAGATATTAACCAAGCGGCAACCTCCCGCTCTCCCTCGGGAAGCCAATACGGAAGTAACTGAAACTGCAATTCATCGAAATTCCGCTAGTCCTGGCTCCATAATAGAGCAAATTTCTATTGAGCCCACTGTTAGAATGGCCAACTTTACAGCAGAAAAAAAGGTGTTTACAGCCTGGTACAAAGAACGATTTTGGTTCATATAGCTAATATTACCCTTCATGACAACTGTGAGGGGGTTGATTTTTTTATAACTCATCCGTTTCCTTTATATTAGGTTATATTAAGTTTGCATAATTAAGGGCGTGGCCACTTGAGTGACAGCTAGGTCTCGCTGGTCGCCGTCACTTCACCTCAGCTGATTACGGCTAAGTAGCCGCTGAGCTCGGCATATTCATCGTATTTTTTGTGTTGTTTTATGTGGCTTTACACAGTCAGTTGCCTTTTGGAATTATTTCCTACAATTATCAGATGAAATAGCATGCTGTGTGCACTTAATTGTGCTCACAAGCCATTCATGTGGCCTCCATTTCCCAGGTGAGTGAAATTATATACCATCTCTATGAATGTATTTGTTTTATTTAAGATCATTTATCATTTATAATGTTCTTTAGAGCTGTAATGCACTCCAGAATCTGACAGATTATTAGCTGTAGGCTCTAGAACAGTCATCTGAAGCGTTGTCATACAGTGTTCTGCCTGGACTTCATAATTAGCCTTGCATTTACTAACACAGACTATGTACATCTGAAGTTTTTGGAAGTAATTCGCATTTTCCTCCTGTTGAAAAACGTCATAAGCACAATGCTTAGTGGCTCAGTGTGTAATGCATTGAGCCACTAAGCATTGCGCTTATGACGTTGCTTATGAAACAGTGTTTTTAAAAGTCTAAACACTTTATTGATAAAGTGTACAACCAACCACATGTGGTCAGAACACAAACGAGTCGCAGGTGATGAAGTATTAAGCGTTTCTCCCATAGGAAAGCCCGTCTAAGCAGAATGCCAGAATGCGTTTGTAGCTCCGCTCACGCTCCGCCTCTTTGCCCTTGTATGGTATGCCCGGGGTTGGTGCGATGATGCGCGAACAAAACGGTGACGGTCGGCCACGCCTACTGGTAGCTTCTTTTGGGTTCTTCATAAACCTATGGGTGACGTCACGGATATACGTCCATATCGTTTACAGTCTATGATATTACGTTACCTCATTGTGTAAGTTAGCCTATTTGAAAACTGAACAGCAGGTTTCTCCATCTGATCAAGTACCTCTTCTTTTTGACAGCAGAACACACATTTTCAGAAACACAGGGAAAGGAAAGATTATTTGCTGGTGTTAGCTTGTTCACATCCACAACATTTTTAAAAATACCGCACATAACAGCCACATTGGAAAAGCTAACTTATGTTAGATGCTAAGTTAGCCACATGCAGTCACTAGCCTCACAGTACAAAATGAAACAGCTACAGCAAAACACATTTCTGTCACAAAACATCTAACATTTCGAAAAAGCTTTTAGAATTGTATAACAATGCACTTTTACCTACCTCACAACGAAGAACATAACTCCAGTTCTTATGTGCTGCTTGGCAGAGTTGTGTAATGGCAGACTTTCTAAAAATTTAACTCCAGTAAGGAGTTAAAGCTTGTTCCTGATTTCCAGCAAATGAACTCCAAAATACAACACAGCAGGGAGTATTCCATAACACAAAATTGTGTTAAAGTTTAAAAATAAACTCCAAAAATGTAACTCTTTCACACTTTTTTGCCTAACTCCTAATTTTTTAACTCCAGAAATTTGCTGTGTTGGTGATTCCTAATATGAAGTTCAATCATAAGCTTGGCAAGCATGGAGAATTTAATGTTTCCCCATTCAAACAGGATGCCCGAGCATACTGCTCGAGAGATGTTTCAAACATGGCCGCCCAGTGAAATTACTTGCCTTAAAGGGACTTTGGTTTAACAGAAGACAGACACTTAGAAACAGGTTTGTGACTATTGAATGGTGTGTAAATGATTACTGAATTTCAGTTTTGGGTGAACTATTTCTTAAACCTACTGTACTTAGTATATATTGTCAGTCTCTGTTTGCCACAAAATATATCATCATTCAGTTTTTATAGGCTCAGCAAATACCAGAAGTAAACAAAAAAATCCCTTTGTTCTGAGATGTTAGGATGTTGAGATGTTCTCCATAATCCCTGACAAACATTTAATTTCATTGCACGGAACAAAATGGGTTCTCGAGATGTGAAACACTTGACACAGTGTGATAAACGCAAGGAACAGAATGTTTAAACAGCATTCAGACATCAGCCTTTTGGTCAGCGAAGCATAAACTTTTGTTTTTGAGCTGCTATAGAAATTTAGAATCATTTATAAAATGATAGCTTTATTGGTATTGGTTTATTTTATCTTTAATTAATATTATTGTAAGTTGTTCAGAAAAACTGTACTGTTTATACTATGTGTATAGTCTATAAAAATCTTTCTTTCTCTCTTTAATATTTCAAAGATTTCCATCGATTACTATCTTGCAAACATTATTAAGCATTGATGGAAATCTTTTATATATTTTCAGATTACAGTGAATATTTATTTATTATGTAATATTATCTTAGGTGCCCCATAATGTATCATTTAGAGCCAAATTTACAAACACGTTTCACCGCTGCAAAGCCTCTTTTGGCATTAAAACCTGTAGAGATTTACTAAAAACACAAAATAATTTTGTATTTGTAGGAGTTTCCATTTCAAACAGAACTTCTTGGAGGAGACTCTTTTTAAATGAATCATGCAAGGTTTGGGGTCTTCACTTTACTTGTAATTTCACCATATTTAACATTTTAAAAAAGCGTGTTTTTCATGTATTTAATTGTCTGTTCTGTGTCTAATTGAGAAAATCTTGTAGATTAATACACTGTAAAACACAAAAAGTTTGGGTAACTCAAACCATTTGAGGAAATCGATTGCAACAAACCATTTAAGTTCAAAAACTAATCCTAATGAGTACTGTGAACTTACTACATTTAAGTAATGAGGTATTTAATTAACTCATTACCTTCAAGACTGAGTTCAAAACTTTTTAAATGAGTAGAATTAACGTTCATTTTAAGTTAACTACACTCATTTCATTTGATAAAGTTGACTGTTGGGTTTTACAGTGTGTATTTAAACTGAACTTGGCAAGTTCTGCTAACTTTATAATGTAAGTTAACCTATTAAAACTAAACTTTGTAAGTCCAGTTAACTTGAAATACTGTAAGTAGTTGGGTCAATTATTTAACTCTGTCAAATAAACATTTTAAGTTGAGAAAACTCAGAAAATTAAGTCAATACAACTGAGTCAATGCAACAAGATGACTTAACTAGGTTAAGCTGAGTGAACAGATAATTTTTTTACCGTGTGTCTTAACTTATTTTGTGCCCGGGATTTTAGTAGGTTGCTTGCAGCTTTTCATAATTGGGCTCTGTTTGTTTACGACCTAATTTGCACCATTTGTGCATTGCATTGGACGATATGAAAATGAGCTACTAAGTCTGTGTTCTTTAATTAGCATATTGTCAGTAAATCAGTCACACTCCCTTTTACAAGATTACCTTTCTCACACTTATTTGCTCAGTTTAGTAAATCTCAGACTGAGTGTATAATGACCAAAAAGCACCATAAGAGTGTAATAGGAAAAAAAAATCAATTTGCATTTTTGCACTAAATCCCTTATGAAAATTAACCATGGTTCTACTATAGTAAAACTGTAGTAAATATGACTGTAGTAACCAAATATTTTGACACATACTGTTGTTTTAAAAACAACCCAGGTTCATTCTGATTATGTACATCTCTATACATTTCAGGACATCCCAGGAGCTACGTTTTTTTTTTACAGTTTTTGTTTTCATGAATCCACCAGAGGCCGCTATGTACGCTTTTTGAGATCTCAAATTTCTCTCACGAGTGCCATTCGCGCCTGCTGTTCTCACGTAAATCCTCCAGAGGAGGCTGTCAACTGACTGACTTACTGACTGACTGACCAACCGACCAATCCTCCCACCCTCCTCCTTCCTTAAACCCAACCAATAGTATTTTAAAAAGCACAGATTGACCCAACCCACCACCTTCCCTAAACCTAACCGCAGTGTTTTGAAAGCCCCCTGATTTTTACCACATTTTTCAGATTTTACCACATTCTCACCCTGTTATTTACTTGTTTATTTAAATGTTTTGGCTTTTGTTTTTGTCTTACCTGCTTTCTGGAACCGTTCTTCACTGGACTCGAACCTTGTTGTCCGCTCTTCGTCTCAAGTCCACCAAAACCGTCCATATGGGGGTAAGCAGTCAGCTGGTAAGAGCGAAAAGAAATGGCGTCATACCGCCCCATAGCATTAGTGTTTATTTTAAAGATGAAATGCAGCCATACATAGCTCTGGCTACCTAATTCGCGATCTCCAGAAACGTATATAGGGCTACATTTTTAGAATGAGCCTATGTTGTTTAAAAATCAGGGTTTTACTGTATCATTATTGTAACGCTGAGAGTTGAACCATGAGTAACCATGTTTTTTTGTTTGTGCAAACTGTGGTTTAACAATGCATAGTTTTTGTACCATGGTTATGCTATAGTACTATTGTCGTATTAGTAATGCAGTAAAGCTAGCAATCATTACAGGAACCACAAAACCAAAGCAGGTTGTGTTACATTTAACAAAACATCTACAAAAAAACAAAAAACAGAATAAAAAATTAAATTCTAGGATACTAATTTCATTAAAAACATTTACATTTTATTTGGAAAAGAATGTAAACCGTACGTGTATTTTTTTTTTTTAATTTTACAAAAAAGAAAAAAGAAAAATACAAATTCGTGGTAAAGCACAGTGGTTAAAAAGAGTTTTCAATATCTTATGTGCATAAAAATGAATGCTTCATCCTGTAATTACTATGGGTTTACTGCAAATGCCATGGTTAAACTATATTTCATTTTTTGGTTACTATTTTACTACAAAACCATAGTAATAAAACCATAGCAATAAAACCATTGTTCATTTTCCTAAGGGATACCATATCTGTTTAGAGAAATGTGAAATCAGATATATTTTAATTTCATAATCACTGATCATCTACAGGCCCAGGTTAGCACTATCGCCTCACAGCAAGAAGGTCTCTGGTTCTAGTGCCAGCTAGGTCAATTGACATTTCTGTGTGGGGTTTGCATGTTCTCCACGTGTTCACATGGATTTCCTTTGGGTGCTCCGGTTTCCTCCACAAGTCCAAAGACATGCATTATAGGTTAATTGGGTAAACTATGAATGCGTGTGTGTATGTATGCGTGTATGTATGAATGCGTGTGTGAATGTGAGAATATATAGGTGTTTCCCAGTACTGGGTTGTGGCTGAAAGGGCATCCGCTGCATAAAACA